>JAGSMP010000386.1:0-347611 GCA_029286625.1 Parnassius orleans | reverse complement strand
AATTTATCATTACCATATCTAGTATACTTTAACCCATAATATGTAGTCTTTTTAAATATTTTAAAATTCTTATTAAAGTTGTAAATATTTACTTTGCGAATATCCGCTTAATAAAATAAAATAATGTTTCTTACCTAGTGAAGAGCACCTCCCGCCCTCCCTCAATTGGGTGCACTATCCCCGTCACCACTAATCCCAGCACCTACTCCCACCACCACTACACTAGGAAAGACACACCACCGATGACAATGCGACACGTGTTTCGCCTCTACACGAGGCATCTTCAGGTGTAGTACACTCTACATAGCTCATTGTCATAATTATCATAAAGTTCCAAGATACGATTATGGAATGTTGGCAAGCGAAATGGTAATGCCAAACAACACTAGGACCGATGGCCGTAGCGAGCTTCCAGGGCCACGTACGGCTTGGTCTCGTCAGTCAAATATCCTCAAGTTCCATTTAGATACTTGACCAAATTGAATTTCGCCGGGTGTATAATATGACCCATCCTTTTATTACTTAGAAACACTTAATTGGACTAAGAGCGGGCTGAAATAATTTCACTCTAAATTAGCGAGTTCTCTGGACAAATTCACTGCGAGATGTGTGAGAGCGGCGACTCAGGGACATTCATCACTGCTGACGGCGCGTGTGTACGCTGGACGCTCCGCACACACGCGCTCTCTCTCTCTCTCTCTCTCTCTTTCACACACACACGCGCGCGCACACGCAGACATTCAAACGCCGCACTCAGCGACCTGCAGCCGCTATTTGGGTTCATCTTCGTCGTGACACAGTAACACTCTGGAAAAAAAGAGACACTGTGAGATGAGTTGAATATTGAAGTTACAAAGAAAAATAAAAATATATTATTATATTAAATTGTTAATAGAATCAGATACTCTTTATATATATAAAACTTTAATGTTGCACTTTAAAACTAAGGCTGGATGGTCATAGTCTCATAGTTGGACTTAATTTTACGTAGTTAAACTAATAAACTAAGATTGAATTTTGATATTGAAAAGATCTTTCAAAAGCACCATTATCTTTAACACTGCGACTATCAAATATCTTAATTTTTATTATCTTAAATATAGTGTCAGAGATAAACGAACTAGCACAATCAGACCCGGAAATGAACATTATTTTTATAGAAGTAATTAAAAGTGAATTTCATGTTAATTCTTGATGGTGACAACATATTACACTGTGTGCTCTTTTTTCACTACTACATTTACGAGAATACAGCCCATCTGATGGTAATTGGCTATTGCGTCCCATGGAAACCTGCAACCGATTTCAAATAAAGAAGGCGTTCAGATGCGTTGTCACCTCTGAGGACTTGATGGATTTTTACAGCCTGTAATTACACTGGATCTGTATATCCTTCACGCCGTAAGAGTGAAGGGTATACAGAGCCAGTGCAGAGGATGCCGCCATATAGCAGTGCAAGCACTATGTCTATGGGCTACAGTACACACAAATGTCTATGGGCTACAGTATTCACTTACCATCAGATGGACTGTGTGCTCGTTTGTCACCCCATTCCTATCCATTCCTTATTTACTAACTATATTTGTTTTTGTGAGCGCTATATATTGTGTGTGTGGTCGTGCGGTAAGTACCAGGACAGTAGAAAGAGTGAGGAGTGCTTTCTTTTTTTATGGGATAAGGGTGACAAGCGAGCACACAGTCCACCTGATGGTAGGTGGTACCTATCCCCATTTGCGCATCAAAATGCAGATGCGTTGTCAGCCTTGAAGACTTAGATGGAATGCCTCTTTTCCAGTAAAAAGGGTCTCCGGTTCTCTATACTTAACATACGAAACACATCAGCATTAAGATGCTATTTTACGCTGGTATTTTGCGAGAGCGTGGTCCTTCCCCGGTCGAGCCGACCTATTCGTGCTCAACTATACAATTAATATAGCTGCAGCATGGCTCTACCACGTATAAAAAGTGCTTACTGCAGCAACGCGAGCGCGGTGCGCAGTGCGGCGAGCAGCGCGACGAGCGGCGCGGCGGGGCGCGCGGCCGCGTTGCCGTGCTGCATGGTGTGTGATTGTGTATGTGTGCGTGTGCGTGTGCGTGTGTGTGTGTGCAGCAAGTACCAGGGTAGTAAAGAGCGAGGAGTGCTTACTGCAACAGCGCGAGCGCGGCGCGCAGTGCGGCGAGCAGCGCGACGAGCGGCGCGGCGGGGCGCGCGGCCGCGTTGCCGTGCTGCATGGCGGCCGGCTGCTCGCCTGCAATCAGCCCGTCTGCGCTTCACTCTCTCCGCCATATCCATTTTAAAAACTACCTAAGCCCACTTTGCAATATTTCAACTATAGACCCACCAGGAAGAATAAAATCACCTCGATCAACAGCGCGAACAACGTGACAGATATTTGATAATATTATATTATTCAGCTTATTTTATATTTTTTGTTTTGTTTGTAACTATTCCATTTAGGAATATTAATTTAGGAATATTTCGTCCTTCTGTTAAGAATTATTAAGTAAAAGAAGACTGAATTCAAGAAAAAAACTTGGACGCTTTTTATTAATGTAAATATAGTATATAAGGATATATAAGTAAGCACCGAATAACAAAGAATTAAGAGTATCTCAAAATACACATTAATGTCGGCGGTGATAGAAAATCACACTGACACGGAAAATAACTATAACGCACAGAGATACTTATAACGTTTAATGAATTATCAGTAATCGAACCATACACAAATTAATATCTTTGAGAGTTAATACCTAATTATCTAAAACACCTGCAGGACATTTCATATTGGAAAGACTACACTATTTATTTCCATATAAAGTCCCGAAAAGTGCCCTCATTGCAGGATTATCATTTTTCTGGTCGGGTTACACAAAAATACACTTATCATGACTTTGTTATTATTCGTTCCCAAATTGTTATCAAAAGTTGAACAAAGGGAACCTCTTTTTTTCCTAAACTTGCCACGCTTGGTAGGCGGGTTGTCAAACGCCATTTTTATTGAGCTAACGGGAAATTGCCCAATTTCTGCTCCAGGTTTCGTCTGTCGCCTCTTTCTACACCCACGGGATGATATGGGTTAGTGGATTCTCTCACGTCAGCACTACACGGAATTATTATCATTATAACTACCAAAACATCAATTACCCTATTTCAATCTATTTGTTGTTCTATAAGAATTTAATGAATTCATTCACTCTTCTAATTTAAATTATGTAGCTATTATTTTGTTAATGTTAAAGAATAGTAATTGTCAGTTCAATTTTTAAAATTAAATGAAATATTAATGTTTGACAAACTACATTCATCATCATCATCATTACAGCCCTTCACAAGTCCACTGCTGAACATAGGCCTCCCCCAAGGAATGCCACAAAGCACGGTCCTAAGCCACCTGCATCCATCGACTTCCTGCATGTCTTACCAGGTCGTCACTCCATCTAGTGGGAGGTCACCCTACACTTCGCCTACCGGTACGAGGCTGCCACTCGAGAACCTTTTTTCCCCATGAGTTGTCGGTTCTTCGAGCTATATGGCCGGCCCATTGCCACTTCAGATTACTAATCCGTTGGGCTATGTCGGTCACTCTGGTTCTACTGCGGATATCCTCATTTCTAAGTTTATCACGCAGAGAAACTCCGAGCATAGCTCTCTCCATAGCTCACTGAGCGACCTTGAGCGTCCTCATACGGCCAGCAGTGAAGGACCACGTCTCAGATCCATAAGTCATCACTGACCACACGCACTGGTTGTACAATCTAGTTTTCAGGTTTTGAGGTATACCTGACGAGAAGATGTGTCGTAATTTCCCGAACGATGCCCAGCCAAGTTGAATCCGTCGATTGACCTCTCGGTCGAAGTTGGACTTACCTAGTCGGACTATTTGTCCCATGTAAATATACTCGTCAACAACTTCGAGCTTAGTGCTCCCAACTACTACCATAGGTGTGACATGGATTAAACGTGATCTTTGTTTTGTCCATGTTCATATTAAGACCTATCCGTTGGGAGACACTATTGAGGTTATTGAGCATAGTGCTTAGGTCCTCCAGCGATTCTGCCATAAGGACTATATCGTCGGCAAATCAAAGGTGAGTTATGTACTCGCCATTGATGTTAATACCGTATCCTTTCCAGTCCAGTAGCTTGAAAACGTCTTCCAATGCAGCGGTGAAGAGTTTCGGGGATATAACGTCACCCTGTCTTACACCTCTCTGCAGTTGGATAGGTTTCGTACTCTGGTTCTGTACTCGGATGGCCATCGTAGCCCTACTGTACAAACACTTCAGCACTTTGATATACCGACAGTCAACTTGGCACCGCTGAAGGGACTGTAGCACTGCCCAAATTTCGACGGAATCATAGGCTTTCTCATAGTCCACATACGAAATGCAAAGTGGCAGATTGTACTCTTCTGTCTCTGTTCTGTCAGATCTCTGGCAAAGACTTTAGAGTCTTGGTTTCGCTCGATCGCTTCTTCAATACATGCTGTATTGGGGTTGCGTAAATCCCGCCGCATGCATTTGGTCTGTCTATTCAGTTGCCTGTATGCTGTCAAATCTGTTGAAGACCGCAGCTTCATTTAACGTCTAACAGCCATGAGATTAAGAGTGTGATGGGAGAGTTTTTGTGTTCTTCTGTGGCGGCTCTTGCAGAACTTAGCTCCGACCACATGGACAGTTTCCACGAGCTTCTCATTGACATAGTTTACGTTTTGTAACTCGAGCTGAAAGGTTTCGGGACTTTGGATTTGAACACGAGGGGGACGGAGCGTTGACTTCTTTAACGAGGCCTCTCCAACTTAATGTTTAGGTTCAGTATGCCTCTAACCGTTCGGTGATTGCTACCAGTTTTCACCCTCGCGATCGCTGAGACATCACTGAACAGTTGTCGCCTGGTCGTCATAATGAAGTCAATCTCATTTTTTGTCGAACCGTCGGGGCTCGACCGGGTCCACTTCCTGTGGGGCCGCTTCTGGAAAAAAGAGTTCATCATAAAGAGTCCCTCTTTTTTCATGAAGTCGGCCAGCTGCTGGCCCCTTAGTTTCCGTTGCCCTATTACAAATTGCCCTACTTTCAGCTCACCGTTCTCTCTTGTGCCTAGTTTTGCGTCGAAGTCTCCCATTAACACCGTATAGTGGGTTTTGGAGGAATGCATGTCTCTAGAGATATCCTCATACATTTCCTCCACCTCCTCATCGGGATGTGCCGAGGTTGGTGCGTACACCTGTATGACCTTGAACGAATACCGTTTGGTGATTCTGAGTATAAGGTACGCAACCCTCGTCGACACACTCACAATCTTTACAACGTTGTTAACGAGAGACTAGTGGACCTCCCGGTGATAGAACAAGTTGCCGGATTCGAGGATTACCGTGTCCTCCCCCTCTCTTCGGATCTCGGATAATCCTTTAGTATGCCAGTGTAACTTGTCCATCTCTTCTTCCTACTCCAGGATCTTCTCGTCAGTCCTCAGGGTGCGTGCATTGTATGTTTCCAGGTCGAGTCGTCTTAGGTGGCAACCGAACCTCCACCGGAGATTCTTAGCACCCCCCTGCCCCACCGTTACCATGGCCGCCACCGTAGCCAGGAATAGCAGAGCCTCCTCTTTGTAACTCTCATCACGAGGGGATATTTGCCATAGTTGCCACGCTTGGCGAGCGGGTTGGCAACCGCAGCTTTTTTTTTAATATTGCTGTTATCAGAAAGATGCTGCTGCCCATCTCCTACCTGTTTCCCATAGTCGCCTCTTACGACACCCACGGGAAGACACGGGGTAGTGGATATGCTTAACCGCCACTACACGGCTTACTACAAAACTACATTAGCTCAAATTAAATAAGCGAAAATAGGAAATAAAATTCTCAGCAGCTAATAAATATAAATATAATAGAGAAAAGAAGAAACACTAAATATTTTTATAGCTTATTAACTTTTATTTACAAAATGGAAAGTATTCTCACCGCTAAGGACGTGCAGGACGACGGAGGCAGAGTCAAGGTTGGAGGGCGAACACGAGTAATTACCCGAGTCCTCTCTTCGCGGGTTGTATATAATCAAATTGCCGACCTGATTGCAAACATAATCGTGTATTAAGTAAAGGCTAATCTTCAACATCTTATTTATAGTCTTCAGTATATCAGTTTATCGAAGTTAAGGTATTTTAACAGTACTGCAGGCATTTAAAGGAGCTTAAATATCAAAACATATTGTAAGCAGATAAATAAGGAATCATTAATTATTCTATATCTCATCTGATTCCCTCGTTGGTCTAGTGGTCGTAAACGTAATGCAGATCTTAAGGCCTCGGAGTTCGAGTCCCGGGTCGGGCGAAAATCAGTTATTGAGTTTATCTGTTAAGAAATTCTCAGTAGCTGCCCGGAGTCAGGAAGTTGGTTGTGCCTCAGAAACCACGTAAAGCCGTTGGTACCGCGCCTGATCTCTGTCCGTTCATGTCGGATTACAGTCCCATCGGACTATGAGAGTGAGGGAACAGAGAGTGCCCGTGTGTTCACGCACAAATTCAGGCAATATCATCCTGTTCTGAGCAGATGGCTAGTCCCTGTTGAGACAGGACGCCGTGACCAAAAATTCGGTCTGGAGGACATTATTATATCATATCTTTAAAGACAAACTTCTAATTTAACAAATATGTTCATGAAGATCTACTAATTTATATTGTATTAGACAAAATTCAATTAGTTAAAGATGGAGTGGGGAAAGGAGGTAAGGAAGGCGAGGTACCGTGGTGTCGGGCGCGATGCGCTCCATGCGTATCTCGACGAGGCTGCGGTCGTAGTTGAGCACGCGCGCGTCGTTGTGGTACCAGAAGATGTACGCCGGCTCCTCGAGAGCCTGCGTGATCACGCACTTCAGGCTCACCGTACTCCCCGCCTTCACGTACAGGTCCGACTCGCCCACTATTTCGATTTTTGGCACTAGGAGACCAAATTGTAATTTGTAAATGCCTAATAGAAAAGTTTAATATGTTTTTATTCTGTAAAATTACACAAAGAAAATATAAAAAGAAAGAGTCACTGACGAGCCTTTTCCTATATCTTGTCTTATTCGGTTCAGAAACTTGATTTACAATTCCAATTAATTATTAACTGGAAGCTCTCCGATTAAGCAGATGTCACGCCAATTTTTTCAGTTTAATGTCAAAGCTTTTCTTAAGTCACAGATATGATGTATTTTAAGTATTGGTATTTAACTTTAACGTTTAGTTCGTTTTGGATGAGATTTGTCAACTACAGAGCTGATCCATCGCTACAGCTGTCGTCACCGAATCAAATTTTATGTGGTTTGTTGCCAAGAGCATTTGCAAGAGGCTGGCTCGCTGTTCTTTAAATAATATGAATTATACAAAATTTCTCACTTAATATCTCTGCGCATATTCATAGGCAGAAACATCATGGCGTATGTCCTTAATGATCTGTTAGGAGATTATGTATGATTTTCATCTAAAATCAGAAGTATTCGGTTAAGCTTAAAAATAATCTTTACGCCGAACTAATAACACGTTTCAGCGCGGAGGATAATGAGAGGTGAATTTTTATTACATCTTAGTTTTTTTTAAAAACTATAATCCGTATAATGGATTTACTTTGAAATATCAGGTATAAATAGAAATTAAAGGAACAATTATAATGTAAATATTTTCTAGTAATTGCTTGACTGACACATATTATAAAAATATTTTTATTATTCATTATGTTTACACATTAAAATATATTTACTAAAATATTTTTACATTTATAAAAACTTAAAAAAAATCTACAAACTACAGAAATTAACATTATAAAGCTTTTGCTCGAAAGAAACGCATTTTGCGACACTACGGTGTAAGTAAAGAAATAGAATCATTCATACCAGTGGTTCTTAAACTTTTAGAAATAGGGGACTATTTAACCGATTTTTTATCTAGACATGGACCACCGAAATTTAGATATAATATAATAGTATGGCTGATTTTTAAGTTTTTCCTATAAATAAAATACTAAGGGTTGTCATTGTGCGCCCCTTATTTTAATGTAGCAACACAATATACAGAAACCGTATCGGCAGTATCTGTATACAGACTATCATCTCAAGGGATGATGCACACTTTTGTATATGTGAGAGAATTGTATTATACCTTCGCGGACCACTTCAGCTGACTTTAAAAACACCGGTTAAGAACCACTGATCTGCTATACAAATATATCTGTAAAATTATTATAGCTGAGAACAAAATCAAATTCATCACTTAAGCAAAATTATTTATTTGAGACGGCATTTCAACGGGTTGTACTTACCAACAACATTGAGCTGTACGAAGTGGCTCATCTTGGGCTCGGTGCCTACTTGACACTCGTACACGCCGGCGTCTCGCGCCTGCACGTACTTCACCTGCAACCGCGAAACAATTAACACTGGCTTCCAAGGAGGTTTCATTAATTAACTGGCTGTGATTGCAATCTGTGCACTTAGAGATCTTACAGAATAAATAAATTTTTTCACTGTTCTGCATTCTTCTTTTTTCACTGTTATTTATAAAACCAACCCTAAAATTGCCAACCCGCTTGCCAAGCGTGGTAATTATGGCAAACATAACCGATGGGGAAGAAATGTTCTCAAGTGGCAAACTCGTACGGCAAACGGCAGGGTGCCCCCACTACATGGAGTGATGACCTGGTAAGAAATGCCGGAAGTCAATAGCTCAGGACCGTACTTTGTGGCATTTCTCAGGGGAGGCCTATGTTCAAAAGTGGACTTGTGACGGGCTGTACTGATGATGATGATGTTCTTTAGGAGTAAGGATGACGTACAAGCACATAGCGCACTTGGTGGTGAGTGAACGCTGTAGTCCACAGGCACGTACATCTATCTCGATTAAGAATCATGTATAGATGCAGTGTTATTCCCGAGCACTAAGATAAAATTTGTCTCGTTACATGTAAAAAGGGTCACCGGGTCTCGTCACCCATTATACTGACACTTTAGTATTCTGTGTGACCGCGGTACTTCCCCGGTTGGACTGATGCACTGGTGCTGTATTTGCTAAATAGTTACGTATTATGGCATTAAATTCATCATTATTATATGTATATAAAAAAAGAAAAATAATACGATGTGTACTTTAAGAGGATATTCTGGCTGCAAAAAATTCGAAGAATAGGACGTTTTTAATATTATATTGCTGTCACACTGTGTTTTAAATTATTTATCTAAAATGATTTCTTATATCTACGCGAATACTATACATTAAATGAAACTAATTTTACGGATTTCATCCCGTTTGATTTTAACTTTTTTTAATTCCCTTGTTCGTGTCCGATGTTTTTTTATTAATTTATGAAAAGACAATACATAGGAATATGACAGTGGTAATTATAGATTGTATCTTAAAAAAAAATTGCTGTAGTGTCATTAATACGGCAGGATACATAGGAATACGTTTGAATACACCATAAGACTATTCTCTTACTTTACTTTCTTAAAAATATCTTTGATTGATTCATACCTTTCAGACTATGAAAGTCCGATGCTGAACATGGGCCTCTTCCACAGATTGCCTCATAGAGAGGTTTTTGTAATAGTTACCACGCTCGCGCACGCGCCACGCAGCCGAGATGGCAATCGCAGTTTTGTATAATCTTGAGTTGTAATCAGGAAGATGCTGCTGACCTTCTCCAGTTTCAGTTAACCTCTGTCGCCTCTTACGACACCCAGAGGATGATATGGGGTAGTGGATATTCTTACACCACAACTACACGGTACAAACAATATTGAATGAAACTAATTTTACGGATTATATCGCGTTTAATTTTACTTTTAATTCCCGACGTTTCGGGTGCTTTACACACGTTTCGGGTGCTTCAAGTCAGACTGACTTGAAGCACCGACGTATCGGGTAGTCTGCAGTTTGTGAACATGTTCAAGATCGTCCCTGCCATTACATTAGATTTCATAGACCACAAATCCTCGCAAAATAACACCGATTCCTACCAAGGATGATTCGCGAGGCTATTGAAATTAAAAACATCCTAATTTCAATAGAGAAGATGGATGGGTGCTGCCATCTGATTGGGATCCTATAATTAATAAAATTAAATCCAAACCCAAGTATACCACTGCTAGACTTCAAGATACTGTAAGCTTATTCTGCGTAGATCCAACCAAAATTAATATTAAAAACTGAAGGTAGCCGGGCTAACTATGACATCGGGACGTCAAACACCTCAGTCCCCGTGAGCATGGGTGCTGTAAATCACCCGAAACGTCGGTAATTAAAAGTAAAAATTAAACGCGATATAATCCGTAAAATTAGTTTCATTCAATGTGTAGTCTTCGCGTAAATATAAGAAAACACAAATAATATTTTTCATTTTTCATTCATTCATTTCATTTTCATTACAGCCTATTTAAAATCCACTGCTGAACATAGAACTCCCCACAAACCGCCACAGAAGGAGGAAAAATATCTTATTATCTATGGAAGTAATATGTACTACGTACTAGAAGCGACGCCGAGACTTGGTTGTCTGCAACACGCGTAAGAGCCCGCGGCTCAAACTTACTTAGTCTGTGTCATAAAAATGTAATCTGTGCCTCCGACCACGAGGCCCGCAATGCCGCACAGAGTTTGTTCGCGGTGTCTGTTCGTTGTTAGTACGTAGTACATTTTACTTCAATGTTATTTACCTGTAATGTCCAGGTATCGGTCGCCTCTACTAGGAAGGCTTGAAACCGCTCGTCGGCTATGAACGTGAAGCGATCCACCGTAAGTATGTGGGCGTCTCTTCGCCTGATCCACGACACTGACTTGTTGCTCAGCTGACGTATCTAAAAGCAATTTAATGGATAACACCGTACACTACCAAACTCGATGTCGCAAAGTGACCCCTTAATCTATTTACAATTTGATTCAAATTCATCAGAGCATATTGTTATATTAAAAACCTTATACAAATTTAAAAACCTATAGAATTAGTTCTCATCGCAATCGCATTTATTCGATTCTGCAAGTATTTATGTCATATGTTATGGTTGTAGCATGAACGGGTCGGCTCGACCGGGGAAGGGCTGCTTATTTAGGTATGGTGAGTGCAGTGAACCGAAAGCCCTTTTTTACTGGAAACAAGGCATTCCACCATATTCTTGTTCTCGTTTTTCATCATTAATATATAAAAAATACTGCGTATATGAAATGAACATCGGGCTTATTACTAGTATTTGTTTCTAGACTGTGTGCTCATTTGTCACCCTTATTCTGTGTGAGTAGTTGCTGCGGCTCATAGACAGCTACATTTATCTTCGATAAAGATTTAGAATAAAGATGCGTTATCCCTCCTGAGGACTAACATAGACTGCTTCCACCAGTAATAAGGGTCTCCGGTTCTCTACAATTACCATACGAAACTCATTAAGCTGCTATTCGCTCTTGGCACGATACCACGGGGAGTAGGACTGTATGATACAATAAGTTATTAGTTTTAGTTATTTTATTATAATTTATTAATGTTGTATATATTTCATGTCATGTAAATTAATAAATATTCATTAAGTTTATATACAATTTGATTGAATCGTTTCTGATTTCAGCAAAAATCAATGTCATTGTTCCATTTTATACATTTCAGTATTCAGCGGTCACTAATCTGTTTATGTAACACATTATCAGCAGGTCACAGCTATTATATCTATGACAGTTTACCTTGCATGGTAGATAAGCGTGGGTGCCGAGTTGTGCAGTGATGTTGTTGGGTGCGGAGGGGTCGAAGTAGGGCCCCGTGTATAACCCCACGTAGCGCTTGACCAGCCGCCCGCCGCTTCCGGTCTCGCCACATGATAGTACTGCGAACGCAATTAATACAAGTTCAGTTTAATAAGCGAACCCGATAAAACATATTTAGCTGTAAATTGAGATAAGAAGTAATAGTAAACGAGACGCTGCTATTACATACAAAAAAAAACCAATTCTTCTGGTCTGATTATAAGAGTTTAAAATCGTGAAATGTATGTCAGGATATAACATATACATACATAACATAAACACTCACGCCTGTCACCCAGAGGGGTAGGCAGAGACTATGGACTTCCATTTGGCACGATCCTGACACACCTCTCTCGCCTCCTCCACATCCATATACCTACGCATACACGCTCGTCGGTTAAGGGTACTCTTAATTTGGCCCATTTTCAATATATCACCAATTTGGTCGATAAATTTTCGCCTAGTGCGTCCCTTCCCGACTCTATTATATAACATTGGATGATATAGATCAACATTTTAAAAATAATGTAAAGAATATGATCAAGTGTGTGTGGAAAAGGTTCGACTGCACAGATAATGCCTAACATAATTAATACAATCAGGCGTTATTTTGCGGAAATCCATTATAATAAAGATGTTAAAAATTAAAAAGCTAAGACCCATAATATTTATTTTTCTTCTCTGAGATAAGAACAATATATTCCATAAAATATTAAAATTTTAAGGGTTGATAACGTATAATATACTTCATAAAATGCAATTTTTTTAATAATGATATTATGTAGCTTGCAGAGTTCATATTTTTCCTATATATCTAGAGTAAGGTGTTTTGCGGATAGATATTTTTCTTATAAGAATATGGGTGACAAACTAGCACTAAGTCCACCTGACTGTAAGTAGATACTGTGGCCCATAGACATCTACATTTATCCTCGATTAAGTATCAAACAGATGCATTGTCACCCTGAGAACTAAGATGGAATGCCTCGTTTCCAGTGAAAAGGGTTTCCGGTTCTCTACACTCACCATACGAAACACAGCAGCAGGATATTCTGTGAGAGCGTGGTCCTGCCCCGGTCGAACTGACCCATTCGTGCTACTACGAGTACCATAATATAGCTGCATCATGGCTCCACCACGTTTACGATAGATATGTCGTATATTTATATTCATCATATTTGTTTCTTTTTGCTCTTATTTGTACATTTATAAAATAATTTAACTCTAATTTTATATAAACAAATGTAGTATGTGTGACGGCTTTACTCGGGAATGACTGAAAAGTAGCATCTCATGCTGAGACCTTTACCCTTTCGTTCGCTTTTAAGTATATGAGTTCCAACATGATAAATATGTTATTAGTTTAACTTATGTTTGTATTACTTGCAAAAAGTTTAGTGAATAAATATCTTATATGATTTCTTTGATTTGACGTTGAGGTTATAATATCATTTTCTTCATTTTTTAAACATTACTCTCACCCAAGGCTTTTCTCCTGTATCATGGAGGCAGCTTACATGCATACATTCTACAAGGACAAACATTCAGACTCGGAACAATTACTTATATATCATACAAAATACTTGTTCCGTGCGGGATTTGAACCCGTGGTCCTTAGCGCGGCAAGTCATTACTAAGCCACTGCGCCACGAAGCCATCAAAATATTATTAAATGAAATAGAACAAGTTAAATAGAATGAGTTAGAACGCGTATAATAAGGGTTCCTGATATGAAAAGCACACGATAAAACATTTATATATTTTTTTATTTAGACTAGGTATTTCATGTTCTAATATTTAATATCGCTGCATGAATAAAATATCTGACTTGGTTTTTCAATGCGCGGTTAAGTCCGACGTCTTTTGCGATATTTGCATTTTCCATTCAATAATCTACGTTGCCGTTTTCCTTTGGATCCATATTTAAAGCTTGCTCTGCATATTTATGCTTAAGATCAAAGTTAAATAACACTTGCAGATTTATCATTTAAATTAGGAGTATTTGTCGTTTTTTAAAGTGGGTTACTGGTCGCTGTACTAACAGAACTTTGGTAGCTCAGGGGTTGCCAGCACTAAGTGCTCATCGTAACTTACACAGTATGCGAGCAACCCGGGTTCGATCTCCGCCGGTACCCATTAAATTGTGATTGGTGTGTCACTAGTGAAAACAAGACAATAACTACAAAAAAAAGGTAAATCGAGACCTCAGAAATTAACCCAGCGCTCTATATAAATTAACAAGCAAGTATATCAAATTCTATGAAAAAAATCACAGAATAAAGATTATACAAAAATATATCGAACAGGGTTAAGAGTGTCAAAAATCATATTAAAGAACTACAACTTAATAAATCTTAGTTCGATGGTCTGAAACAGCTGGGATAAAAATCATACTACCGCATAGACATTATTAATATTGCACCAGACTATTATTGAAACTTGTACAATGCTGAACAAAGGGCAGAAAACAACAACTATGAAGACATTTATCTTCGAAGAATCAGAAAAATGGCTGAGGCTATTGACGAGTTTGAAATCATGCAAGCGATAAATAATCTAAAACTGGAAGAGGGCCCAGGGTTTGACAACATCACCAATGAAGCTATAAAGCATGGCAGCATGTTTCTAGCTACACTACTTGTAAATATGTTCAATGTGATACTAGGGTCCGCAAATATACCTTCGCAATGGTCAGAATCTGATATAATCTTACTATAATATGAAATATCATCGGCAACTATAGGCCCATCAACTTTCTACCAACTTTGTATAAACTATTCTCATCGGCTATAGAACGTAGAATATTTATTCCGAATTAAGAAAACTTATCAAGACTTTGAAAAAAAGCAACCTACGATAAACCATGTCCACACCCTAGAAGTCATCGAAAATACAAAGAAAATAAACGATCACTCTAGCCTTCCCCGACTACTGGAATGCATTTGATTATGTTTCACTCAAGTTCTGTGAAGTCTTAAAAATACAAGAGTAGGAAAAGAGTTCATACAAATAATTAAAAATATATATATAGTACAAGCAGCAGAGTCAAATTGGAATCAACTGGTCCAAGCTCAAGTTCCATCAAAAGTAGAGTTAGACAAAGACACAAAGATCATAAAGGAGGGCTCAGAAATAAATTTATAAAAAAAATCATGTCAAATAGCTCAAGAATAAACATCATGATTGAAAATGAATATCTACCTCGGAAAACAAATTGGGTTTAAAAACAATAACAATGAGTTGAAGTAGAACGAAAATCAAAAATAGCTTAAAATAAATTCTGGTCATATTAGAAAATATTTAAGAGTGACATGCCGATAGATTTAAAAAAGGAAATTATGGACTCATGCATACTTCGCTGCGCCAGTCGTGGGCAGACTTAGGAAGGGCTGAAGTGATGATGATGATGATGATGAGGCATTTCATCTTAGCCCTCAGGGGTGACAAGTGTAAACGCATCACGCAAACGTAACTTAAAAAAACTATCTGATCAATATTGAACACTTTAATTAATGATTTTATCGCATTTAAAAAAAGGTACAGTCTATATACGTCCCACTGCTGGGCACAGGCCTCCTCTCATTTCTGAGAGGGTTTTAGGGCAAGGAAGTGTCCGCCGCGCTGCCCCAATGCGTGTTGACGAACTTCACATGCCTTCGAAATATTTCTTTCTTATTTCTCAGACATGCAGGTTTCCTCACGATGTTTTCTTTCACCGCCGAGCACGTGGTAAATCAGCACTTAAAATTGCAATTAACAATTTCATTGATGCCGGCGGGGATCGAACCCGGGTTGCTCGCGTACTGTGAAACTTTTGCCACGGCTCGCATCGCATTATCGCATTTGGTATAACTTAATTTTAAATCCAGACATTTCGAGTACTTCACAACACCCATATTCACGGGACGACAGAGGTGTTTGTCGCCCTTATGCCATAGTTGACCCAGTATACCTTTATCTTTTGTTGTATAAAGAGCTTACTGTATCTTAAAGTTTTTGCAGAGGTATGCTTGGGTTAGGATTTAATTTTATTAATTACAGGATCCCAGGCAGAAGGTAGTACCCAGGCATATTATTTCGTCGTAATTAAACTTACAAGTAATTAAACCTCCGAACAACTTTTTTTACGTTAAAGAAACACTTTTTATACGAGGAATTTTCTTTCGTCAAATGACTAACAAGGTTTATTTGATTAATTCCCTTCCGTCAGTTTCCATTACAGCTGGAAAATTGTACTGAGAATAAAAATTTTATTCACTTTTTGATCATAGCTTTCAGAGAAGCGATTTTATAGCATCGAAATAACAAAAATGTATGAGATTCCCTGAGGCGCCCCAGACCCAACGGTCGGCTTTCATTTCCATCCTCAATATCCGGTGGGGCCGCGCCGGACGCTATAAAAGCTTAATTTTATTCCGTTTCCTTTTCTCGATGTACGTGGTGTTACTGATTTCGACCTCGATCTCATAATTGACAGTAATCCAGTCTATCATACGAGGTGTTTTTAAAAAGTATAGATACTTGAACGAATAACCAAACATTATTTTATCCGTGTGGGCGTGATATTTCCCCGGTCGAGCCGACCCATTCGTTCTGCAGCTGTAATACACTACGTGGCACAAGATCAAATGTTTTAAAAACGTAGTAAAACCCATAATTAATTATAGACCATTATTTCGTAGATTTTATATAATATAATTTTTAATTTATTTACTTTTTCAACAAAAAATCTTACAATATATTTCAGTCGTAGTTAATTTTACATGGCTTTACATGGCAAAATTGATAGGAGTGGACGGGAATCGCTAGTGCCGCCGAACTGTTTCGCCTCGCGAAGAATAGAGCGGTGTTCACTTAGCTGACTGCCAACCTTCGCTAATCGGAGAGGCACCAGAAGAAGAAGAAGAAGAAGAAGAAGAGCCATGCTGCAGCTATATTATGGTAGTAGAACGTATGGGTCGGCTCGACCGGGGAAGGACCACGCTCTCGCAGAATACCAGCAATAAAATAACAGCTAAAAGCTGATGACGTGTTTCGTATGGTGAGTGTAGAGAATACTCTTTTTACTGGAAAAGAGGCATTCTATCTTATTTCATGCGTCTGCATTTTGATTCTTAGTCGAGAATAGATGTAGATGTCTACGGGCCACAGAATCCACTTACCATCAGGTGCACTGTGGCTCTTTTGTCATTTTTATTTTATAAAAAAGTCATGTAGTCTACCAAGAAGTTTGTCGGCAGAAATTTTGAGACTTTGAACAGAGTTTTTGGGCAGATAGATTGAGGAGGTGGGACTCCTTTTGCCTTTAAATACATCCTCTTACTAGGTACCATCCTCTTACTCATATCAGCCGCCAAAAATAGCAGGGTGTCGCGTCTGTAGTTGTCTTTGTTGGGAATTGGCTGCAGGTGAGCGTGGACTGTAGTAATCACTCCCCACCAAGTGGACTGTAAATTCATTTATCACTTCAGTTTTATAAGAAAAAAGACTACTCCCAAAAGAGATAAGTTGGTAACCGTAGCTTAGCCCCGCATCTTTAAAATCTATTTCCGTCACAGCATTTTAGGTCAGGCTTGATTGAAACAGTTTTTTTTATTCATTATAAGAGGTCACAAGTTTGTCGTACAGTTTCCTTAGTAACATCACCGTTGACAAAAAATTCCTTATTTAAAGCAATATTTTCATACTTCATAACATTTTATATTTCATTTCACTTTAATAAAATTCGACGGTTCCGTGACGCAGTGGCTTCGCAATGAGTTGCAGTGCTAAAGGCCGTGTGTTCTAATTCCGCAAGAAACAACTAAGTATTTGTATGGCCTACAAATAATTGTACCACGTCTCGATGTTTGTCCTTGTGAAATTTGTGTATGTAAACTGCCCCCACGATAATGTAGAAAATACTAGTGTTCAAACTTAAAAAAAATCTATTAAATAGTGAAGGAATAAATTGCATGAAAACTTTAAGTTGTTTGATAATATGTGGAATGAAACACGAAAAAACGAATAAAAAATCGGCCTAGTTAAGACATAATGGTGCCAGCAATATCGGGCCTTTTATTTAAGTGGCCGATATCATTTGCTTATCTTGGAAAAGTTATGAAGTAGCTCTGCGGTTGGCCCGCGTCCAATGCGTCATCGATCTCCGACCTTGCTTTAATATTCGTGGTAACAGTTTAAAAACGTTTAAACCAATAATTTACAAAAGATATGTCCAGAAACATACTATGAAATATGAAACTGCTATTGCATTTCTCGATTTAGTAATAAATAATATAAGTAGCGCTCCGCAACAATATTTAAGCGGCATACAGAACGTGCACAGTGCACACAATATTTATTAAACTGTTCTCGAATTAATACTAACGCAAATAAACAGTAATTCAAACTCATACTAAAAAATAAAGCTATAATTCCAATGTTGTTTCATGCAATTATTGCTTGCTTGTATTTTATAGCATTAGAGCGATAAACGAGCACACGGTGTACTGTGTGTGAGATGGTTAGTGGATGCTGTGGCCCGTAGACATCATCTATTCTCGATTAAGAATCAAAATGCAGATGTCTTGTCACCCCTGAGGACTGAGATGGAATGCCTCGTTTGCAGCAAAAAGGGCATCCGGTTCTCTACACTCACCATGCGAAACATAGCAGCATGGCGCTGCTATTTTACACTGGTATTCTTTGAGATCAAGTCCTACCCTGTCGAACCGACATATTCGTGCTACAAACATAATATAACTGCAACATAGTTCTATCACGTAAATGCTTGTCATGTCCATTGCGGAACATAGGTCTCTCCCATAGATTGCCATAAAGTACGCCACTAGAGCCGTACTTTGTAGCGACTACTTGCACGTATTATCACTTTTTAACTTCATCTAATGCGATGTTGCCGAACATTGCGCTCCCCAGTACAAAGTAGCCATTCGAAAATCTTTCTTCCCCATCGTCTATATTGTTTGCTTACCTAAATTATTTTGACAAACAATATTGATTATTGAGTATTAATTGATAGCCGTGTAGCTCAGGAGTTAAACCCTCGCTGTAAATTTCACAGTACGCGAGCAGCCCGGGTTCGTTCCCCGCCAGTAGCAATGTAATTGTTAATTGCAATTTAAGGCTGACTTACCGTGTGCTTGGCGGGGAAAGAAAATATCGTGAGGAAACCTGCATGCCTCAAAAATTTAAAAAAAATTCGAAGACATTAACATGCATTAGGGTAGCGCGATGGACACTTCATTGCCCTCAAATCCAGTGGGAGGAAGCATGTGCTCAGGAATGGGACGTAAATAAGCTATTACTTTACGTTATTGAGTTTAGAGTCGATAGTTTAGATAGTCTGATCTTTTGTAGGGACGACTGAAGCTACGTGGTCTGTTACTAAGTATAATAATCAAAAATGTATGCCACATAAAACGTCATATGCAGTGCATTGTGCATTCCTATAACAAATTTATCGTAAATGTCTTTTTTTTTAATAGTTATCCTTATCAGTGTGAAGATTATGTAACAGCGTTCATAATATTTTTACATACATAATACATAAACACTCACGTCTGTCACCCAAAGAGGTAGGCAGAGACTATGGACGTCCATTTGGCACGATCCTGACACACCTCTCTCGCCTCCTCCACATCCATATACCTACGCATACGCTCGTCGGTTAAGGGTACTCTTAATTTGGCCCATTTTCAGTATATCGCCAATTTGGTCGATAAAACTTCGTCTAGGGCGTCCCTTCCCGACTCTGCCGTTCACCTCTGCCATATAACTCACATAACACTCTTTCCTCATTCATTCTTTCTACATGACCAAACAGAAACAGAAACAGAAACAGAAACAGAAACTTTTTATTCAATATAGATTATAAATAATACTTATTGAAAGTCACTCTTTTGTCTAATTACCACTGGTTCGAAAAAACCTCTGTCCTGGGAAGAACCAGCAAGAAACCCAGCAGGACTTTTTAAAATAACAGCTTACAATCATGTATATTACACAATTAACCACACAAAACAAATTAGAAACAGCCTGGCAGCGAACACCTCATTCCCAGGGTTATTATCATCCATAAATTCCTTAACATTATAATAACCTTTTTATACAAACTATGTTTAATAAAGTTTTGAATTTTGAGCAGGTCGAATTTTGTATATTTTCTGGGATTTTGTTGTAAGCGTATACATCGCCCCAAGAATGAATTACTGACTCGGTGGAGTCGAGTAACTGGTACTACTAGCTTGTGTTTGTTCCTAGTATTTACAGAATGAACATCACTTATTTTTTGTATAACTACTTTTATTTTTGTGTACGTACATTACATTTTCATAAATGTATTGAGAGGCCAAAGTTAATATATTAATTTCTTAAATTTTTGTCTGAGCGACTCCTTAGGTTTTAAATCATAGATTGCTCTTATGGCCTCTTCTGTAAAACAAATATAATTTCAGTGTCAGTTGCGTGTCCCCATAGCAAAATATCATACGACATTATGCTATGGAAATAGCTAAAATAAACAAGTCTAGCCGTTTCCACACTGGTAAGATTTCTAATCTTTTTACAGCATATGCTGCAGAACTAAGTCTGCTTGCTAACTTTGATATATGGGGCTCCATTGAAGCTTCGCGTCTAGTGTTATTCAAGAAAAATGGTGGTATCGACAAGACTCAGTTCTTCCCATTTAAAATTACATTAGTATTTAATTGTCTGACATTTGGAGTCATGAACTTCATTTCGTTTTGTTGCTATTTAAATGTAAGTTATTAACATTAAACCAATTTACTAATTTAGATATAGCATTATTTACTTCGTCATATTTTAATAATTGTCGTTTTAATTTGAAAATTAATGAAGTGTCATCAGCAAATAATACTATATTATGGTTATCCCCTACTATATGAGTAAGTCATTAATATATACAAGAAACAGAAAGGGGAGAACTGAGCCTTGAGGCACGCCCATTTGTACTATCGACCGGAAGAGCTCATACTATGAACAACTTTTTGAGTTCTGTTACTTAAATATGAAACAATTAATTTAAGAGCATTACTTCTTACACCGTAGTGTTGTAGTTTCCTGATTAATGTTTCATGGTGAACACAATCGAAGGCTTTGTATAGGTCACAGAATATACCCAAAGCATCCTGTAATTCTCCCATGCATTGAAAATATATTTAATCAGCTCAACACTAGCATCAGTTGTCAGGCGACCCTTGTGAAACCAATTGATTTTATGAAGTAAATTATTAACATTAAAAAATTAACATTTGATCAAGAATAATTTTCAAAAATTTTATAGTGTTGGCAGTACAGAAATGGGTCTAAAATTGGCGGGGTCTAATGTACTACCAGATTTAAATAAAGGTATTACTTTACTATGCTTCATCAAATCAGGAAACACACCATATTCGATACTAGTATTAAAATAATAGCTAGTTGAGGCGCGATTATATTGATTATAGACGCAATAACTTTAACGGAAATGCCCACAGATCCGCAGTTTTCTTAACATCAATAGTTTTAAAATATTTTACAATATCTTTTGATTATATTTTATGAAATGTAAAATTCTTTGTACACGCATTTACATTTGTTTAAGCAATGATTCGGCGACGGCAGGAGAAGAATTCAGTGACATAGTGGTTAAGATCGGAATATCCGTAAAATACTTCTCAAAACCATTGCAACATCCTGATCTGATTCCGTTAATTTGTTGTTAAAACTCAACCGGTAGTTTGAATTGCGAGAGTTGACCTTACCAGTTTCACTATTAATTATACTCCACGTCATTTTAATTTTATTAGAAGCCGTCTTAATTTTGTTGCTCAAATGCAAATACTTGGTTTTGGAGCACACTCCTTTAAATATTTTTGAATATTTTTAACATATTCCCTAAATTCGACGCTAGGGTTATATGACCCTTCATGGTAAAGTTCATATAACCTTTGTCTGCTCTTATGGACTCCTACTGTCGCCCATTCATTGAAAGCCTTTCGACTGTTCAAGGACAACGTTTTAGAAGTAAAAATATTATCAAATTCATTGCAAATAAGTTTAAACACTGTTCCATACAAAAAATTAGGATCATTTTGGTATGAAAGTGATGGAAGTTTCTTCACTATGTTACTTCTAAACTTCTCCAAGCGACGTGCATTTACAGGAACAAACACAATTTTCTCATCTACTTGCTTTTTGTGAACATAAGGTAACGAAACTAACTGTCCACAGTGATCAGAACTCAATTTTTGAATTATACATTTATGCAACGGCTTAACATTTGTAAAAATGTTATCTATACATGTTGCACTACATTCAGTAATACGCTTTGGCTCTAAAAAAAAGACCATATGATTTAAACAATGATCTAAATTTAATATTGGTGGAGGAAGCTTCTAGGAGATTGATATTAAAGTCTCCACATATTACAACAGATTTATTCTGTTTATTAAACAACAAAACTTCCTCCATAATTTTTCAAAAGTATTGTATATAGAACATGAGGTCTGTAGACGCACACAACAATGAGGTGCTCAAACTCAACACAAGCCATTTCTACAGTTCGCTCAACAGAGAGGTTCACAATATCTTTACGTTCCTTACATGATAATAATTTACTAGCTAATATTAACGAGCCACCTCTTAAAACCGTTTCTCTATTGAACAGACTGACCACCTGGTGATTACTGAAATTAAACATTATGTTATAAGCTTTTAACCAATGTTCAGTAATACATAAAATATGAATATTATTGCTATTTAAGAACAATTCAATTTCTAGCTCTTTGCCTATCATGCCTTGTATATTCTGATGCACCAGGTGTAAACAATTTTTATTATCACTCTGTGAGTCATACAATGAAGGTTTTGTAACTACATTCTAAATTATTTAAATTATTATAACTGCTAGAGATTACCTCTATTGTCTCATTTTCTAATTTAAATTACCTGGAACTGATTCCAAATTACATATTAAGTCATTACACTGCTCAAAAGAAGCAGATGTCGGTGTAGCCAAGTCCTTGGCTGAGTTAATATATAAACAATAAGATAGCACATTTGCTATCTGTCTTAAATATATTTGGATAGGTAATACCTATCTCTAGTCAAAATTTCTTAATTAAATTATTTATGTCTATTAAATTAATTATATTATTATAATTATAACAATTAGATGTCAAGTTTATATTGTTATTAAATGAAAAGTTATTCATTAATAAATTTAAATTGTATCTTATTTTATTTTCCTGTGAATCTGTGATCCAACCCTGTATGTAAGCAATGTAAACAAGATAATTTTATGTACATTTAAAGTATTTAGATGATCAATATATTTTAATAATTGAGTTTTGTTTACATTGCCCTTCTCCCAACAAGAATTATTAATGTGCTATTAGGGCAAAACTTACTAGTTAAAACTTTATTCATTATATGACTAAAGGATGCTCCAGGCATACAACAATTACTAACCTGATGTCCTTTTAAATAGTTATTTAACATTGTGCCCAAATTTTGCCTATGTCATCACAATACATAATAACTTTATTTTTATTAATATTTAAATTACTTTTAAGTTAATATTCTTTGTTATAGTACTGTCATAGAGTGTAGGTGAAAATAATGAGTCCTTACTGTTATCATTATTTTTACACATATTGTCCCCGATGAACCTGGTATGGAGCGCTGATGCTCACTCTGATGTTTAATTAAGTCAAAGCGCTCCTCATTATACTACATGACTTTACCAGATCATTCATGGCCAATATGTGTTCTTTTATCTCATCCTGAGCCGATTCATATTTATTTGATATACTTTGTAGGAGTTTTTAAGAGATAAAATTGTTAAATTTAGACACTCTATATCAGTCTCATAACAGTTATTCATATTTTCCACCTCAATTGAATATAATTTAAGTTTATTAATTAATTCTTGCTTTTCTTTACATACATTTATATAATTTTTGACATTAATTTTAGTTTTAATTAACTTTTGTACTTTCCTAATATATTTATTAATTTTTATGTATTTCTTTAATTTTCTTCTACTGCAGGTAATCCTTGCTGCTGTTCTTGATGTGACATAATCATCACCAGTCAAATCGATTGTTGTCGATCGATTGTGGTTGCAATGCTTTAGAAGATTCACATTCTATGAGCTCATTGAACAGACTTTGAGTTTGGGACGCTCAAGTTATCTATGTATTGTTTTAATTGCACAATCTGCTCATTAGCTCACTTAACTGTAACTGCAATGCAGCAATTAATCTGAGGGATTCCTCATATTCCTTGCTGCATTGGTCAAACTCATCGACTGTTCTCTGAAGTTCATCCTTTTCTTTTAAAACAAAAGTATATTCTTTATGCAACTTAACCATATCACTTTTTAGCTGAGTATTTTTAGCAATTATATTTATTATTTCCTTTTCGTTGTCATCCCTTTCTTTACACAACAGCTCACACTGCTCCTTTGACGCCTTAAGTTCTTGAAGCGCCATTTGAAGTTGGTTCTCCAATTGGCGCGTTTGGCGTGCGTGTATTCATTTTACTATTAAGTGTAAATAGCAAAAGAAAACAAAGAAAGAAAACCGAAGAAGCAGAGTAAGCAAATGTCCAGATCTATGGGTTTATTTACAGATCTCAAATTAAATTATCATGTAAATAATTCAAAATGAAATCCAGAACAACACTTACTTAAAAGATAAATCTTAAAATGTTAAAGGGATAACAAGAATAACACTTACAGTAAGTTTAGACGATGTTCGTTACAGCTGTCACTTTTGGTTAGAACACTAAACACAATTTAATTAAAATACTTATAACTTTTACTTATTTTACAAATAAAAATAAGTCGTATTTAACAACTGTAACTCAAAATTGAGGTGGATATTATCAATTTACAATTTTAATGAAAACCACCGAAGCATTCCTTTCTTAATCCTGGTCAAAACGTCATCTTGCAAACCACACTTTTCTCTTATCACACTATTTCTCACCCTGTCATTCAGATTCAGCCTAGCATTTCTACAGCATTTATTCTACTCTCATGCTTCTTCTGCCACACCCAACTTTCACTACCATACATTAAAGTAGGGACTAACACAGCATTGTGAATTGCCATACGTGCCTTTTTGGATACATTCTGACTTTCCACAACAGAGTGTAGAGCCCCATTTACTTTATTTCTTGCATTCACTCGTCGTTCATTATCCTTATCATATCTACCATCCTTACTAAATAAACAACCCAAATACACAAACTCATCTACTTGCTCGACCCATTCCCATTCTATTCTTATTTCACATATCGTTCTACTTTCAAAAACCATAACTTTCGTCTTACTTGCGTTCAATTTCATTCCCCTTTCTTTTAATGAACTGTTCGTTAATGTAACCATCATTTGCAACTCGGCCACCGACGACGCGAGTAAGACTTGATCATCGGCGTACAAAAGGCATTTGACGGTTAACTCACCCATTCTTAACTTTCAAATTTTCCAAACAACTGTCCGATAGGTTGAACAGCCACGGGGAAGCCACACAGCCCTGTCTGACCCTTTATGTATGTAATAGTATTATAACAATGCAATGTAATAATCTTAATTCAAATAAAAAAGTGTTTAATACTATAATTTTCAGATACATGTTAAGTATATTCATAATAAAATAATTTGTAAGTTTTGTTGAAATTAGGTGCCTATGTCATACGATGAAATCGCAAACGTTCCCATAAACGTACTTTGGAATTTAAAACAATAGTGTCAACATCGCTTATGGCTGGGATTTGCAACTTGTATTTTGATCTGTGCAATATTAATGATAATGATAACAATGCTTCTTCTCTTCTTTGTTCTGTTAGTCTTAATATGAAATGTAATTTTTTTTTCGCTTTTATATTGATTGTACTTTAAAATCATAAGCTTTTAATTTTATAATCCATTATTTTCCAGGAAAATAGTTTTAATATTTAACTTATTTATGTAGTACATGAAAATAATTTCTTTATAACGATTTTGAAACTCCTAAGTTTACAATTAATTAATTCATTGTGAGCCTCATTCTCTGACAGCAAATGATGTACCCAAATGATATAAGAGACTACTTATATACTTATATGATATAAATTTGTAAAAGACGTGAAAAAAAAAAAAAAAATATATAGCTAAGTTACAGAATACGTAATTATAAATGAAACTATTGAAAGAAATAATACGTGGGTAAAAGTTGTGATATAGGTAAGGAAAATTATCGGAGATTAGCATATCCACATAAAAGAAGCCTAATCAGCTGAGAATTTGGAAAACCTAATAACCGATTAATTTTTTAAGGTTATTCGGATGCGATTAAATGCGGATTGAGTTTATGTATCGTTAATCACCAACTTAACATATTCATTAGTGGAAAACTTCAAATAAAATAAAGTTTTAAGCAAACATTTCACTTATAAATAAAATATCATATTATATTATACTCAAATAAAGTATATCGGTACATTAAGAGCGTTTACACAGTTATTTATAAAATAATACAAAGTGTAAAAAAAAAAAAAAATAGTATCTTGAATCATTGTATTAAAATATTTTCAAATAGTTTTGTATGATTTATTTTAATTAAAAACATGCAGGATCTCATGCGTATAGGCGTATTGTAATAAACATGAATCGCTCGCTGTAAGAACACAAGCGATCTAATTGAGCACAAGTTTTATATTTTTAATTCGTTACCAATTATGGCGAATGGTATCATCGGTCGAGATCTTTTAAGAAAATGTAGATCAGTTTTGCATTTTGATTCGAATATTTTAATATTATATGATCATCTAGGTAGATCATATAGCCTATTTCTAGCACTTGTAACAATTCCTTGGTAAGTTTTTTCTTTTATTTCACTAATGTGATAAGACGGGTTAAGAGATACTTGAAGTTTTGTGTTGAATGGCAATTGTATAATTTATTGAGAGATTTGACTGATAAAAATAAATTCAGTGAGTGTTTTATACACAGTGGTTAGAGTAAATTCAAATATTAACTTATTTCAATGAAAAATGTTGGAATGTTAATAGGTAGCACAAGATCTGGTAGATAATTAGTTATTTCAGTGATAGTCAGATTGCGCAACCGAGTATTATGTAAATTCTAAAGTCAATGAGAACTTTTCGTAAACATCAAGTTTTTGGATGGGATAAAAAGTACATAATATAATATGATGTCAAGTTAAATGCAAAACGATATATACAGTATACTTGATCATACTGTACGCGAGATGTCTGCGTGAAGGTTAGTGTGTAACGCTAATAAATAAATATAAGAAATAATAATTATAAAGGGTTAACCAAGAATTAAAGAAATTTTTTAAATGTGGGAGTGATCCGAGCGCTCCATATATAAAAATAAATAAATAAATAAAAAATAATTACACGGCTGTAGACCCGTGAAAATATAAAACTGGGCATTCAAAAAAAAAAGAGAAGTATAGATTAAACGAGGAACTATAGTTTATGTAATAAATCTGGAGAGAAAATTTTTTTTTTTTTTTATATATGGTATGATATGATATGTGATAAGTTCGTGCTAACGTGTTGTTGTAACGTTGGTTAGTACCAAAAATACGACAGGTTAATGACGTACAAAACAAAAAGGTAAACGAAATAAAATCGCATGCGTAGCCTGGACTGACTTAATAATATGTATAATCTGATCATGATCATGAGGTTATAATCTCTTTTTATATAAAATCAATTTTATATTTTTAACTATTTTATCTTACCACTTATCCATGTCTAACATTGTATTTTATTTTAATGTTCAATATTAAATGTATTATTATGTTATAAGATTCAGGTTGATATAATATTATATTTAAATATTTCATTTTATGTTCATATTCTTGATAACAGCATTAGATGACAAGTATTTAGTACAATGTAATGTAAATGTAATCAGAAATCATTTTGTTATAAGAATCAACAACATAAAATGTAAAAAAGTAAATACAAGACATTTCTTTTTAAGTATCGAGGGGAGGTGTAGTGGTATGTGGCTTCCTCCCAGTATAGTGTAATAAATACATCTACACCTAGGTTAAGGAAGGAGTAATAAAGAGATATTGTAACGAGACAGTTGTATCTATTGGTCCGATCCCACATATTTTTATGTATATTTCTTGATAAAACACAAATAAAAAAGATCCTATGACTTCTTACGAAAAAGTTAATACTTTCGGAGTTATGAATTTTTAAAGTTTGACAAAACCTGAATTTAGATACTTTTGACTCATTATAAATACATAAGTACACCAAACTAAAATAACAATTCCTTGCAATTGAAAGAAAATCGGTTTAAACAATATGGCGCCGAGTTGTTCCATGGCAACATACATTTATATCATCAGTAGGACAATTTGAATAGAATCGTAAAAAAAATTGAGATGGAATAGTTTTCGGTACACATGCGCCGATTCCTCCTGGACTAAGTAGGATTTTAATTTTAATTAAAAGGCTACTTTTTAGTTTCGGAAGTTGTCAGTTTTGAAAATCAAAATGAAAGATGCATCCTTTTTCAAAAACTGAAATAAGAATTCAATGTACTCTTATTAATAGCCGCAACAGTTCTCGGAATATTCGTCCCAACTTAGTTGAAAATAGATTCATTGAAAAAAGTTTGTGGGTGTGCTTCAAATTTTAATTTAGTCCTTAGAGCGCATTGCTTAGCATAAATGTATTGGAAACTTAAATAATATTAGTAAAAAAGTTTTGTATAATCTTGGTTTTAAGCACTTGGCATTTAATTACTATTTCAATAAAAATATATTCATTAATTATACTTAATGCTGCTGTGTTTCGTGTGGTAAGTGTAGAGAACCGGATACCTTTTTAACTGGAAACGAGGCATTTCTTCGCGTTGTTACCCCAGGGGACTTCTTGACAACGCATCTGCATTTTGACTCCTAATCGAGGATATATCTCTATAAGTTATTGCTCGTTTGTTACGCTTATTCTATAGAAAAAATTGATTGGCAAGAACACATTTTATATATTACACGAACACATATTATACTAATGTAATAAATATAAAATTACGTTTGTCATTTCAGGTCCAGTCTTTCTTTATTCCTGCACACAGCAGCTTCACAATTGGGACATATTTAAGAAGGTCGTACAAACCTAGACGTATTCCGAGGCAGAAAAGGAGGAGAATTAACATCAATTATCCGTGTGACCTTTTTCGATAAGTTCGCAAACAAAACCGATAGCCTTGACATATTCAATGACTGTTTCTCTAAATTCAAAAAGAAAATATTGAACATTGCTATTGAAACCTTCACAGTAACTGATTGCTTTTATACCTAACCCTGTATTATATTTATCTTCACTTTTGTTATTTTCATACTTTTATACAATATTTGGTTCGAGCTATCGTTGTCTGGTAGTAGTTACAATTATTTAAGTGCGTGTATGTTTAATGTGAATCATACCATATTTTTAATCCATACATATTATAAATGAAATTGAAGTGTCTGCCTGTAATATTAAAATAACTGGCTTCTATTAAGCTCAGGCGGTTATTTGCATGCTATTAAAACAGAAAAAAAATTGTGTGTCTATCTGTCTGTATGTCTGTCTGTCTGTGCGGGATAATCTTCGAAATGACTGAACCGATTGTGATAAAAATTTACGGACAGTACAGAGCAATGCCAGAATAGATCTAGGTTAAATTTTTAATGAAGCCATTTCGGATCGCTAGCCCTTAATAAAAAAAGTCTTTGAAATAAAATTTAAACTCTTCATAAAGTTCACAGATTATAATCTAGTATAATATAATTTTATCTCTTAAATAGTTACAGTCTAATTACGTTCCTCTGTTGGATACAGACTTCTTTTCATTTATAAAGGGGTTATGGAGCGATTAGTAGGTGTCCACAAAATATAAATTTCTCAGACTTGAAGGTCTCCTTGCGATGTTATCTTCACCACGCGTTAAATCAGAACTAAAATAAACATTTTCCTTGGTTTCGACGGGGAGCTAAAACAAATTGTGCAACAGCATAAGTTATTGAGTTGCTAGTTACCGTTTACGTTCTTTTAGCCTATCAAAGTCCACTGCTAAACATAGGCCACTTCAAAGATATTGTTGCGCGCCACTATTAATGTTTTGTACATGGCAACACTAGCCACTAGCGCCCTCTGGTATCGAGTAGCAGAACTAGGAGAGTCAAGATCCTTCTAGAAATTTCGGGACCGATATGTACTCGAACATTCTAGATGTTTCTACAGTAGAAGGTTCTGGAAAGTATTTGAGGCGCTATATAAGGCCAGTATAGACCACGACCGAGGCAGTATTGAACTGGCGATACAAGCGAAGACTTCGAAGCGATACAACTGCGAACTAAAGCGATCTGTAGTAAAATTGTGTTTTGTTATTAGTGTGGATTAAAGTTGTAATTAGTGTTGTGTAATTAAAGTGTCAATTTTGGTAATTTACTCGGCAGTTTTTAATTGTCTCGAACCCCAAGCTCGTAACAATATTTACCATAGTTTCTACGCTTGTCAGACGGGCTAGCAACCGCAGTTTTTATTTTACGTTCTTATTAGGAAGGCGCTGCTTCCCATCTCCTGACTTGTTTCCCTCCGTCGCCTCTTACGACACCCACGGGATGATATGGGATAGTGGATATTCTTACACCGGTACTATACGAAAAAGTTCTACCCATAAGGATGGGAAAATAGAGGACGACATTTTAATGTAATTATTTAAGGGAAATTAAGATATACGTTAGTCCATTCAATAGCATAAAAAATAACTGTAAATAAGAATTAAAAATGAGTTAAAAGAACTAAAAATAAATAAAAATTAATCTCACAACCTGAGGTCGGGCTTTAATTTTTCTGTACATTATGTTTAGCGTCGACTTTAGAATGGCTTCGGCTTTTACTTTTTGATTAAAAGTTTCGTATCCCTTTTTTATAGGATAAGGGTGACAAACGAGCACACAGTCCAACTGGTATAAGCGTTGGCCCATAGACATCTACATTTATTCTCGATTAAGAATCAAAATGCAGATGCGTTGTCACCCGTGAGCACTAAGATAGAATGCCTCGTTTCCAGTAAAAGAGGTCTCTGGTTCTCTACACTCACCATACGAAACACAGCATCGTTAAGCGGCTATTTTACGTTGGTATTCTGTGAGAGCGTGGTACTTCCCCGGTCGAGCTGACCCATTCGTTCTACAACTATACTGCTGCTATAGTTGCAACATGGTTCTACCACGTATAACCCTCTGTCACCTCCTACGAAAACTACGGGATGGTATGGGGTAGTGGCTATTCTTCCACCATCACTACATGTAGTAAACCTACTGCCCCAGAAGGAGGGTAATGTTATCGAGTGTATGTATGAATGAATTGCTTTGGCACGCACTCTATCCTGAATGGCTTGATGTATATTTTAACATAATATGGGGTGTTGAATACATCTTAGTTGTGTAAGTGTTAAAGGGTATAAATTTTTCTTTTCTCAGTAAACTTTTTTTACGAAGTCGGGTTTTTTAATTACTCTTTTAACCTATAGGCTTGTTACTAATACTATATAATCATTTTGATTAACATTGTAATTTACAGCATATTTAAATGTTGTGTGTACTTTATAAACACTTTTAAAAGTATATAAAATAACGCTTATAAACATGACCTATTTTTCAAACCAAAGCAAAGCCTATACCTAACTAGGATATTGTTTCTGGGAAAGCAGTTGAAGGAAAGTAGAGTAAGCCTTTTGTCTTTATTCAAGAACTTCCCGAAGCGTGTCTTTGTGTAAGTTTAGAACGTAACGAAATTGCAGCTGCGAGCAAACAGTGTCGTTTGAGTCATTACTCCTAACGATTTTCAGTTAATATTATGAACTACCTAACATTACCGTCAAAAGCTCTGAGGCGGTTTCGGATTGAGATTTAATTCCTTTAATTGTAGTCAATTGTGCAAGATGTTTCTACATGTATTCATAGTTTCTTGTAACAGCGCTGACAAAGTATACTGTGTTTTGAGTCAAATCATCATCATCATCATCATCATTATAGCCCTTCACAAGTCCACTGCTGAACGTAGACCTCCTCCAAGGAATGCCACAAAGCACGACTCTGAGCCACATGCATCGATCGACTTCTTGCATTTCTTACCAGGTCGTCACTCCGTCTAGTGGGGGCTGCCCTACACTTCGTCTAACGGCATGGCGCTGCCACTCGAGGCTCTACGGCCGGCCCATTGCCACTTCAGCTTACTAATCCGTTGGGCTATGTCGGTTACTCTAGTTCTACTGCGTATATCCTCATTTTAAAGTCTATCTCGCAGGGAAACCCCAAGCATAGCCATCTTCATAGCTCGCTGAGCGACCTTGAGCTCCCTCATATGGCGTTGAGTTAATTAATTATATATAAAATGTGACAACAAATATTCTGTGGTGTGATGGGAATTCATCACCCCATTTGATCCCGTGGTTGCCGTAAGTGTTGACTATGGGAAATGGCAATGGAATTGGATGGAATTCTATGGCTGTAGATTTCGAATAAAGTAAAGTAAGGTAAAATTACAGCCTATAATACGTTCCACATCTAGCCACAAACCTATTCACATTTCTGAGAGTGTTTTAGGGCAAGGAAATGTCCGCCGCGCATTTGGCGTATCCCCAATGCGTGTTGGCCGACTTCACGTGTCTTCGAAATATTTTTTTAAATTTTTCAGACATGCAGGTTTCCTCACGATGTTTTTCACGATGTTTTGATGTCCTTCACGGCCAAGCACGTGGTAAATCAGCACTTAAAATTTCAATTAACAATTTCATTGGTACCAGCGGGAATAAAGCTGAGGTTGCCCGCGTACTGTGAGATTTACAGCGAGTGCTTAGCCCCTGAGTTACTACGGATTTCTATTTTGCTCAAGCTAGACGTGATACCCAGACCGATGACGGGCAGTGTACGTGCGAGTCCTCTGCTACTGCTATTGTCAATTGGCTCGCCGAGCGTGACGATTAAGGCCAATCCTTCTTACAACGGGAGATGTCAAAGCCCAGCTGTGGGATTTTACGGGATGATGATGGTGATTTTTTAAAATACAACAAGAGTGTTAATGTTAAATATACAATGAATATAATATAATTGTAAACTGCTTCTGCTCTAGTTGGCATAACGCATCAAGTTGTTTTAGAAAAAAGCTCAGTATGATAAGAAGAAGCTCGGCTTAACTTCTGAATTAAAGTCTGTAAAAACGATTTTAATCCATTTTGTAAAACTTTAACCCGTCTTCAGACAAGGTGAACGACCAGGTTACGCTCCCGTTAAGCCGGTCGGTATTATCACGCGCCGATGGAATCCTATTACGCTTGACACCAAGGCACGAGAAAAACTTTTATTGCGGCGGACACTGTTCGAGTTTTTCTGTCAACGACTATGACGACATATTGTATGAATAATTACGCTTTAAAACAATTCTAGCAATGATATTGACATTACTAATATTTCTTTTAACCACTATTGGTAAGTTTAAAATGCTTGTAGTAGACGTGGTTCACGACAGTAGTCGAATGGCGGATTCGAACCCACGACCTTTTGAGTTCGCGGTCCGCATCCTGCATTACGTTAATGTCAATTTTTGCTTCGATTTTACGACTGCCCGTTTCGTGCACACTCGTTTACATAAATGCTATTTTATTTTGTGAGATTAATTTGTTACTTCATACAAACTGAATATATTAATTCAACTGTTTTCTCGACTGCTTAGTCGGTCGTAAGCGCGACTATTTAGTCCCTGGTTTGAATACCGGGTCGGGCTAAAATCAGTTTTTAGGTTTTGCTGTCAAATAATTCTCAGTGGGAGCTAAGTAAGGAAGTTTGTTCACGTGCGTTTCATCCCCGTGTCTCGAAAAGCATATTATAAAATGATTTGTCCTGCACCTGATCTCTCTGCGATCGTGTCGGAACGTCGTCCCATCTGACTATGAGAGTGAGGGAATAGAGAGTGCACCTGTGCTTGCGCACACACTTGTGCACTGTACTCTTGTCCTGAACAGATGTCTCTTTGTCTCCGTTGAGACTGTTCGCTGTGAACGAAATTCAGTCTGGAGCATATTTTTAACTCTTCACAATCGCGCAGAAAACCAATTTTCAATGAGGAGTAATAATCTTACGCTCACCACATGTTGCTAGTTGAGACTAAAGTGAACTTATGTGTTACGCAGATGTTCACACAGTGCCATCATCATTGTAAAGTTGCGATTTAATTAAGGTTTTCGGTTTCAAATGTATGTATATACACAAAAAAGGCCTCAGTGTTCTATTCTGTATTTTTTTTAAATATTTTTACTTTTTATTAACTTTTCTACTTTTGCAAATATCGGTATTTTGGATCTAATCTAATTAATAGTATAATATAACCAATATTTCAAAAAGTAACACAAATTTCTACACTTTTATAACTAGGAATATCCGTAGCTTGTTTTATTCCTTTCTAATCAAATTAATATTACAGAAAGAAACATTAACCCTTACATTTTTCTAACAAATTAATTTCCCCCGCTATGCAATCTGTCAAATATTTCACCTCATTCCTAAATGGTGCCGCTCTGGTGGCAAAAAAAGTCGTGGCATCAACTCCTCTCCATCACTCATTGCTGAATGACATGTAGTATTTTAATTTTTCCCATTTAGAGTGCTAGAGACAAACTGATGGTAAGTATCTACCTACATAGCCCATGAACACCTGCAAACAAATTCAAACAAAGAAGACTAATTGTGTTGTCATCTCTGGCACTAAGACGTATTGCTTCTAAAAAAACGGCTTTTAAAAACGGTTTGTTTTATCTTTCAAAGGAGTAGAATAATTCGCAAGTGTCGGTTTTTTTCCTCCGATTACAACATGGTTGTCTTCAAAACGAAAGTGAATAGGATAATTTAACAAAACTAATGTTATTTAAAATAAGTGTAATTATTTGCGTTATATATCGCATATAAATATACTTATTTTACCTTATATACTAATTATTATTGCTTGGGATTCCATAATTAAAAAAAAAAATTAAGCCAAACCCAAGCATACCACTGCAAGACTTCAAGACACTCTAAGCTCATTCAGCGTAGATCGGATCAATAATAACAATAATAATAATACAAACTAGCCTAGAATATTAAAAAATATCCGAATAATTACGTCGTAGTTCCAGCTGTGTTATAGCTGAGGCATTCGCACCGTTCGTGCCGGGTTGGTACGACCGAGTAAGGACACGCTCGCACAGAATACCACCTAGGCCCGTACGGAGACCATCATCAGAGATAACAAATTTGATAAAGCAATGTTAAATGCTCCTGTTATATGGAGAAATTAAGAAAATTTTTTAAGCTTGGAAAAAACTAAAATCCAGAGTATTATTTATCTTTTTATTTAGTCATTTTGATAAATTGAATGACAAAAACATACCTATATAATGATTTCAGTAGTTACGTAGGTAGAACCACGCTACATCATATTATTACAGTTTAAAGTAAAGCTGCAGCACAGACGGGTCGGCTCGACCGGGGAAGGATCACACCCGCACTGAATACCATAGTGAAATAGCAGCTTAATTCTTCTGTGTTTTGTATGGTGAGTAAAGAGACCAGAAGGGACCCTTTTTAGGGTTCCGTACCCGAAGGGTAACCAACGGGACCCTATTACTAAACCTCCGCTGTCCGTCCATCCGTCTGTCCGTCCGTCTGTCAGCGGGCTGTATCTCATGACCCGTAAAAGGTAGACAGTTAAAATTTTCACAGAATGTGTATTTCTGTTGCCGCTATTACAACAAATTATAAAAATAAAAATAAACTAAAAGTCAAAAGGGGTCCCCTACTAGAAACGTGTATTACGATTGTACGGAACCCTTCACACGCGAGTCCGACTCGCACTTGGTCGGTTATTACATGTAACGAGATATTTTATCCTAGTCCTATGGTGCATAATGCTAACCTGCATCTATCTGCATTTTTATTCCAATGGGCCACAATATCCTTACTATCAGTCTACAATTTAGTAAAGAAATATATTGTAATTTAAGGTAATATTTCTGTTTTATTACATCATTTATTCTAAGCAAAGTGAAGTAAACAGAAGTCCTCTTATATGTATCAAAAGAGCGCGAGATATACGATCTGCGAAAGGTCTCAATATATCTCTGCAACCCTTGCGGCAGACGTTTATAGCATGTATTACGGGTGATAAATACTTACTTGTAAATAAAACTGAACAGACGTAGCTTTCTCCTGGAAATACTTAACTAGGGTGGATGTTAGGGGAATGACACAAAGGCGTCCCTCGTGTGTGAGACACTAATCTAAAGATAACCCTCGCGATGCGCGTCTCTGGATTAAAATAACCGAGTACTTGTGACATTTGTGTAAAAATAAAACACTAGATATACGTGTTACGAAGAAAACTTCTGTAACATTTTTCAATTAGTTAATAGTTTTTATCATTCATTCCTATACAAATGACGGCTCCATGGCGCAGTGGCTTGGCATTGAATTACGGCGCTGAGGCCCGCGGGTTCGAAACCCTCTCGGAACAAGTATTTTTATGGTCGACAATTAAATGCTTGGCTAGTGCAATTTATGTTTGCTAACTGCCTCCACGATACACGAGAAAATGTTAGTGTGGGGGTAACGTTTTTTAACATAAAAAAATTAAGAAGTCCGCTGCAAAACATTGGCCACCAAGAAATACCACGAAATACGGTATTGAGCCAACTGCATTCTATGATTTTATAGCTTTTACTTGCGTATATCGTTTCTTTATGTCATCCCGTATATAAAAAAAATTGTTAATGCTAGGCAGATTTCACCTTTAATTACGTAAAGTATTTCACCCAAATGCGTTAGAATCTAAAAGGAGAGTAATATATATACGAATGTGTGTTTTTGACCATAACTCCTAAATAAATCGTTGGATTTCGGGAAATACGTCTCAATATATTTGTTATAATAAGACTATGATTTCTATAGTTATAAACTAAATCTAGCGAAAGTAAACTAACAAAGACTTGCGACCTTAATTGGAACAGTAGCTAAGCCTAATGCTGGCCATGAAATTGAATAAATTAACGATGAAAAAAAATACTTGGAACAAAAAGTAAAAGCCGGCTTCAAAGTACTAAAATATTTTTTATCCTTTTGAGTGGCTAAAAATATCACAATTTCAATATTGTCTAAATAATTACATTGAAAATTTGATCACCTATTTTGCCATCCTTAGGGGTGGATTTTATTTCTCTAAAGGATTAAAAAAATCATTAAAATCGATTCACTATTGGCAAAGGTATCGCGTAGCATACATACAAAATATATAAAAATAAAAAAACCCAGTCGTTTTGTATTTATGCTTACAATTCGACTGAATTACTTTTTTTTGAAGTCGGATAAAAAGCAACACTTAACATGAGGTTTGGAATATTATGTTTATCACTTCTTAATTTAACTTATAAACATAAGTTGCCTTACAACGTCTCCCCTAAAATATAAATTAGAAGTATACCGAAAGCTTCCCAGCGAGAGTTTATAATCAAGAAGATTGATTGCTGGAGGAAGGCTTGCAAGTAGCAACTTAGACACCGCGCTATGTAGACAACGTTCATAACTCAAAATGAATAATACTATTGGTAGATAAACATGATCTCGAAATCAAACATTAATGTAATGAAAATTCTGTAGAATCGTTGTGATTTGAAACTCTATGAAACGAAAAAGCGACACCAGAAAGAGATAAAATATACATCTATAGGATTTAGCTAGCGCGAGAATGAGATAGAATACATTTCTGAAGGTTTCAATTCTATCGGTGTGAACTGCACCCATGTTCTTTTGACATTGTATACGTACCCTACATAAATACATAAACTCTCACGCCTGTCACCAGAGGGATAGGCAGACACTACGGACTTCCATTTGGTACGATCCTGTTACACCATGCTCAAAGCGTAATACCAGAATATAGCGACTAGATCCTTCGTTGCTATCAACCATTTTAGGGTTCCGTTGTCAAACAAGAATCTCAAAATCCGTAAATCTTAGTTTCTCTAAAAAAATAAGTTAGAGTGACAAACAGGTACTCAGTTCATCATCAATTACTATCAAGTAAGTGGATGCTTTAGCTTACAGACACCTACATATTATATTCGATTAAGAATTAAAATGCAGATTTCCCAAGACAGTATTTTTCAAACCATTAGTAAATAAAATTTAAAAATTACTAGTAATATTATTAATAGTATACTTGTACAATAAATAAACAAGTGAAATTATATTTCGTTGTCACCCCTTCGATCTAAGATGGAATGTCTCGTTACCAGTAAAGAGGGTCTTCTTCAGTATTACATTTTTATAATTTCGTTCAAAACGTCACTGCCTAATGTATCACAGCAACAAAATTTATTGATAATATTTGGTAGAATCAGATAAAATTTTAGTCCTTATTTTTCGTATAATTTCGTTCTAAACGTCACTCTCAATGTATCACAGCATTATATTTTATAAATATTTGAATCAATCTGATAAAATTTAAGTACCTACTTAATTTTTTTAACATACGAAATATTAGAGATAATACGAACACCGGTAACATCTCTCAACACTAAGTTTTTAACCCCCTGCTGTACATTCCTTGAGAGATTTGCCCATACACACGCTGGACAGAATATGTTGGTTAGCGTTGAGGAATTGATATCCTCGTACTTGTTTTCCTGCTACCCATCAGTGTGGGCCTAGGGTACAGCAGTGATCTTCTGGTAAAGAGTAATGAATGAATGAATTTGCTCCTATTTGAAAGAAAGAAAGAAAAGTCATTTATTTGTTAGATGTAGGCGTGGCGTACACATGTTAAATTTAGACATTAACGAAAATAGCACAGAATTAACTTCTAAAACACGGTGCATAATAAAACAAGAAATCTTACTTATTTAAGTAAAAATGAAATACAATGAAAAACATAAAACAAAAAATGGAAATTGTACGCCTCATTACCGACAAACGAGGTTAGTAAGTTATTTATTGATTATAGTATCCCGGTTGTTGTGTAAGTTATTTATTTATGGGCGCTTACATCCATAATCTATAAAAAATTATGACAAAGTTTCATTATTACCCTAAAGGTAATGTCGCTTCCGTGCTAGTAAGAGTTTAGATTCTTAATACTGCAACAATACGTTTTATGTCTTTGCAGTGCATGTGTGCGTGCGTGCTTATATATCTGGGTAGATTGTTAAAAGACCACAAATAGTAATAAGACCAAATACAAATATATTTTTTCTTTAGTCTATGAGGATCGATTTAAAACAATCATCATCATCATCGCAGCCGCATCGAGACTGCTAATCGACAATCTTTCTTCCCCATTGATTATCGGTTCTTTGACATATATGGCCGGCCAATTGCTACTTCGGCTTAGTGATCTGTTCGGCTATGTTGGTAACTCTGGTTCTACTGCGTGCTCGTATATCCTCATTTCTGAGACGCAAAGAAACTCCGAGTTGCAATATATTTGTGTTTTTATTTCTAACATTTTATTATAACAAAACATTGAATTAATTTGTAATTAAGTTTTACAGCACTTAGTTTAATGGGCAACTGCGATGTGTGGAATAGCACGCAGAGGTTTAGTGACTGTAAACAGTGCCGGCGTACATCCTTGCGAATACATAAGTTCGTCGAGAGGGTGTGGGGGAAATTGTTTGAATAACAATCACGGAGACGTGCTCTGTTTGAAGCTTGCCAGCACCCTCACGGGAGTTACGCAAACCAGTGAAATGTTTTCGGATGGAATTGATGTACGCACATTATGTACTTGTTCACTGCCGACACGACTTGTTGAAGGAGAATTCTTTAGTTTATATTCAAAGTAGCTGCTATACCCGGCGTTACCCGGGTAAGGATATAAATAATTTATACGAGTAATCTTAGATTTATAGTGGGAGGCGATAACGTGTAAGTGCTACGGAATCTGTTTTAGTTGGAAATTTCTCGAAAATTTCAATGAAGTAAGTGCATATTTGTAGATGTTTTAGTAATTAATTTATTTAATAACTCATTAAACAAAAATTTAAACATTGAGGAGTATCGAAGGTAGCAGAGACCACTTATTTTTGCTTCTATTCTTTCTATCTTTTTACAGACATGGTTAGACCTTCTAAAATTTATATCTCAATTAGTAAATTGGTTTAATGTTAATAACTTGCATTTAAATAGCACTAAAACGAAATGTATGAAGTTCATGACTCCAAATATCAGACAATTAAATACTAATGTAATTTTAAATGGGAGGAATTGAGTCTTGTCAATACCACCATTTTCTTGAATAACACTAGACGCGAAGCTTCAATGGAGCCCCATATATCAAAGTTAGCAAGCAGACTTAATTCTGCAGCATATGCTGTAAAAGATTAGAAATCTTACCAGTGTGAAACAGCTAGACTTGTTTATTTTAGCTCTTTCCATAGATAATGTCGTATGGTATTTTGCTATGGGGACACACGACTGACACTGAAATTATATTTGTTTTACAGAAGAGGCCAAAAGAGCAATCTATGATTTAAAACCTAAAGAGTCGCTTCGACAAAATTTAAGAAATTAATATATTAACTTTGGCCTCCCAATACATTTATGAAAATGTAATGTACGTACACAAAATAAAAGTAGTTATACAAAAATAAGTGATATTCATTCTGTAAATACTAGGAACAAACACAAGCTAGTAGTACCAGTTACTCCCACCGAGTCAGTAATTCATTCTTGGGGCGATGTATACGCTTATTACAACAAAATCCCAGAAAATATACAAAATTCGACCTGCTCAAAATTCAAAAACTTTATTAAACATAGTTTGTATAAAAAGGTTATATTAAGGAATTTATGGATGATAATAACCCCTGGGAATGAGGTGTTCGCTACCAAGCTATTTCTAATTTGTTTTGTGTGGTTAATTGTGTAATTTACATGATTGTAAGATGTTATTTAAAAAAAAAAGTTCCGCTGGGTTTCCTGCTGGTTCTTCCCAGGACAGAGGTTTTTTTTCTAACCAGTGGTAATTAAACAAAAGAGTGACTTTCAATAAGTATTATTTATAATCTATATTGAATAAAAAAGTTTCTGTTTCTGTTTCTAGACTATTCTGGTACTTTCTAAAATCATATTTCAAATTATACTTTAAACATATTTTTTAGTTTTTATATACATACATATTATTTTAACACGGACTTCACAAATGCATAACGACCAAAACTCCGTTTAACTGGCAGGAGACATTCCATCTTAGTCCTCAGGGGTGATAACGCATTTACATTTTCATTCTTAGAAGCGGACACAAGTGGGTGTATGTATGTAGGCCATAGAATCCACTTACCATCAAGTGGACTGTGTGCTCGTTTGTAACCCATACATATGCGATTGGCAAACACTGGATTGTGGAGAAAACTGAGAATCATACAATTTTGTTTTCTGATAGTTTTCTCTCACTAAATGGGACTTCAAGGAGGTATAGATATTTTATAATTTATTATTTACCTCTAGTATTTACAAAATTCATGATTTGGCATACTGACTTGTACTCACTTCGTGAATTGGTGGGCAAAAGTAGTTAAATATTTTTATGTATTTTGGAAATCAGTTTTGTGTCTATATTCAACATTTAAACAATTATTATTATAATAATAATTAATTTCAGGTAACAATGATCCTCGTTATTATAAAAACAAAACGAATTATTATTATACGCTATATTATAATTTGATGTTTTAACCTATAAATAATATTATTATAAATAAGAAAAAGATTAAACAATATTATGCGTACTGCTTAAATTAATTCTCCTCGAATAAATAATCACTACAGAAGCGTCTACATTGATTGTTTGGTCGCATTTAAATTTGAAGTTATTCCACCCTGAGGGTGGAAAATGGGGAATGAAATAGTAACGTAAAGAACTATTTATGCGATATTCTAATTGTTACCTTGAGATTAAATATTGCTTAGTCTACTTGAAAGGCCACAAAATTAAACTTAAACAACAGACGCCAAAACTAAAAGAAATAATAATTTTTACAGAATTTAGTAGCTTCTTTTCCTGTGGTGTCGTAATGGCGATAGAAAAAACAAACCAGGAGATGGGTAGCCGCCAAGCGTGGCAAGTGGCAAATATCCGCCTATGAGGCAATTTTTTTTCTCTTGTTTTGTTATAAAAACGTTACCCCTACACTAGGATTTTCCTGTATCGTGAAAGTAGTTTACAAACATAGATTGCATAAGGACAAATATCCAGAAACAATTATTTGTAGGCCATACAAGTACAGGTTGCATGCGGGATTCAAACACGCAGCCTGCAACTCATTGCGAAGTCACTGTGCCACGGAGCCATTAATCTATGAGGGATGCCTGTGCTCAGGATTGGACGTTTGATACTCTGTTGTTATAGTATCACTCAAATCTTATTTCTGAATAATGGTGTATGCAAACTCCCTTCCAAAACCTATTTTTATGGTGTAATTGTACACTCTTATAAATACAATAGCTTTATGAATTCTATGAGGCTGATATAAAAAAAAATAACAGCCAAAGTACAATTTAAATCTGTATAAGTGATAGAATGTCGCCATTTTGCATGCGTTGTGTGTTTATATTGTGCTAGTGAACAAAATTAACTTGTTATTAATATGTGGAAAAAAATAAAGATTTGGTGCAGATAGATCATGTTAAATCAAAATAAAAGTTATCCAACACTGTTCCCAAGACAAGGTTTTCATCTTTTATACGTATCTCTTAAATTATATGTTATGTTGAAAAAATTTGCTGGCGCGGCAAGTTTTTGATAGAAAACATACACAAGTTTACCGTAAATCTAATTTAGCACTTTCAATTCACTGATTATCACTGTAAAAACTCAACTCCAATCCGAGTTTAATATTAATATGTTAAATATATTTTTTTACTCTGACATCAAATGTCGCCATCATTCAAGTATATTTAAATATAAACTATTCATCGAAAATAAGGTTATTTTTGTTTTTTATTCATTTTTAATTCCGTTCAAAACCCCATTTAGAACGCTTGTATTTAAAAGTTACTCATAAGACAATATCTGTAGTGTATTAGTTTCCTTGCACACCATATAACAGCTGTAATACGAGTACAGCTATTATACAGCCTCTTTTGTACTTCTACATCTAATGTACAGCGATACTAACGCATAAAACTGTAAAATTTGTGCCAATTTTTTACTTATAAGAAATGTATAAGCGCTTATATAGCCTTTATACAGCCAGAAAATACAGCCTCTAGTATAAAAGTTCAATACAGCTCTTATACAGCTTGTATGCTGCTTGGGATGTTATGAGAAGTCCGCTAGCAGCAACTGGAGCGGCGCGATGGACTAATTGCTTCCTTATCCTATCAATTCTTCTCCCAATGATAGGAGGCCTGTATCCAGTAGTACATACACAAGCTAGTAGAAAGGCGTAAATAGGCTGTAAAGTTTTCATCAATCTTGCAACCTTGAATTCAATAAATATAATAGTTAGTTTTCGCTTGGATGTTATCTTATTTAATTTAACTTTTTTAATTATTTAAATATAACATTGGTTTCATTTAATGTGTACTATTCGCGTAAAGGTAATAAATCATTATGTAAACCTTGAAATCTCAATACTCCTCTCAACGAGGGGAGGCCTGTGTCCAGTAGAACGTGTAGGGTGAGGGCTTTTTTCATTAATCTTGCAACCTTGAATTTGTAATATTACCTAATAAAGTGTTATGCAAACAAAATATAAACATTTAAGGCTTGCGTGCTATTGTATAGTAAGTAAGTAATGAGCGCCCACAACGCTACCGGCGTGGACTATGCAGGGCAATATCTGCAGAGTAATTTCACCAACAAATTACACGGGCGAACTAGCCGAAACGCCTCCTATTAGCCTATAACATACGATGCCCTGTTTGCAGGTAAGTAATGACCACGTTTGTTTCCTCCAGGTGGCTTTGTTATGAACTATTAGAGAACATAAAACTGACTTCATTTTACGATTGTTTCTTTTCTAGTTTGTTGGGTTAAGTGCCACTTTGAGTTTCTTTGTTCTGTATAGTACTCCATGTTATGGCAGATTTAAGTACCATTGTTGTTGGAGCTTTTATTTTATTGTTAAATTATTTTTTTGAATTAATCCTTAATTATTTTATTTCAGGGTGAAATTTTAAAGTGGATGCAGATATCAAGTATTTCATTTATTACTAAATTAAATACCTACTAGGTAGGTAGTACCTACATGTAGTACTGAAAAATCGAAATAAAATAAAATCAATAAATCAATAAAGAAAAACACGCCAACCCAGCAAGGTATGTAACCATGCATAATAAATAAAACATAACTGTTTCACTGATAAGGAGGCGTTCCAAATTAGTCCTCAGAGGTGACATTGATTCTTGATCGCGAATAAATCTAGAGCCTAATATCTTTGCGCCACAGCATTCCCTTACCATCAGGTGGACTGAGCTCCCATTTGTCAACCTTACATGTATATATATAAATGAAATTGAAGTGTCCGTAAGTAATATTGAAATAACTACTTTTTATCGAGATTAGGTGGTTAATTTCATTTTTCATTTTTATTTTTTAAACTGTTGTGATAAACGGACTTAATTGCCACTTGATGGTACTGCAGTGCAAGGACACCTGCACCCAACTTTAAATAAAGAAGGCCACAGACGCATTGTCACCTTAGAGGACTAAGATGGAACGCCTCACAGTTTGTGCGGATTTACAACCGTGGTTTTTCAATATTTTGAGTTGATATCACGAAGATTCTGGTGCTCTCTCCTGTTTTATTTCCCTTTGTAGACTCTTACGACACCCACGGTACTATAAAGGGTATTCCCTCCTCTATCCCGTGATCCTATCCGCCTCGCAGCATACGAACCGAATCTTGGTAGACGCAAACAATACTTGCTCTGGATTCTTTCCCGTGTGTGCTTGCTTAATTCTTTACAATTTTTTATAGAATAAAAAACGATGTGACAAACGAGCATATAATCCACCTGATGGTAATTGGATACTGTGGCCAATAATTATCTTCATCAACCCTCGACGAAGACTCAAAATGCAGATGCGTTGTTACCCCAGAGGAATAAAATAAAATGCCTCGTTTCCAGTAAAAAAGGTCTCCGGTTCTAAGCACTCACCATACGAAACACAACAGCATTAAGCTGCTTTTTACGCTGGTCTGAGCTGGTTTGAGAGCGTAGTCCTGCCCCGGTCGAGCCAACCCAGTCGTGCTACAACTAGCTGCAGCGTTGCTCTGCTACGTGTCACTATATGTCTGTACATATTCTCTTCATAGCCCCTCTAGGATTGTTATGAGGAAGTGGTTGTTTAGTACTAAGCAGTTATATTTAGTTACCTTTGATGAGGTGCGCGGCGAGCACGAGCGCGGCGGTGAGGGCGTGCCGGCGCCACGCGCACGCGCACATCGTGCGCCGCGCCGCTCGCACGCACGCTCTGCACACACAACACATAATCACTATAATACCTTCAACAATATAATATATTAAACAAAAAAAATTAAAATATATCTTTATTACAACTAGTGATCACAAACATACATTGTAAAATATCATAGCAAATTATGATCTCTTATGAGATATTAACGAAAATTGTAGTATTCACGTTAATATAAGAAACTATATTTAGATAAATGAATTTGACGGATTTTATCGCGTTTAATTTAACTTAATTTACTTATTTTAATTCCCAAGGTTTCGGATACTTTTCAGAAGTCATGATCACGGGTTGGATCGAGCTGTTTGACGTGCTGATGTCACAGTTAACAAAGACATCGGGACATCGGGAAGTACATGTGCACTCTCTATTCTCTCACTGCACACCTGCGCAGAGATCATACGCAGGACCAACGACTTTACGTGCTTTCAGGACTGCTACTAAGATTTTTTTGACAGAAAATCCAATAACTGATTTCGGCCCGGCCCAGGATACGAACCCGAGATCTCACGATCAGCAATGGCGTTTACGGCCACTAGATCAACGAGGCAGTTAATCAGTCAGGAAATAAAATGAAATAAACGCGATAAATCCGTTAAAATAATTTTATACAACAGAACTCAATTTGCTTGCGTGTTATGCAATTGTTACAAGTTCGATTTGTTCTCGTAGTTGTCATAAATTACCACGGCAGAGTTGAACATATTAGTGGGAAAAACAAAAGCGCTTCTAACCCATTGTTTGCAAAACTTATTTTCACACAAACTGCAGCGAATGTTAACGCTATAGTTACGGATAACAATTCACACTAGGGACTCTGTACTCAGCATGACGTCACAGTTGCTACCGCTCATTACTATCACAGAGCAAATAATGTGACTAAAATCGTACATAATTTGCATTTGCTCACACGTATGTAAGCATAAACAATGTTTACATTGTATCCACGACAATGCATCGCGTTAGATGGTCTTCTCATCTCCTCACTCTGTTCTCTATTAAATTTGCATGATATAGCATAAATTTTCTATTCTATTTTGTAGACGTGTCTTCTCAGTTTGCTATACTAATAAGCTGATCCTTCCTCGGTCACAACGACCTATTCCTGATACAGCGATAATACAGTTGCAGCGTGGCTCTACCAGGGTAGGTACCACTATCCTACTTATTTCTGTCACTAAATAGCAATGCTTGCACTGCTGTGTTCCGGTCTGAAGGTTATAGCCAGTATGATTACTACCACAGAGGTGACAACGCATCTGTTACTTTCTTTATTTGAAGTGGGTTACAGGTGTCCATGAACTGAAGTAGCCACTTACCATCAGGTAGGCTGTGTGTTACCTCGCATGTGATAGTAACATTATAAAAACAATAAGTTACTCAACCTTACGGTGACCTTTTTTCAGTTCTTATCTATATTTATTTAAGTACTTAAAAATTCCTGAACCGACAACAGATTTAGCACTTGATAAGTGTTCATAATTATAAATTTCATAATCCATTTACAAAAATGTTAAAATCTTGACATTGTTACTCGAAATCCTTTAGACTAAAAAAAAACTAAATCTGCTATGTAAGTACTTATAAAAATTAATCACCTAAGAAGTTTTTGCAACTAATTTGTAAAAAATATTAATGAAACTATATTGTTATTTTCATTAATATTCTTTTATTAATGAAACTAGCGATGTAGTTTATTACAACTAGATCACAGATAAGTACAAAAGCCTTTTTATTTACCGTTTTTGACGGTCCCTAGATTTTCTATAAAATTGGTCAGTAAAGTAAGGTGATATTTGCAGCCTATATACTTTCCACTTCTGGGCACAGGCCGCCACTCATTTGTCAGAGGAATTTAGGGCAAGAAAACTTCCGTCGTGCTAACCCAGTGTGTATTGGTGGACTTCTCAGCACAATTATCTTCGAAATATTTTTTTTCTTCTTAGAGATGCAAGTTGGCTCACAATGTTTTCTTTCGACTTCCAAATGGTAAATCAGCATTTAGAATTGCAATTAACAATTTCATTAGTGTTGGCGGAGATCTAACAGTGCTCGCGTACAGTGAAATTTACAGCGAGCGCCTACCACCATTCTTAGTCAGTCATTCATCCATCCATCCGTCACAGCCTATAAAAATCCACTGCTGAACATAGATTGCCTCATTGGGACGATTTTGCCAAGTTGCCGGGCTTAGCAGGCGGATTGGCAACCGCAGCTTTTTATAATTTTGAGTTGTTATCAGGAAGCTGCTGCTGTCCATCTTGTGTTTTAATTTCCCTCTGTCGCCTTACGACACTCACGGCACGATATGTAGTAGGGGATATTCTTACACCGCCACCACACGGTTTCGGTTCTTGGTCAGTACCGAAATCAAAATAATCTAGAGCGATTACTATACGGTTTTATTACATATGTATTCTTGAAGGGACAAGCTGTACGTTGATAACGTTTGCCGTGACTGGAAGCAGTAAAGTTGGATAAATATCGCGCCCCGCGGCCCAATGTACGCACGGGCCGTTCAATAAATAACGTCTGTAAATAGAATGCGAATACTAGGATACTTATATTTTATTTTTAATCAACGAGTATCTTCCCTAGATAAATAAAAACTAAATAAATAAAGAGAAGTTTTTGTTTATTGTTAAGAAACCATCAGTGCTTTATTTTCTATTTTCAATGTCAAACCCTTATTATTCATTATTCAAATTCAGTACATACATATTATAATCATAATCAATGATATATTAATATCATTATTTATAAATAAACATAAAAAATATATTGATATATATCATTATTTTGTACTGTTTTTTTATAGAATAAGGGTGACGAACGAGTAAACAGTCCACCTGATTGTAAGCGGATGATGTGGCCTGTACACATCTACATCTATCCTCAATAAAGAATCAATATGCAGATGCGTTGTCACCCCTGAGGACTAAGATGGAATACCTCGTTTCCAGTAAATGGGGTCTACGGTTCTCTACACTTACCATACGAAACACAGCAGCGCCTAGCTGCTATGTTACGCAGGTATTATGTGAGAATCCCTACATAAAACTAAATAAGTACAGAGCAGTTTTTTTTTTATTACTTAGAAACCTGCAAATTGTGCCAGTTCCTTATTTTGTTTCCAATGTCATATCTTATTTAAAAAAAAATATATACCAGTAATTTATACGTGGTAGAGCCATGCTGCAGCTACAATATTAATTGTATAGTTGTAACACGAATAGGTCGGCTCGACCGGGGAAGGACCACGCTCTCACAGAATACTAATGCCGCTGTGTTTCGTATGGTGAGTGTAGAGAACCGGAGACCCTTTTTACTGGAAACGAGGCATTCCATCTTAGTCTTCACGGGTGACAACGCATCTGCATTTTGATTCTTTATTGAGGATAGATGTAGATGTCTATGGGTCACAGCAACCACGTACCATCAGGTGGACTATGTGCTCGTTTGTCACTCTATCCTATAAAAAAAAAGTAAGGCTATTCCACATAACTAAGTATCAGACGAACCTCTCTAAGCTTAAAAGTGCTTGTGCTAAGAGTCGTTTACCACAGTAGTCTCATAGTGGATTCGATTCCACAACTATTTATTATTCTTTATTTAAACTCTGTACGTATAATTAATTACAAATTATGATTTTATGTTAAAACTTTAACTAAACATTGAATTAAACTATTTGTACGCAATTAAACGCGATAACATTAAATTTACTTATTTTTATATTCCCGATCTTTTGAATGCTTTGCAATTAAAATGAACGTCGGAAGAATTAAAAAGAAAAGTAAATTAAAGTGATAAAATTTGTAAAAAGTAGTCTCGTTCCATATTCATCAGTATACAATAATGTAAAATATATATAAATTATAAAACATTACAATATTAATATAAATTATAAAATATATAGTTTTTCAACAAATAATATATAACACATCAGCTCTAAACAGATCGATTAATCAATGAGTAGTCAAATTCTTTTGACAGCTTTTCAAGTCACATGGAGAAAACCGCGAACTTCATTAAACTTTCCTAACCCATATCTTATTCAGAAAGACAATTTTAGGATTGAAAATAATTTGCGTACAAAGGACTTTTGATAGGCCGCAAAATATAAATTCGTACTAATTTACTGGTATGACAAACAAAAACACCGATGGGAGCAATGTGACAACAGGCATAATAAACGTATTCACGTTTTAATTAGCAATCAACAAATAAAGTCATATTAAGTCCATCCATTACGCGAGGTCATAACGACACGCTATAAAATGTTCCCTCGTAAACTCTAGTGTTTGTACACACCTGTCAAAGTGTTATTTCGTCGTTCTTCAAATACTCTGGTATCTCTTTTATATAGTAGAAGAAACTTTTGTACATATATAAATTGTCATGTTACATCTCCTAAATGAACTATTACTTTAAGTTTTTTGAGGTGCTTTTTTTAAGTTTAATCATTGTTGTTCTAATATATTTTGGTAAACGTGGAAGCGTTTTTACATAAATTCGATTTACATAAGACGCTGTGAAACATCTAGACAACTAATGACTCGAACTCTAAGTTCGCAACGCCGCAATAAAACGTTTAGCCAAAACGGAACGGACCGTCCTGAATTATTTTAATTCATAAACAGAATTTAAAGTACTAAAATAAAGACACCAAAGTGTAAAATATGGCACTGTCGCAGCGTCTCGCAGTTTGAAACCCATTTTGTATATTAAAACATGATGTAACGATGTCATTTGTTTACTTTGGGCGCCATCCATTTTACCAAAACGAATTTCTCTTAACCGGGTGTTATACTTCTTTATTTTTTTTTAAACGTTATCCCGGACTCTATTTCCCTGCATCGCATTAGGATTTTCTCCTGTCTCGTGGAGTCAGTTTACATACAACCATTGCACAAGGACAAACATCCAGACCCGGGACAATTACTTGTAGGCCATACAAATACTTTTTGCGTGCGGGATTCGAACTCGCGGCTCTTGTCGGGGTCACTTATTACTAAGCTATTGCGCCGCAGAGCCGTCACGGAGGTGCTATACTTCTAACTTTAATTCGCAAGAACTTTATCTTGTGCTTAGTTGTTTGACGTACCGCTGGTTCATGACACATCAGTTTAGCGTATTGGAAATAAAACGTGAAAAAATCAGTGCGGATGTGCGGGCGGACTTACAACCAATGCCGCGATAATCATGATTGAAAAATGAGTTCGATCCGTTTCAGGGTTTTTGTCATTGGTATTTTCTTACTATTTTAGGTGTGATTTTTTCTTTTATAATTTAACGTGTGCACAGAACTCGAATAAATTAGTTTTTCTTTCATTCTGATTTTTTTTGATGTCATTTATCATCATCATTATCACAACTTGTAAAAGTCCAGTGATGAATGAACATGTGATGCATCTAAGGGGAGATGTTTGACCGTATTTGCCACGATTGGAAGGCGGGTTAGTAAGCGCAGTTTTTTATAATTTTGTGTTGTAATCGGGAAGATGCTGGCCATCTCGTGTTTCATTTCCCTCTGTCGCCTCTTACGATACTCTCGCAATGATACGAGTATGGGGTAGTGGATATTCTTACAAAGCCACTACAAGATAAATATTTTTTTAGATGTCATTATTTATAATTTTGATTGTCGTCACTATTACTCTCCATCGCTGCCTGTAGTGAGTCACTGTAGTGTTTGACGGCTTTAAGACAGAAACAGAAGCTTTTTTATTCAATATAGATTATAAATAATACTTATTGAAAGTCACTCTTTTGTTTAACAATCATGTAAGTTACACAATTAACAACACAAAACAAATTAGAAATAGCTTGACGCAGTGGTTTAAAATTGATTTGTTGCACTGAGGGCCGTGGGTTTGAATCCAAACAAGTATCTGTATGACCTACAAGTAACTGTTCCGGAACTGGACATTGGTACTTGTGCAATCTATGTATGTAAACTGCCTCTATGATACAGGAGAAAATCCTAGTGTACTTTTTTGTTTTTATAAATACCATAAAACACAGATAAAATGTAAAGACAGAAAGAAAAATAAAATGCACTCTAGACTTTGATCATTTACGAAATTTAAAATTAAAATTCCCTTTTTTACTTATCTTACTTTTAAATTCACGAAATAATTCAAATTTAATATTAACACTTTTAGCATTAATGTTATTCAGGTGTTAAAAGCTTTTATCGACTTTACATGACTTTCTTTCATATGAATGTATTCATTCAATCTTAATTTAAAATATCACAAGAAGCTTAGCGTTCAACCACAACTGTAATCCCAAGTACTGTTTCCCACGCTATTGGCGTATACCTTTTCACACAATAACAATAAAAGATTATAGAGAATCGTCTTTTTTATAGTAAGCGAACATAAAGTACACCCGATGGTAAGTTGATGCTGTGGCCCATAGACATCTATATTTCCTCGATCTAAGAACCAAAATGCAGATGCGTTGTCACCCCTGAGGACTAAAATGAAATGCGTCGTATCCAGTTAAAACACAATAGCATGAAGCTTCTATTTTACGCTGGTACCCCTCCCCAATCGGGGCGACCTATTCTGTATTGTGCTGAAATCACAATATAGCCGGCCTTTGGCTCTGCAACGTGTAACACTAACACTACAATACTAATTGGATGCTATAACACTTAATTCATTAAATATTATTTAATTCACACTTCATAGATTATATTATTAACTGTTATGCGAATAACGTACATGAGCTGTACAGCTATGCCCTTGACTTCTAAATAAATGCTCAAAAAATTCAATTCGTCTTTAACTTCTCTTATCTGGAAATTTATTAATAAAATCAACAATAAAGAAGAGGGAATTCTTGGAGTTGGAATTGATTTTTCGTAACGCTGTAGGCGCTCTGTGTAATTATTACTGATGTGGAATCGCGTATGTATAATTACTTTCTCGCAGTTGATTTCAGCAGCGGGAACTGTGGAAAATGAAAATGGGGTTTCTGTGTTACTGTTTAATAACTGCCTCATTTATTAATCAAATGTTGGAAATAGAGTGTGAAACAATGTACGTAGTTTGTTCCGCGTTTCTTACATTAAAACCTATAAAGTCCACTGTTGAACATAGGTCTCCCCCATAGATTACCACATTTTGCCATATTTGGCACGCTTTGCAGACGGGTTGGCAACCGCAGTTTTTTATAATTTCAAGTTGTTATCAGGAAGATGATGCTGATCATATTTTTTTTTTAATTTACACTTTCATGCACAAAGTAGTACATATGTCGGACTTAATGCCATAGGGCATTCTCTACCAGTCAACCATTAGGCTAAACAGGGATAGACATATAAGAGGCGGTGCAGCGGTAATCAAAATAGAGAGGGTAAAATATATATATATATATATATATATATATATATATATATATATATATACTTGAATATATATATATACATACATAATACATATAAATATTATTTATGTCAGAACAAATATGAAACATATGTATAAGAAAATAAGAGCTGTGTTAGTTCAAACTTGCAACGATTTTCTCACATGCCATCTTCTGTCACAGTTTCCCTCTGTCGCCTCTACGACACCCACGGGTCGATATGGGTAGTGGAATACTGACACCGCCACTACTCGGCGTCTCGTAATGAACACTATTATTGAAAATGCTGAGTTCTTATAGTTTTTTTTTTTAAAAAAAAAAAATTTTTTTTGCTAAAATGGCAGTAATAACTTAGTTGATGTTGAAAGAAAAGATTACGAATTAAAAAAAATTAAGCAGAGTTACATTCCATTTCGTAAACCGGATCTACAGACTGGAAAAAGAAGTCATTATGGTTCCGTTTTTACACTAGCCTGTTTTTTGTTAATTTTCTCAACTTAAAATTTTCAATGAATGAAACTGATGAAATGAAAAATCTGGCGCGCGCTGCCAGCGATTTCCTAGGAGTTTTTTTCTTCGCACGACTTTTTTGTGGAATTTATTATCACTTGCGATTTTTCCGGACCAACAGGACTGAGGGACCTTCAAGAAACGAGCTTACTTCTATTTGAAAGGCCGGCAACGCACTTGCAATTCCCATGATGTTGCAGTTGTTCATAGGCGGCGGACAACACTTACCATCAGGTGAGCCGCATGCTTATTTGCCCCCTCTTATAAAAAGCATTTTCCTTTGGAGCCAACACCTGGTACTCTACGGTTGCTGTATGAGTAGGCTTAAGAGCACAGCAAGCTGAGAGAAAAGACAGAACGATCTTATTAGGAAACAAGAAAACAGTACGAAAAATAGGCTTCCTTACGGGTATAAAGCAGCGGAACATTAACAAGAAAATAGCCTTCCATTTAAGACAGTGAAATATCAAAAACATAATGTTCAAACTGATGTGACACAGAATGGCAGAGACAGATACAGTACATCTCAAGAAACAATAATGGCAACATATTTCACAAAGAGCACTACGAATATGCTATATCATGCTTCATTATTTTAATGGTTGGGACACACTGGGAGCGGTGCGCCTGGTCTAACGACAACATCGTTCCAGCCGAATGGCGCGGTCGCTTTTATTTAGCGTTATAGTTGTTTGAGTAATGTTCTTTGCGATTTTAACATTATTTTGGAACAGCTTCAAATAAGTGACGTTGGCTATGAAAAATACGTCGCTCGATCAACATATTTTCGACAAAGCAAAATGAAAGGTCCTTAGTGAAAACGGGGATGTTGGATGCTAATTATTTCAGACTTGTGATCTGCCCTGGCTTTGCCTGGGTAGCATCTATTAATGTGGCGTTATTTATATTTAAAATAATCAATTACTTTTTATCTTATTAAATTTTCGTTTTTTTAAATATCCAAGTTTTTCGGATAGAATATAAACTAGATCACTCCTGGCATTACTCTCTATATTTTTGAATGAAATTAATGAATAAAATATGAAAAAAAAACAGAAATAAAAACAACAAATTATATGAAGGTACAATTGGCGGCCTTATCGCTTAGAAGCGATCTCTAAAAGGCAACGATATTGCAGAGGGTATAATAACCTGTGAGAAAGGGTATTCAGCCATTTCGATTATTAGCCCGAACAGACAGACAAACAGAAAGACAGACATAGGCATTTAAAAAAAATGCAATTCATGTCTAATAATATAATATCATCATTACAGCCCATCACATGTCCACTGCTGAACATAGGCCTCCCCCACGGAATGCTAAAAAGCACGGTCCCGAGCCACCTGCATCCATTGACTTCCTGCATGTCTTACCAGGTCGTCACTCCATCTAGTGGGAGGACGCCCTAAACTTCGCCTGTCGGTACGAGGCTGCCACTCGAGAACCTTTCTTCCCCAACGGTTGTCGGTTCTTCGAGCTATATGGCCGGCTCATTGCCACTTCAGCTTACTAATCCTTTGGGCTATGTCGGTTACTCCAGTTCTACTGCGGATATCCTCATTTCTAAGTTTATCACGCAGAGAAACCCCGAGCATAGCCCTCTCCATAGCTCGCTGAGCGACCTTGAGCTTCCTCATACGGCCAGCAGTGAAAGACCACGTCTCAGTTCCATATGTCATCACTGGCAACATAATATATTAATATAAATATATTAATGGCTTGAATTGAATGAAGTCTAAAAAAGTCAGTAATTTTGATATTACAGACAGACACTTCAATTTTAGTTGTATGTTTAGATATGGATATCCGGTGGCGGTTTATGAGAATCAATTACCCCACTTCATCCCATGTTGTCGTAAAGTTAACGTTAGTCAAACAAACCAACCAGAAAACCTTCCAATACATAGCGGTATGTCAACTTGTTTATGCAGATATAAAACACCCACACCGCACCGGTGACAGGGAGCAGTGTTAAAAGTGCGAGACGTCTAGTACTGGCATTGGCAATCACAGTACCAGACGTGGACAAACATGGTGATTATAGCAAATCATCCCTACAATAGGATCAATGACCAGAACTCGACTATTGTAGGCGATTTATAATGGAAAAAAGTCTGGATATGGCTCTGCCTTGGGTACGGCCGTGTATCTTACATGAATACTTGTTATAGACGAAACGACCTTAAAATGGCGGTTCCCTCCTCCGCCGCGCGCGATTCGTAAAAGCCCTCACTCAACGTAAATAATTCTTTGATCCTTTAGCTATCGAATCGTGTAAATAAATTTTGAATGGAGATGATAGATATGTAGTTGCAACACCAAAATGTATCTACCGATTTTGTTATCATCAGTTTTCTGAATTGCCTCCCACTATGGAAGTAAATTTAAAGACGTCATGATCATTATCATTACAGCCCTTCACAAGTCCACTGCTGAACATAGGCCTCTCCCAATGAACGCCACAAAGCACGGTTCTGAGTCACCCGCATCAATCGACTTCCTACATGTCTTACCAGGCCGTCACTCCATCTAGTGGGGGGCCGCCCAACTCTTCGCCTACCGGTACGAGGCTGTTACTCCAGAAACTTTCTTCCCCATCGGTTGTCGAATATTCGAGCTATATGGCCGGTCAATTGCCTCTTCAGCTTAATAATTTGTTGGCCTATGTCGGTTACTCTGGTTCTACTGCAGATATCCAAATTTCTAAGTTTATCACGTATTTAAAGACGTATTCAAGACAAAAGAAGGATCGCATCAATTCCTTGAGTAAAAAGTTCCATTTGCAAACTAATAATAATAATGATTCACAAGGAGCGAGACAGTAATATATTGTGTTTCATTACAATTAAGGTTGGAGCACACCGCGCGCAACGGAGCCAAGGACCCGCTCCGGCTGAACGTTGAGGTATTAAATAGTTTTAATAACAGCTGTGGTGCAGCGAAATTGCCTGAGACTGTTAGACAAAGCAGATATATGACAGCTTTTAGCGTGTAGTCACGGTGTAATAGCTGAATCCCGCTTAGCTTCACACTTAGTAGTAACGATAATTGTCAAATATTCATGCAGAAATATTTCGTAAATCCTTATATTTTAAGTAGCCTTTAATAATTTCGTTTATTAATTATATCTATGTATATAACTAGCTTTAATAAGTGATCAACAAAACTACATTTTATTTTTATTTTATTTATTAAGATATACAAACAAATGTACAAGGGTATATCTAAAAGCATTACAAAAAAAGAGTAAGTATAGTATAATATGTACATTCAAAACCGTATATCAAATATTACTACAAACAGTAAGTAACGAGTTGAGGAGAAAAGAGTTACTATTGCAAAAAAAACAACTATTAAAGAATATAAAAGAATCTTGCACGAATTAAATATTAAATTTGTAATATGTACATGGGCTATAGTGATAGTGTTAGTGAATTCGAAAACGTTAGCACGAGGACGCTTTTAAATTTAAGTATGTGGATCTTTGAAACTATTCAACTACTTATATCTAATGTCCTCTAGACCGATTTTCCGTCACGGCGGGCAGTCTCAACGTAGACTGTCATCTGCGCAGGACAGGATTATAGTTCCCGAGTGTATGCGCAGGCACAGGTGCACTGTCTATTCCTCCACTCTCATAGTCTAATGGGATGGTAATCCGACCCGACCGGAGAGATATCAGGTGCAGGACCAACTGCTTTACATTCTTTCCGAGGCACGGCGGTGAAACACCTCCAACTTTCTGACTCCGAGAATTTCTTTACAGAAAAACCCAATAACTGATTTCGGCCTGATCAGTCATCGCGGCAACAACCACTATACCAATGACGACGCTTCTTTGACAATCGCTTTTACTTATAAGTAACTAAACCAATGCCATATCAACTGGATGACTATATTCTGTTCATCACGGCAAGGGGAAACGAACTGCCACTGGAGCAATTTATTAAAGTTTCGTACAGCTTCAGCCTCCGTTCGTCAATACACCATTTTCTCCTCGAACAACTACGAAACTAACTTCGCATTATAAACTCGAAAATTCATCTTTGAATTTGTATACACTTCAACAACTTCCTTCGCACCCACGAAATTTTGGAATTACCTCTATGTAAATAACTAATACCGAGTTTACTACTGAATAAGAAGCAGTTGTCTGAAAGTTGGCATAAATTACAACTTAGATAAGAATTAAAGTCACAACCTATTGAATTATATTCGTCCCTCTCCTGGGTACAGGCCTCTTCTAATTGGTTAGGAGAGCTTGGTGATCAGGTGGACTGTATGCTCGTTTGTCACCCTTATCCTAAACAAAAACGTAATCAATGGAAACGTATACTGATTATGTATCTCAAATTTGTTTATAATAAAAAAAAGGTTCAAGGTAACAATTATTAAAGGATTAATCAGTTTCAATGTTCATTATCATGATCATGTTCATCATTATTACCCTTAATAGTTACCCTTAATAGTTAAATGTGACTTAAGGACGCGTTTGCAAAATTGATAGGTATAGAATTGAACTATTACATTGACACGCGTCACACACACAAGTGTACGCACGGTTAGCTGCGGGAATCGTAATCAAGTAAAAACGTTTTGATATTTTGAAAGATTGATTTTTTTTCTCATTTCTTATACCTACAAAAATATACTTAGATACGAAATACGAATAGCTGCTCCAGACTGCTAGGCACTAGAAGCCCTCTACCAGCAGTGAGATGTTGGCTGTGGACTTTGGGCTGGTTTTATTAGTTACGATAAGACTTTAGCTTCGGACTTGGTGAAGTGACTTGAAGGTATACTTCAGTGACTGCCACTGGAACTCCTCGACGAGTAGAACTAGGTGTGCCAAGTTTGGGCTCGTTTTGTTAGTTATGATGAGACCTTACCTCCGGACTTGACGGCGAGACCTGATGGTGTACTTCGGTGACTACTACTGGAGTTTCTGGACGAGTAGAACTAGGTGTGCCGAGTTTGGGCTCGATTTCTTAGTTATGATGAGAATTTACCCCCGGACTTGATGGAGAGACCTGATGGTGTACTTTGGTGACTGCTACTGGAACTCTTGGACGAGTAGAACTAGGTGTGCCGAGTTTGAGCTCGTTTTGTTAGTTTTGTCGGCGGGTGTTAGACCGGATGTATGACAGCATTGTACGTGCCTTGAGTGACGCGGCAAGCAAAACTAAAAAAAAACCTTGTAACAAGCCAAGTAAAAACAGACACCTCTGTAGCTGGAACAAACATGTTCAAGAGGCGCATCGGGTGGCCAGGCTTAACTTTAGGATATGTTTTTTTTTTATAGAATAAGGGTGACAAACGAGCACACAGTCCACCTGATGGTAAGTGGTTGCTGTGGCCCATAGACATCTACATCTATCTTTGTTTGCGAATTTAAATGCAGATGCGTTGTCAATCGTGAGGACTAGGATAGAATGCCTCTTTTCCAGTAAAAAGGGTCCCCGGTTCTCTACACTCACCATATGAAACACATCAGCATTAAGCTACTATTTTACGCTGGTATTCTGTGAGAGCGTGGTCCTTCCCCGGTTGAGCCGACCCATTCGTGCTGCAACTATACTATCAATATAGCTGCAGCATGGCTCTACCACGTAAAAAAATTTTCGTATTATAGGCCATCATCTGGAAGGATCTATGATCAAATGAATGAATCCCGTAAAATATTCAAAAGTCAGTTAAAATTGTGTCAACGAAACCAAGAACAATTGAAAATGGACATCCTAGCGCAGCATAGGTTAGACAAAAACTTTAAACAGTTTTGGAAGGCTACCAAGAGATGTGATGTTAGGTCTGGCCTCCCGGTGAGTGTGGGTGGGAAGAGCGAGTCGGTACATATTGCGAATATTTTTGCTCAACATTTCGAAGTGCATTCCCCACTGGGGCCCTTAGTATCTGTAAATAGTACTAAGTCCGGATGTCAGGGGGACGTGCCACTGATGCGAGTTACTGTAAAGCAGGTTAGAGAGGCGCTAAAAAGAATGACCTGCGGCAAGTCCCCTGGTCATGACGGTATAAGTGTAGATCATCTGAAGCATACGGGGCCTCATCTGCCGAGAGTGCTGGCCCTGTTCTTCTCAATGTGCATAAAACACTCTTATTTACCATGTGACCTTATAAAGACCATCGTAGTGCACATTGTTAAGGACAGGACCGGTGACATCTCGAGCAGGGGGAACTACAGCCCATATCAATTGCAATAACAATTGCTAAGATGTTGGACAGTGTGTTTGACTCGGAATTAGATAAATATGCAAACATACATGATGCGCAGTTCTGGTTCCGACCTGGACTTTCTACTGAAAGCGCAATCCTGAGTCTAAAGCACACTGTCCAATACTACACAGATCGCAAAAAGCCGGTGTGCGCCTATTTCCTTGACCTCTCCAAGGCCTTTGACCTTGTGTCCTATGAGGTACATTGGAGAAAGTTGGCGGGAAAGGGTGTACCGACTGATTTGCTGGAAATGTTTAGGTTTTGTTATTTCAACCAAACCAACTTTGTAAAGTGGGCTGATTCTCTGTCGGAAGGATACGTGTTGGAGTGCGTGGTGAGACAGGGGGGTTTGACATCTCCCAAGCTCTTCAACATGTATGTGAATGACATGTATGTGTTAGCATTAATAATATAAGTTACGCTGACGATATGGTACTGCTCAGCCCAACGGTGTTCCCGTTGTACAAAACAAGTTAAGGTTACGCTTTTCAAAGCATACTGCCAGAGCGTATACACGGGGAGCCTGTGGGTCAAATACACCAAAAGATAGCTTGAAGCCCTGCGCATCCAATATAATAATATATTTAGGATACTGTTGGGACTGCCTCGTTTTTGTAGTGCATCTGGGATGTTTGAGGCATATTAGTTTCTTGTACGCCAACAAGCGAGGCAGTTGTGCGCACTACCTTATTCCAATTTAGGGTCGTTTCCTGAGTGTTTCTAAATAAAATCCAACCGTGTGCTCGACGCTCGAAATTTGAACTCTCTATAACGTATACAATAGTAGTGAACGTGCATATTTATTGAAATTACGTTTTGTTGTTAGTGATTCTCAAACTACGTGAATTGCTTACTATGCCGACCTGCAGTAAATGCAAAGAAAAAGTTGCAGATGGAGCGGACTGCTGCCTTTGTAAGAGTTGTATTCACTTCCATTGCGCAGGTATCAGTGAACCGGGATACCGTAAATTAGGTGATCGAAAAATGACCTGGCGGTGTCCAAAGTGCAAACAAGGACAAGGACAAGGTAAATCGCCCTCACAGTCATCAACTACTAAGCCTTCAGGCCCAACCGATCTCGAACACCAAGAGATAACTCCAACACTATTGATGAAGGAAATCAAGGATATTGCAAATAAACTAAATTCTCTTGATTCTATTGTTGAGGACATTAAGTACCTGAAGGATAATCTCACTCAGCTCCAAAAATCTAACGTCCAAACGAACAACGTCATCCAAGAACTCTCCAAAAAAATTGTGCACCTTGAATCACGTGTCAAAGAAGTCGAATGTGATAAGTAGAAAGTTGTTTGCCTATGCCAGAAGGTTGAGAAACTTGAGACTCAAATACAGTTAAAAGACCAATCGGCATGATTAAATAATGCGGAAATAAAAGGAGTGCCCATGAAAAAAGCGAAAACCTTTGGGATATTGTTATTTTCATTGGCTCTAAAGTTGATTTCACATTCTCTAAAATCCAAATTAACTACGTCACTAGGGTGCCTAATCGAGATCCAAACAGCACTAAACCTATAATTGTATGTTTCAACAATCGTTTTGTAAAGGAGGACTTCGTCGCTGCTGCCAGAAAATATTCTGCCATGTCTCCGCTCACCACCATTGCTATAGGTCTACAAGGCAACAACCGTATCTTTGTGAATGATCACCTAACTGCCTACAACAAAACTTTACTTAATAAGACTAAGACTGTTGCTTAAGAAAAAATCTTACAGTTCGGGTGAAGAACTTGAAAATCCTTGCGCGGAAAAATACCACATCTCCCATCCTATCAATAAAGATAGAAAGGGACCTTCAGAAAATGATACAGAAACAGAAACAGAAACTTTTTTATTCAATATAGATTATAAATAATACTTATTGAAAGTCACTCTTTTGTCTAATTACCACTGGTTCGAAAAAAAACCTCTGTCCTGGGAAGAACCAGCAAGAAACCCAGCGGGACTTTTCTTTTAAATAACAGCTTACAATCATGTATATTACACAATTAACCACACAAAACAAATTAGAAACAGCCTGGCAGCGAACACCTCATTCCCAGGGGTTATTATCATCCATAAATTCCTTAACATTATAATAACCCTTTTTATACAAACTATGTTTAATAAAGTTTTTGAATTTTGAGCAGGTCGAATTTTGTATATTTTTATATAAGTTCATGTCATGTATTTGAAAAACTGCAACAAAATCTATTAAAACTATAAAATGTTTTGAAACCACTGGTTGGGTCCGTATGATTCAATTTTTCTATTGTCCGTATGAGCTCAAACTCAAGGCAGGTAAATTTGCCCTATGCTTAACAATTTTTACCCGAACAAGTAATACTATAAAGTTGATATCTCGTTACATAGTTTACTACTTGTTTGTTATGTACAAAGAGAGAATAATTTTTCTATTGGAAATTTTGCTATACCCTATTTTGCATCACAAAAATAATTTAAATGTTATTTTACGGTTAATACTACTTAATCGCTTATTTATAAATCTATATTATGTCAGAATAGTCACACTAATGTTCCGAAGGGGTAAACTGCACCCTATAAACTGGTTTAAATTAACATTATTTTTAATTTTTTTAAATTGTACCTATATACACTGCAGATACACTCTTTACATACTCTACAGAAATGAATTAAAGATATATGCTGCTGTCGAATACTTACATACTTAATCACAAGTATACTTATGACTTGTTAATATTTCAACGTACCACCTTGACATTTTACACATTTTACTAACTATAGTATAAATATTTAGGAAAATATTGTTTTTGTTATTTTAAAGTTGGAAAAATTTACTTTGCCATTATCCGCTCAATAAATTATTGTTATTAATATTGAGCGGATATTGGCAAAGTAAATTTCTCCAACTATAATATAATGGATTTCCGCAAAGTAACGCCTGATTCTATTAATTATAGTTTTTGTTATTGTGAATAATATCTTGAAATCAGAATGTAAGGGGTTTTCGGTCGAAAACTGATAAATTTTGTAGAAATATACGATTAAATAATTATGATATTATATGCTTGCCTGAAACTTGGCTAATAGATAGCATATATAGTTGTGAGCTGTTTGATGACAGCTACATTGTTTGGAGGCGGGATCGTAATTATTTACGAACATGACAAAATTGGGCGGTGGAGTCTTAATAGCGATCAAACGTGAGTTTACTTCTGTTGAGGTAACCGAATGGCAATATTCTGCTGAAGACATTTGGGTGAGCATAAGTATTAACCGACGTCGTATACACGTATGTACTATCTACTTATGTAAAGAAAATAGAGGTAACTCATTTGACTTACAACTACGTAATTTTTGTGACAAACTTATGGACATTATGTTATCTCATCCCAATGACAATTTTTTTATTGCTGGCGATTTTAATGTGCCTGCTATTAAATGGGAAAAAAGCCCGGATAATTCGGAGATGACGGCGACTAGCTATATGAGTAATCTTTATGATTTATTTATTAACACTCTGAATTATTTAGGATTACGATAATACAATTGTGTATATAATGTAAATAATGTGATTTTAGATCTTGTGTTGAGCAATTCTGACACCTGTGTAGCTTGCAACCCGCTTATTCCGGAAGATGCTCATCACAAAGCTTTATCTATTCTTATAAAATCTGTAAAGGTCAATGAACTACCAGTTTTAAATCAAACCAAATACATTTATTCTAAGGGTAGGTTTGACAAGATACGGGCTGAATTAAATGGCTTTGATTGGTACTCTCAACTTAATGTAGACAATTTGGATAATGCGACAAAATTACTTTATAATAAAATATACGAATTAAGAAATTTATACATACCGACTAAAACTGTTAAATGCTCTCGTTACCCACCTTGGTATAGCCAGCCTTTGATAAAGATACTACGTAATAAACACAAATACCATCGTAAGTACAAGACCTATGGCAATCTAGGTGATTATGAGTCTTTTTATTTCTACGTGCAAGAGCTAAGGATGTTGAAAGAGAATGTTACCGTAATTTTATCTCACAAACGGAAGAACATATTGCTAGCAATCCAAAGTCGTTTTGGAGATATGTAAAATCCTACAAGAATAATCAGTCATTTCCTAGCAACATGTCACTGCAAAATGAAACAGCTGTGAATGGACAACAAATAAGTGACTTATTTGCAAATACTTTCATTCCACATTTTCCTCTCCGTACGGTAATTATCATGCTGGTCATATCACTATTAATGAGTTAAGCATTCCAAACTCAGTTAATTTGAATACCATATGTATTAATAAAACTGAAATCAATAAATTACTTAAGTCATTGGATCTCAACAAATCGGGTGGGCCGGATCTTATACCACCTATTTTTATAGTTAATTGTTCCAAAGAACTTTCGGAACCTCTGCTCATTCTCTTTAAGCGATCGATAGCTGAAGGCGTTGTTCCCAAAATTTGGAAGCAGGCATACATCACACCTGTTCATAAAAAAGGGAACACTACAAAAATAGAAAATTACCGGCCTATATCAAAACTATGTTTATTTGCTAAAGTATTTGAAAAGATAGTATATCAACAAGTGTACAATTCTATTTCCCCTATACTTAGCGATACTCAACATGGATTTTTCTCAACCAGACCTTCTGCGATGGTTCTCCTCTTATATTGAAAATAGGTCACAAGCAGCAGTGCTTAATGGCTTTATGTCCACTTGGCTACCGGTTCCTTCGGGCGTACCTCAAGGATCTCTGTTGGGCCCCGTACTCTTTATTATCTTTGTGAACGATGTAGAGAAGTGTTTTTTGTACTCCAAAGTACTCTTATATGCTGATGATATGAAAATACTTAAATTCATCGCTAGCATAGAGGATACTATGTTATTGCAATCAGATTTGGAAAGATTTGAAACATACTGAAATATAAATAAACTAGATTTAAATGTCTCTAAATGTTTTTTTGTGTCATTCACAAGTAAAAGCGATACAATCAATGGCGGCTATCACTTGAAGGGTACCTCTTTGGCCTGGGTATATCAGGCTTGTGATCTTGGAATAATTCAAGACTCTAAACTTATCTATGACAAACATATATCTAGCATTATAATTAGGGCATATAAAGCCATGGGATTTGTCATCCGCTGTTCTTGTGCCTTCTACAGCCTTAAAACGATAAAAATTCTCTACTGTTCATTTGTACGACCTATTCTTGAATATGCATCACAGGTCTGGAACCCACAATATGAGGTTTATAAGTCTCGTATTGAGGGTATCAAGAAAAGGTTTTTAAAGTATCTTGATTATAGAGCGCATACGGATTCTCAGGACTATGAAGAGAGGTGCAAACGATATCACTTTATTCCTTTATCTGTTCGACGTAATATTAATGACGTATGTTTTTACCTAAAAATTTGTAATGATTCAATTTACTCCCCGGAATTATTATCTGATGTCTCTTTAAATGTTCCAATAGCAAATAAGAGGAAACGCAAACTTCTTTACATAAACAGAGCTCATACGAAATATAGACGTAATTCTTTCATGATTAGAACTGCTAAATTTATAAACTCGCTTAACTTTGATATCCATCCATTTAATACTTCCCCGAGTGTGGCCAAGAGTACCTTAACCAGTGAATTTTTTGCTTAAATCTTTGTATTAATTCTTGAAATATTCATAATACACATAGCTTTTTAACTTTAATATACCTATTGTTAACTAGTTTATTTGTCTTTGAACTGGCTTTTGTTTATACCTTTTATTTTTAATTCTAAAAGTGGCAACTTGTAAATGGCTGAATAGTATATTATTATATTTTTTATTTAATTATAAGCAATTGCTGTAAGTTTTCCGAATAAATTAAAATAAAATACCAAACAGATGGGTTTAATGTCATTATACGCAAAAAAACCGCATCCCTTATTAGCAGGGTACGAGCCAGTCACAACAAATTCTGAGGATCGTAGTGGACAGATATACATCGCCGCTGTGGAAATATCTTGTGCAGAGACTGATCACTGGGCCCTATTCACCCCCATGATGATCTGTCTCGACACAGTGTATTACTTTTTCCCTCGAATTAAGCAAACCATGTTTTACTAACCCTTGTTATTGTTATTTTTGTACTAATAACCCACATATGGATTATTAAATTATCTGAAATAAGCAATTTTTATTTTATTTATTTTATTAATGTTTTCAAACAGTCAAAATATTTGACCTATGAAGTTAAACATTTAAGAATTACATTTATTGTACTATGTTGTTGAATCACTACGAGTAACATATATAACATGAAAAGATTGCAGTCATACGTTTTGCTAGTGATGCCGCGTTCCTCCTCAGAATCACTGACCTGGCACAATTTAAACCTGGCAAGAATTGGGTCGATTATACCGCACCAATTTGTTGCCAGAGTCACATCCGTAGCAGGGTACAGCTATTGTTGCGATTTTTTACATTTGTCTGATGTGCATCGCAGTTGTTGGAAAATATATTTCGAGATATTTTCAAGTGTAGGGCATTATTGAGAGTGTTAAAAGATTCATTTTAAATTATTTGAAAAGAGAGCAATTTCAAATTACCTTTTGTAATGTAACAGAAAAGTTGTAACTGAAGGAATTTATTTTTAATTTAATTAAAAGTAACTTATTTTCCATGGTCATGGAGAGACTTTCAGCATTTAATAATTACTTTTTCGTCTTAATTATTAAGCGCCAGAAATTTTGGGAGTTAAAATTAAATTTAAATGGAAGGCGATAAAATCCGTAAAATGAGATTTATTTAATGTTTAATTTTCACGTTAATTTAAAAAATCATATATATCTACATATAAAAACCAATTGCTGTTCGTTAGTCTCGCTAAAACTCGAAAATGGCTGACTGATTTTGATGAAATTTTTTGTGTGTGTTTGTGTGGGTCTTTGGATGGTTTAAATTTAAAATTGGACCCGGTAGGGGGCGCTGTTGTCGAGATCCAGAAATCCGCCGTGCGAAGCCGGGACGGATAGCTAGTATTTTATACAAAATAAATAATAATGCTTGCGAAATTTTATCTTCAGATAACTGAGAAGATATTTAAGAACTATGCAAAATAAGGCTCTACTGAAGTCGTTAAAATAAAGTCCGTGTTCATTCTGTCAATGGCAGGACACGAGTTATGAATTTTAACACAACATTGTATAAAAACATCTAGATGTTTTTTAAATGAATAAAATAGCAATCAGTCTGCGTGATATTCAATTTGAAATTGAGATAATAATAAGATGATAGAAACAGAGTGAAATTCAAACTTCAATAATGTCGTTACGAGTACCAGTCATTCATAAAAGGTCGTCAGTGTCATCAACAGTAGGTAAGTATATAAGGATACACATAAGCATATGATGAAGTTGGTAGCTAATTAAATAGAAAATACCTAAAGTACACATTACTAACACAATTCAAGAAAAAGAATAATAAAACAAAGGCAAAGACGTTAAATTATTTATAGAGGTAGATCGACCTTCACTACAGTTTCTTTATTAATCCAGCTTGTGGTAATTGACATAAAGTAACTAAAATAATTTATGCCGGATTTGTGTGGTTAAAAAAACATATTGGTCTTTCTTAAGACCCGATATGCGTTTGCAGAAAATAAATGGAATAATATTTGATAAAATATTACTTGTTCAAAAACATATCGTTACAGCCCATCAAAAGTGCACTGCTGTACACAGACCCCAGATTCCCTCACAGGGGGGATATTTGCACTTAGTATATGGTAGTACGTAATAGCGTTGTTGCATTGCTTATTTGAGTGTTATTTCTAGTTTTGGCACCTATCGCATTATCTCCACAAGGGTTGACTGGGAGAGAATGCCTAGAGGCATTAAGTCCGCCAATTTTAATTTATTTTATTAATGTGAACAATATAGTGTAAATTAATAATTAAATGAAGTGAAATGTCAGTATACTATACTATATGCATTCCACTGCTGGGCAACAACCTCTCATTTCTGAGAGGATGGTGAGGTAAGGTAAGGAAGCTACAAATTCAGTTGAAAAGGAAAATATATTTTAATATATTTTCAAGTGTTTTCAAATTTTGTCCGTACCTTCAAGACGCCTCGGCAGTCTTGAAGGTACGGACCTGTACATCTTTTGGCTGCGCGTAGACAGCGACAAACATCCCCGCGTCTACGGGTGCCTCTATAGGTCCCATAGCGGTAATGCCGACACAGACCGATTCATCGACCACGTCCAAATGGCTACAGATTTCTTGCTACAACAGATCCCATCCGTAGAGATCGTGATACTTGGCGATTTTAACGTCCACCACGCCTAATAGCTCGGTTTAAATTTAACCGATTATGTGGGGAGATTTATGACTTTGCTTTGGCATATGGTCTGGCACAACTTGTTACTTCGCCTACGCGGATGTCAGATGTGGAGGGTCATACACCTTCCTGTTGGACCTTCTGCTGACCTCTCATCCGGACGAATATCAAATTTCCGTCGACGCCCCTCTCGGCCCTTCGGACCATTGTCTGATCCGGAGTGTAGTGCCACTCCCGATCCTTTCGCGTTTGTGTGCTGCCGACCTGTAATGCCACCGTGTGTGGCATTACAGGTCGGCGGATTGGGACGAAATGCGGTCTTTCTTTGCATTCTACCCATGGGGGCGGGTTTGCTTCTCGCCGGATGATCCCAGCGCTGTTGCTGACTCTGTCACTGATGTGGTGCTACAGGGAATGGAACTATTTATTCCATCATCTGTGGTACCCATCGGAGGCAGATCACAGCCTTGGTTTGGTCGCTCCTGTAAGAATGCATTACGCAGTAAGCAGGAGTGTTATCAGGCCTGGGCTGACGCTTCGGCGGCTCGGGATGTTTTTTTTTCATAGAAATAGGGTGACAAACAAGCACACAGTCCACCCGATGGTAAGTGACTGCTGTGGCCCATAGACATCTACATCTATCATCGTTTGCGAATCAAAATGCAGATGCGTTGTCAGCCTTGAGGACTAAGAAACGTGACAACGACGTGGTCTTTCCCCGGTCAAGCCGACCCATTCGTGCTACAACTATACTATAAATATAGCTGCAGCATGTCTCTACCACGTATAATGTAAACACCAGCATGCTTAAAAAGAAGTATAACTTTGCCTCCAGGTCCTTTAAAAGAGTTATTGCCAGGGCAAAGTATGAGCACATTGGCAAAATTGGCGAGAAATTAGTTCGCCAACTTTCGGGAACCCGTGTATTCTGGTCTCTCGCCAAGGTTGTCTAAGGTAATTTCTGTAAACCATTACAACCATCTCTGCACAGGGAGGATGACTCACTGGCCCACGCCGCAAAAGAGAAAGCCGACCTTTTAGGCCCCCTTTTTGCATCCAACTCGACTCTCGATGACGGGGAGCACACCGCCGACAATCCCGCAGTGTGAGTGCTCTATGCCTAATGTGCGATTCACACAGCGCTCAGTACGCAAAGCACTCCTCTCCCTGGACATCCACAAGTCGAGTGGGCCTGACGGAATCCCTCCAATTGTATGAGGACGTGCGCTCCTGAGTTGGCACCGGTTCTAACGCGTCTTTTCCGATACTCCTACTACCTAGGCATTGTCCCGAATTCATGGAAGACAGCTTTCATGCATCCGATCCCTAAAAAAGGTTACCGCTCTAATCCGTCCCACTACAGTCCTATCGCCATCACCTCCTTGTTCTCGTAACTAATGGAATCCATTACTAACTACCAGCTCATAGGGTACCTTAAGGAGCACCAGCTGATTAGTGACCGCCAGTACGGTTTCCGTTGGAGTCGCTCAACTGGTGATCTTCTTGTTTACCTAACACACAGATGAGCGTAGGCGATCTAATCCAAGGGGGAGGCTTTGGTGTTTAGTTTAAACATAGCGAAGGCCTTCGATCGGATCTGGCACAAAGCGCTTCTTTCGAAGCTTCCTTCCTGTGGGCTTCCCGAGAAATTGTTTTATTTTTATTTTATAGGATAGGGTGACAAACGAGCACAAAGTTCACCTGATGGTAAGTGGTTGTTGTGGCCCATAGACATCTACATCTATCCTTGTTTGCGAATCAAAATGCAGATGCGTTGTCACCCGTGAGGACTAAGATGGAATGCCTCTTTTTCAGTAAAAAGGGTCTCCGGTTCTCTAAACTCACCAAACGAAACACAGCAGTGTTAAGCTGCTATTTTACGCTGGTATTCTGTGAGAGCGTGATCCTTCCCCGGTCGAGCCGACCCATTCGTGCTACAGCTATACTACTAATATAGCTGCAGCATGGCTCTACCACGTTTAAAAAAAATTGTGCAATTGGATCACCATTTTTCTGGCTGATCGGAGCATCCAGGTCGTAGTAGACGGTGCATGCTCCGATTACAAGCCTATTAATGCTGATGTTTCACAAGGCTGCGTGCTATCACCAACGCTGTTTCTTCTGCATATCAACGATATGTTGCAAACCGGTTATATTCATTGCTTTGCGGATGACAGCACTGGTGTTGTTCTATACACCGGCCGTGACAATATTTCTCGGGAAAAAGTCGCCGAGTACCGGAACAAATTTGTGTCTGAAGTCGAGTATTTGCTGAACAAAGTCTCGGATTGGGGGCGACTAAATATAGTCAAATTTAATCTTCAGAAGGCACAACTTTGCGCACTTACCGTCAAAAAGAACCCTTTTGTCGTATCTCCTCAGTTTCAATGCACTCCCCTTGTTGCCTGAGCCAGTATCGGAATCCTCGGCGTCGATATATTGAGTGACGTGCAGTTTCGTGGTCACTTGGAAGAGAAGGCCAAATTGGCCTCTAAAAAGCTTGGCGTGCTCAGCAGAGCGGGACAGTATTTCATGCCGGCACAACGCCTGCAACTTAACGAGGCGCAGGTTAGGCCTCACATGGAATACTGTTCCCATATCTGGGATGGGGCTCCCCAGTGCCAGCTCCTTCCACTTGACCGCATTCAGCGCAGAGCGGCTCGAATCGTCGATGACCGTGTCCTTTCCGATCGGCTCGATTCACTGGCGCTGCGAAGAGATGTTGCATCTCTTTGCGTATTTTATCGCATCTACCACGGGGAGTGCTCTGAGGAATTGTTTGGACTAATTCCAGCCGCACTAAGCTGGTGAATGAGGCGCCGTTTACGCGCGCACTCCATATCCTCAACCGTATAGCAGAAGACATAGATCTATTTTGTTGCACTCTGGATGGGTTCATAGTGAGAGCTCTCTTTGAAATAAGTTATGGTCCTACTGTGACATAGATCTGATGTTTGTAATAGAAATAAGTACATATGATCAATAGTTATTAGATTGTAGCTGTGTAATTGTAATTGTAGTTTATAAAATAGTTGACTACATTATCGCATTAGGTGATAAACCTGTAATGATAATTGTATAGTTGGAAATAAATAAATAAATAAAAAAATTCACCATCGCACATCGTGGCAAGATTTCCGATACCATCCACACCATCTGGATGCTTGGCGGTCCACCACAGTACATTTCACTAGGCGTTTCCTTCCGCATATGACCTCTCTGTGGAATAGCTTACACCGGCGATTTTGCCAGACGATACGATTTAGGGACCTTCAAGAAAAGAGCTTTCTCATTTGTAAAAGGCCGCCAAAGCACCTGCATTTCGCCTGGTGTTGCAGTTGCTCATGGGCGGCGGTAGTCACTTACCATCAGATGAGCCGTATGCTCGTTTGCCCCCTCTCCTATAAAAAAAATATCTGTGACTGAGAAAAATTTACATTCAGATTCAGTGATCAGAATGTTACTTTTTCACGTGGTAGAGCTACGCTGCAGCTATATTATGGTTGTAGCACGTATGGGTCGGTTTGACAGAGGAAGGACCACGCTCTCACAGAATACCAGCGTAAAATAGTAACTTAATGCTGCTGTGTTTCGTATGATGAGTGTAGAGAACCGGAGGCTCTTTTTACTGGAAACGAGGCATTCCAATTTAGTCCTCAGGGGTGACAACGCATCTGCATTTTGGTTCTAACTTGAGGATAGATGTAGATGTCTATGGTTGGTATCCACTTATCATCAGGTGGACTGTGTGCTCGTTTGTCACCCTTAAACCTTTAACAAAATGTAGCTTTTTTCAGTCATAGCTTGGTTTCATATTCTATAAATATCACTTTTGATGGCACACGACTTTTCTTCATACTTAAAAACAACCTATAGTTCTTCTTTAATACCTTTTTTTTAAAAGAATACGAGCAGCGCTTTTAACGCCACTAATATTTCCATTTTAGTGTAGCAGTCCGTATCCTTAACCATTAGGCTACTGTCGCTCAAAAGCTTGTTCTTTAAGGTTAGTTCCGCGCTAGAATTTATCTGTATCTTACGTGAATAAACATCTAGACATGGTACAATTATTTATAGCTATAAAAACACTAGAATAAAAAATACTATATATCGTATCTATAACAATAATTGCCCTACAAAAAAATGTTAATTTCTGAATGAATTTTAAAATCAAATCATAAATTAGTTCTAACTAAATTATGAAATGAAATTTATTCAAAAAACTTAATGGAATGAACTTATGTAAAAGTAATTTAAAGGTTTCATCAATGTAAGGAGGCATTTAATCAAATTGTTGAGTCATGGAGCGATCGTATGTCTCGCAACAACCCCGATGCGTCGATTCACTGAGCCAGCACAATTTAAACTCGCAAGAATTAGGTCAATTACAACTACCAGACTATTGAAGATTTATTCTTGAAATGTCTGGCTTTATAGTTACATACTCGTATTTTGTAGTTGTCTTATTTATTTGTTGCTTACTGTAAAACTTATCAATCTAAGGGTTTCAGTAGTTGGAATTATTGTTTTGTGGTATCCTCTATCAGCGTGGGAGAAATAGAAGAAAAATGTTGTGAAGTGTGAAAGACTAATGTAAAAATACAGATGTTTGTAAATTAATTTGATGATGTATAACCCATTTAATGAAATAAAATAATTGGAATCGGTTCACTATTGACAGATATATCGCGTAACATATATACAAAAAGAACTTATCATCTTATAAGTCGCCTTATAATTATAAACTTATGTAACTATTTAAGTCTTTTGTGATGCCACGTAGTGGTGGTGTAATCCATCGTCTAATTTCGTCCATATCTCAAGATGAATAAATTTCTTAGATGGTATTTTAGATTAAGACGAGCGTCCAGTCTCTTGGCCACTTCAAATATAGTGTATTTACAGTTCCAGAATTCAAATTCCAGTTTGATAATACGAAATTATTGAAAAAAAAAAACATAATTTTTAATACTTTGAAGTCTTATGGAGTTTACACCGACTCTAGTCATTGTTGCTACGGATACCGAAGAACAACTGAAGCCTAATCACGTTATCAAAGTTCCTGAACGACTATGATATATTATGCATAATATAGCATAAACATAAGCACTCACGCCTGTTACCCACAGGGGTAGGTAGGAGATACGATCCCGACACATCTCTTTTGCTTTCTTTGTCCCTTGCCGATTATACCATTCACTTCTACTACATAAATATGCTTTGTCACTCTTTCCTCATACATTTTATCTACATGAATAAATTTCCCGAGCATTCCTCTATTAACGCTGGTCACTACACCTTCTTAAAATCACATGTTTCTCTTATCGCACAATTTCTCACCCTGCTATTCAAAGTCACCCTTAATATACTCCTTAACGACCGCATTTCTACAGCTCTCATTTATTCTACTCTCGTGCTCCTTCTGCCACACTCAACTTTCACTATATACATGTATAATATAGATTATACATATTATATGAAAGCTCCGTATATAACCAGGAGGATGCCCGCCTAGTTTCTTTCGCCACTTGTAGTAAATTTTATTAATTAATTAATTATTTATTGAACCTTACTCAATGTATAGGAACAAAAGGCAGACTTGATGCTAAAAGCATTCTTAGTCAGAGGAATTTAATTTTAAAACAGCAGAAATCTTTATTTCTTTCGTTGAAAACAAAGATATTTCCTTTTATTTCATATTGAGAATTTCCCTTACTTAGCACTCGTTCAATATCAAATATATATTTTAAGTTTTTTACATAGTTACTTGTACACATTCTATACTACATACTTTAATATACTTATTTGTATGTTACAACAAATACCATTGTATAAAACTATGCCTTTTAAAAAATAAAAGAAACAATATTTTTTTTATAGAAGTGGGGACAAACGAGCATACGGCTCACCTGGTGGTAAGTATCAACGGTCGCCCATGAACGACTGCAACACCGGGGAAGATCGTGACTGACTGCAGGTACGTTGCCGACCTTTTAAAAAGGAGTAAGCTGTTTTTGGAGGTCCCTAACTCGTAGCTGTCCGGAAAAATTGCCGGTGCTAAATTATTCCACAAGGAATTCGTGCGAGGAAGAAAATTCCTAGCAAGTCGCACAGTGGTGGACCGCCAAGCATCCAGATGAGTTTTTTCGCGACCCAAATAGGATAAATACTAATTTTATTTAGACTAAACCCAAGTAGAAATACATAATATAGTAAAGTTTAATATGTTAATTTCATAAATTAATATTTAAAGGAATGATGTTCAATTTTTTTGTGGAAAAGAGAACAATTTTTAAAATAAATTACTACTTTTTATAACTTTACGAAGCTACTGAACGTGCGTACCTCCAAAAACGTAAATAAATTGAGAGTTTTTATTATATACTCATATGTAGTAGCAAGTGTGTAAGAACATATCCAGCGAAGAGCGGTTTGAATCGTAGACCACCAAGTTCTTTCTTTGTTGGTCAAGTTAAGAGCTTCAAGGAATGCATGAAATCAATATTAAGTCATAAGACAGCATTAACGTTGAGACATGTAATTCCTATTAATTGTTATATTTTTCTACTAGCGTTAACGATTATAGTACATCAAATTGCCGACTGATCAACTAGATCTACAGGCCTTGCCAATAAGCATTGCATCTCTTGGAATGGTTCATTATCTAATTAATATTTTTTCTAATTTAAAATTAAAGTAAAAAACTAACACCGTATATACGTCCTACTGTTAGGAACGGGCCTCTTCTGATCTCTATGAAGGTTTTAGTGCAAGGGAGTACATTGAAATTTGATACAGTAGGCTTACTTTAATGGATATTCAAAAAATATTGTACTACGTATGCCCTCAGGGTAGGACATAGTTGAACTTTATAATATATATAGCTGACATCTATATAATACCTATGATCCTCGAAATAAATGATTTTGATTCTATTTCTGAGTGTCGAAGTGCATGTTGGCGAGCCGAGCGCTTAGAAAATCAGTACTTAAAATTGATATTAAGAATTTCATCGGTGCCGCCGGTGATCGAATGTAGTTTGTCGCGTATGTCTCCATTATTGGAATATTATTGTGATGCTATATTAAACTTCAGAAATTTGATAATACCCCTTTGTTCTTATTATTTTTCCATCTATAGATAGCACTTCAAATAAACAAACGTGCTGTTAAATGTGCGAAACATTGTCATCGACAGACACAAAGACACACCCTCTTGTCTATCCTCACTCCGATTCCCGATGGAACGAAACCCTACATAAATCACGTGATATCGGTTGGAAATGACATTGAAAAGGGGTGAAATGACTGTGAAAACAATCAAATAGGTATACTTATTTATAATAACACTAGCTGGCTCATCAGAATTTCTACCCTTTTCATCCAAAGGTAAAATAATTTAAAATTATTGATATTAAAAAAAACAGATCTGTGGAGATTTCTAGTGAAGATTTCTAGTGGGTATGTTGGTGTTGAGCTGATTAAATATATTCTAAATGCATAGGAGAATTCACAGGATGCTTTGGGTATATTCTGTCACCTATCCGAAACCTTCGATTGTGTTCACTATGAGACATCAATCAGGAAATTTCGACACTACGGTGTAAGAAGTGATGCTCTTGATTTTTTATTTCATATTCAAGTAATAGAACGCAAACAGTTGTTATTAACGGTATGAGTTCTTCCGGGTCGATAGTACAAATGGGCGTACCTCAGGACTCAATTTTCGGACCCTTTCTGGTCCTTGTCAATAATAATGACTCACCTTACATATTAGGGGACAACCACCATATAGTATTATTTGCTGATGATACTACGCTAATTTCAAAATTTAAGTCAAAATAAATCGTCAATTACTAAAATATAACGAAGTAAAATGCTACACCTAAATTAGTAAATTGGTGTAACGTTAATATGAGTTACAAGAATTACGCTGCAGCTATATTATGGTTGTAGCACGAAAGGGTCGGTTCTACTAGAGGCGGTCCTACCACGCTCTCACAGAATACCATCGTAAAATAGAAGCTTAATCCTGCTATGTTTCGTATGGTGAGTGTAGAGAGTGTACACGTGGAAGATGCGCACTTAATACTGCAATTAATAATTTCATTAGTGCCGGCGGGGAACGAACCCGGTTAGATGAACAATGAACATTATAATTCCATATTAAAATAATCGAATAACATCGTTTATCTTAAAAGATATTTCTACGTCTATTTCGACGTTTCGGTTATTAGATAAGGTAATTGATTAACTTATGAAAGCACGTAATGCAAAGTAAACCATGCGTAACGAACCGTTCTCGCACCGTAATATTTAAATCAAGCTGCTTTAAGAAAATTCAGCGACTTGACTATCTTTTGTATAATCTAAAACGGTCTTTCCATTCTTACTGATGTTCTGTAGAAGTTTCCAAAACAATGGGTTATTATTGCATAAGAAATAAATGTTTGAGATTGTGAAAATATTACAAATTCAAAGTTTGATGTTTTTTGCATACATGTCGATTATTTGAAAACGTTCATATTTTATATTAATGAGGTATAATATTAAAAAATATTGTTTAAATTAAACCAAAATATTAATGAAAAGAAAACAAAAGTTCATTAAGCAATTTATATTTAAATCAATGTCTAACTGTATTTATTCATTAATCCATTACAGCCTATCAAACATCCAGTGCTGAATAATTGGCAATAGATTATAAACCTTCGGCTATTCCGGCCATCAGAAACGATCTACTGACATATAATACTCTGTACCCGAGTACCAACCAGTTTTATGATGAACAAGATTTATCACAGTATATACATAATGATATTTTTCTGACAATTGAGTTCTTTCGCAAAGGTTGAGCTATGTTATATCTTAAATTATTGAGGTAAATAAGCATAGGTTATTGTTTTTATGTTGTACTGATATGTAAGAAATGAAGCAGGCAAATATACACTGGCTTATTGAAGTTGTTATGGTAGAAATTAAAAAAATAAAGAAATTAATGAATATATAGGTTGTTTGGTGGAGGGTTAGACAAACTTGGTGGGCGTGTAGGTGAACCTATTTGTAAAATACAAATTGAAGTAGCAGACCCTAATTGTTCACATTTTTTTAATTATTTTTTTTGCAATTTTCTAATATTTTTCGAAATTTTACCTCTTTATCCCTACAATTTTTTGGTACATGTTTTCGATTGAACTTTTTATTTGAGTTTGGTACCAGATGTATCCTTGATCTATCGAAGGCATTGTTAATCCAAAATAATGAGTAAATAATTAGTTGTGGGCTCTCAAAGTTAGGAAAATAAAAAAATTAAGTCCAAAATGTCAACTTAGCATCGTTAAAAAAAACTAATAGTGATCGAGAAGTTCAAATGCTTTTAAAAACTTCTCTTATCATCGCTTATTATATCAGTGTATTACATGTAACAGAAAGGTCTATCAACTTGTCAAAAATTAACACATAAGGGGAAAATGGAGTGAAAACGTAAAATAAAACATTGTAAATATCACTTCCCTATTTCTAATACAACGGTAGGAACGCAAAATTAGTAAAAATTACCTTCAATAAATTATGATTTCTTTTCATATCATTTTACGGTGGTAGAGCCACGCAGCAGCTTTTGCTGTTGTACGTATAGGCCAGCTCGAGCCGGGTTAGTACCAATTCCCCATCAACATGGTAGCGGAAATAAATCATAGACTACCCCAGGAGGGTATCAGCACCCCTGGAGTATCCCTCGCTGAGCATCCACGACCATGCTACTCCACTACTGAGCGTGGGTGCACAGGCTGTTCCGCGTATTCTGGGGGGTGCGAAATTCCGCTCAAAACAATAACTGCTCGAGGCAAACTGAGCACCAAGACCAAGGCGACCCCTGCCACGCTATCCGTGAATCCAAATGGCTACAGACTCCTTGCTACAACAGGTTCCATCTGCAGAGATCGTGATCGTGATCTTCACGTTTAACCGATCATGCGGAGAGATCTGTTTATAAATTTGCCTTGGCATATGGTCTGACACAACTGGTTACTGCGCCTACGCGGATTCCAGATGTAACAGACCTCTCATCCGGACGGATATCAGGTTTCCGTCGATGCCCCTCTCGGCTCTTCGGACCATTATCTGATCCGGAGTGTGGTGCCACTCACGCTCCCATCGCGGTTGCGTTTTGCAGGTTGCCGCCGTGTGGCATTACAGGTCGGCGGATTGGGACGGAATGCGGTCTTTCTTTTCATCCTACCCATGGGGACGGGTTTGCTTCTCGCCGGATGATCCCAGCGCTGTTGCTGACTCTGTCACTGATGTGGTGCTACAGGGAATGCAACTATTTATTCCATCATCTATGGTACCCATCGGAGGCAGCCTTGGTTTGATCGCTCCTGTAAGACTACATTACGCAGTAAGCAGGAGTGCTATCAGGCCTGGGCTGTGGCTTCAGCGGCTCGGGATGTAAACACCAGCATGCTTAAAAAGAAGTATACCTCCTCCTCCGCCTCCAGGTCCTTCAAAAGAGTTATTGCCAAGGCAAAGTCAGAGCACATAGGCAGAATTGGCGAGAAACTAGTTCGCCTTCCTTCGGGAACCCGTGCATTCTGGTCTCTCGCCAAGGCTGTCCAAGGGAATTTCTGTAAGCCATCACTACCATTTCTGCACAGGGAGGACGACTCACTGGCCTACGCCGCAAAAGAGAAAGCTGACCTTTTAGGCTCCCTTTTTGCATTCAACTCGACTCTTGATGATTGTGAGTGCTCCATGCCGGATGTGTAGATCTCACAGCGCTCGGTTCGCAAAGCACTCCTCTCCCTGGACATCCACAAGTCGAGTGGGCCTGACGGAATCCCCCCAATTGTGCTGAGGACGTGTGCTCCGGAGTTGGCACCGGTTCTAACGCGTCTTTTTCGGTACTCCTACTCCTTAGGCGTAGTCCCGAAATCATGGAAGACAGCTTTTGTCCAACCGATCCCTAAAATACGCGACCTCTCAGACCCGTCCAACTGGCCTATCGCTATCACCCCCTTGTTCTCCAAAACAATGGAGTCCGTTATAAACTGCCAGCTCATGCGGTACCTTGAGGATCACCAGCTGATTAGTGACCGCCAATACGGTTTTCGTCAGGGTCTATCAGCTGGTGATCTTCTGGTCTACCTGACTCATAGATGGGCGGAGGCAGTAGAGTCCAAGGGGCATTGGCCGTTAGTTTGGACATTGCGAAGGCTTTCGATCGGGTTTGGCACAAAGCGCTTCTTTCGAAGCTCCCTTCCTATGGGCTTCCCGAGAAATTGTGCAATTGGATCACCAGCTTTCTTGCAAATCGGAGCATCGAGGTCATTGTAGACGGTGCATGCTCCGACTACAAGCCTATTAACGCTGGTGTTCCACAAGGCTGCGTGCTATCACCAACGCTGTTTCTTCTGCATATCAATGATATGTTGCAAACCGGTAGCATTCATTGCTATGCGGATGACAGCACTGGTGATGCTCTATACGCCGGCCGTGCCAATATTTCTCGGGAAAACGTCGCCGAGTACCGGAACAAACTTGTGTCTGAAGTCGAGTCTTTGCTGAACAAAGTCTCAGATTGGGAGCGACTAAATCTAGTCTAGTTTAATCCTCAGAAGACAAAAGTTTGCGCGTTTACCGCTAAAAAGACCCCCTTTGTTGTATCTCCTCAGTTTCAAGGCACTCCCCTTGTTGCCTCAGCAAGTATCGGAATCCTCGGCGTCGACATATCGAGTGACGTGCAGTTTCGTGGTCACTTGGAAGAGAAGGCCAAATTGGCCTCTAAAAAGCTTGGCGTGATCAGCAGAGCGGGACAGTATTTCATGCCGGCACAACGCCTTCAGCCTCACATGGAATACTGTTCCCATCTCTGGGCTGGGGCTCCCCAGTGCCAGCTCCTTCCACTTGACCGCATCCAGCGCAGAGCGGTTCGAATCGTCGACAACCGAATCCTTTCCGATCGGCTCGATTCATTGGCGCTGCGAAGAGATGTTGCATCTCTTTGCATTTTCTTTCGCATTTACCACGGGGAGTGCTCTGAGGAATTGTTTGGATTAATCCCAGCCGCCAAATTTCACGAACGCACATCGCGGCAGAACTCCCGATACCATCCACACCATCTGGATGATTGGCGGTCCACCACTGTGGAATTTAGAAGATGTTTTCTTCCTCGCACAACTTCCTTGTGGAATAGTTTACCACCGGCGATTTTCCGGACCGATACGACTTAGGGACCTTCAAGTAAGGAGCCTACTCCTTTTTAAAAGGCCGGCAACGCATCTGCAATTCCTCTGGTTCCCCTGGTGTTGCAGTTGTTCATGGGCGGCAGTCACTTACCATCAGGTGAGCCGCATACTCGTTTGCCCCCTCTCCTATAAAAAAATACCTAGGCATCCGACTGATGTCTTTGACAAAAAAGGAAATCGATAGTTGTAACTGGTGCGAGGCAAACATTCCAAGAGCAGGTAAAAAGCTTTTGTTTCGCTTAGTACATTGTGCCGCATTCTTCTGTCTCTTTCTGTCATGGGATATCAGACCCACAATCTGTTAAATCTTCTGTTAAATTTCGTTGTTGTTTTGGTTATTTGTTAAGTTTTAATAAATTGTTTTGTTTTTGTTATCGTCTTGTTGTCACCATGGCGGAAGTCAGCAACGAAGAATACGCTGATATTATTTACGCGTATTGCCGATGCGATGGAAATACACGTGCTGCAAAGAGACTATACAGGAGTTGCATCCCAACAAACGTGTGCCACACCACAGCATATTTTCTTATACCTTTCGGCGACTTCGAGAAACGGTAAACTTAACCCATCGATATCCATGAGTCAGTGCAACGCAGCACCATGTTGCTGTAGACGAAGCCATACTCCAAGCGTTCATCGAGGATCCCACTACCAGTATTCGAAAGGTGGCCAGAGATCTGGGTCTTTCCATATGGAAAGTATGGTTTGTCGTCAATGCAGATGGAAGGCATCATTTCCACTACACTCCGGTACAAGGTAAATTACTAAATTTATCTAATCTAATGGAGCTCATCTTTGTCTTAGTTTGAATCAATAAGCAATTCAAAAAATGATTTTGTCTTCCTCTTGCCCTTGCACAAGAATTCTTTTGTTTTTTTTCTGTTTTGGGATACCATGGGTACCTTTCAATAACCGCGATTGCATTGTAACTTAACCGTTTTGATTTTTATTTAACGGCTTTATTCTCGGTTCCAGGTTTGGTAGAAGGCGATAATGCGCGACGCATGCAATTCTGCCGTTTTTTTACTGCATACTGACATTGAGGACGGAAACTTTTTAAAGAGCATTTTATGGACGGATGTACACGAGAGGGGATTTTCAACCAACATAATCTACACCACTGGGAACAAAAGGGTCAAAATCAACATGTAACTAGGCAAGCATCGCACCAAACGCGATTTTCCGTCAACGTTTGGGCAGGTGTGATTGGAGGGTATCTTATTGGATCCCATTACTTGCCTGACACCCTCAACGGGGACAATTACTTGGAATTCTTGCAGAACGATCTCCCTGAATTGATGAGCGACGTGCCGATATTTCATGAAGATCGACCAATAGTATTTCAAAATGATGGATGTCCAGCACGCTCTGTAGCCTAAACGGTCTGATGAATTTTAACATATGGGCTGTCGTTAAGCTGGATTTACATTTGTCTGACGTGTTGTGTTATGACGCATCAGAACAGTATCGGTTTCATACATTTAGTATGGTGAGATTTATATTTCCGTGTCGTGATGTATTGTGATGGCTTCTGAATCTGAAGAGATTCCGATCGCATCAGAGCCGTAAAGGTTGGGGAGCGGAGGAGCGGCCGCTTGACGACACATCAAACAAGTGTGTACGAGCCAGTGTTGTGTTGTGACGCGTCAGAACCACATGTGTCTTTGTTTCGATATAAAATATAGGTACTTTTTGAATTTAAAGTTTTTCTTTTGGCCCTATAGGTTTACGAAACTTCGTTTGTATTTTTTTTTATGTCCGTTTCAATCAAGGACTGAACTTTCCCGAACTGTGCCCTTGACAATCTAAAATACTGATGAAATCTTTGAGCATCGTTCTCAAGCTCTTTAACGAGACAGTGAAAGTCTATTATTATTATTCACTGGATGAACCCAATATCTTCTTCTCTTTCTTTTTTTTTAGATGAGTTGCCAGCACTAAAAATTCAATATCTTCTTCATAATCTGAATCAGAGTCGGATGACTCATGGAAAAACATTGGGAACGTATGAACTCTACGAGAGCTACGACTGTATTGATTCAAAATATCGTCAGAGGGCGACACAGCACGACTTACAGATGTGAAAGCTAGCCATTACGTCAGAACCCGTCACGACACAACACGTCAGATAAATATAAACCCAGCTTTAGATTCGTCTTAGTTGTGGAAGTAACAAAGGGTATTTCTTTCGGCAATTTTTTTGCGCTGTCAAGATTTTTATTACCGTTTCAATCACTACCTTTGTTTCGAGACGATGTTTCACAGTTTTCCTGAGAACCAATAGGCAGCGTTATAGTCAAGCTATTTACAAATTCTATATTTTGTGATTTTATTTGGCTAAGTACTCAAAAACATTCCATGGCCGCCGACTGTCACCCTTATTCTATAAAAAAGTGAAATAATAATTTTTTTTCATAAATTTTCACGATCATTTTGACTCTTTCTTTCTTACTTTGTTTTACAATCGCTTCCAATGTTTTTCCACTTAGTGAATAGTAAACATATTTGTGAACTGCCATTCATTATTCATTCATTGGCCAGAATTGGAAGGTACGAACGGAAAACAATTCGAAAGCGAATCGATTGGAATACAATTTACATTTCGTTGCATAAACATTCCCTGGTAATACAAAATACACAATCCTGCTAAATTATTCTAGCGACCATTAGAACACTCACACACTCACAGCGCTTGTTACATTAAACAGTACTATATGAAGGACATGCTTAGCAATTATTTGCATTAATATTGCACGCTGTTATTAGGAAGATTATCTTTTCTATAACCAAATAACGTTGGTTCAATATCATCGAAGATTCTATGTATATCGTAAATGGTATTCCTGCTGCGTGTCGTCGTATGTAGTAAGTCGTACTATGTTTTCACCATCATCGTCATCATCACATCTTATCAAAAGCCCACTATCTTCAGTTTCATTTCCCTCTGTCACCTCTTACGACAGATACAGATGATATAGGGTATTGGAATCTCTTGCGCCGCCACTACACGCCTAGTACGTTTTGCTACACAATGACTAGGTAGCTTAATACAGATTCAAAATAAATTAACGTTTTATTATTGATTAGAGCCGTGGTAGCTCAGATGGTTAGCGCTCGCTGTAAGTTTCACAGTACGCGATTCCGATCCCAGCCGGCACCAATGAAATTGTTTATTGCAATTTTAAGTGCTGATTTACCACGTGCTCGGCGGTGAAGGAAAACATCGTGAGGAAACCTGCATGTCTGAGAAATAAAAAAAAGATATTTCGAAGACATGTGAAGTTCGCCAACACGCATTGGGGCAGCGCGGCGGACATTTCCTTGCCCTAAAACCCTGTCAGAAATGAGAGGAGGCCTATGCCCAGCAGTGGAACGTATATAGGCTGTAACTTTACTTTACTTTACTTTTTTATTATTGATTAATAATAATAAAATTGTTTAAGAAAGCACAATATTACGTCCCAATATATTGGTAAATTGCTTTACTAAATCAATTTAACATTGTGATAAACCAAGTAACGATGTTCTTTGTAAAGAGTTCTTTCAATTAAATCGGAGTGAATCGTTCGTATCAAAAGAGCTGTTAGGATAACTTCTTTCTTTCAAGCTTCCCTTTGATGTAAAAAGAGGTTATTTATCGCAAGGTTTGCCTACCGATTCATTTAGTAAATACATCTGTGATTGAAGCCGTACTTTTATCTGTATTATAAGGTGAAAAAAAGTAACAAAGTCTTGTTGTCAATTTTGTTTATCAAAACTAAAGTGAAGTTTAAACGTGGTAAACCCTCGCTTCAGCTATAATATGGTTTTAATACGGATCGGCCTTGAGGTCCTTATAATTTTAATTACTTATAAACATTTCTTGTTTTTGTAGCTTTATTATTAAAAATATTTTTATGTATTGTATCTATAAAACTAATAGTAATAATGTATACAATAAAATATTTAAAAAATCATTTTATCGCTTTTTGTCTGCAGTTTTATTCATTTACTTAGGTGATGTTTACTTTATAATTCAAGCAATCAAATAATAACAGTTTCTGTACGTAATGATTTCTTATATTTACGCGAACACTACACATTTAAATAACACATAGCTGATGTGAAGAATCGACGCTCCGGGAAGTTTGCAGTCTGTGAACATGTACAGGATCGCCCCGTCACTACATTAGATTTGATAGACCACAAATCCTCGCTAAAGAACACCGATTCCTTCCAAGGATGATTCGCGAGGCTATTGAAATCAAAAACATCCTAATTTCAATAGAGAAGATGGCTGGGTGCTACCGTCTGCTTGGGATCTATAATTAATAAAATAAAATCCAACCCAAGCATACAACTGCAAGACTTCAAGATACTGTAAGTTCATACTTCATAGATCGGAACAAAATTAATAATTTTTAATCTGAGGTAACCGTGGTTAACTATGACATTGGGACGTCAATATCTCAGTCCACCCCGTGACCATGGGTGCTGTAAAGTACTCAAAACGTCGGGAATATAAAATAAGTTAATATACGCGATAAAATCCGTAAAACTAGTTTTATTTAAATGAGTAGAAAAGTAAATACTGTCAAATAAAAACCTACAGTATTTAAATTTGAGGCAGCAAAGTTTTAATTAATTAATAAATATCCTATCAAAGTGAAGTGGTCATTGCAAATTTAGCCGCAGTTGCCATGCCTGGCAGGCGAGTTGGTAACCGCGGTTTTTTATTCCAGTTGTCATTAGGAAGACGCTGTTGCCCATTTCTGGTTTCCCACGATTGACTCTTACGACACCTACGGACGATATGGCTAGAGAATATATTTTGACCGCCACAACACGGTCGGTAAGTTTTAATTATTAAATAAATAACTAAATAGATCATTTACTTTCAGGAAGATAAGTTAGTCAGATTTTGTTATAAACATTATTTTTATAACAAAATTTGACCAACAAATCTGAGAAGTTAAAGACGAATTACGTCAAGTATTGTTTAATTTAACAAAACATCCTATTCTAATATTATCCTCTTTTATCATCCGCCTGCCTTGAAATAATATTATATCTTCTAAATCATTATGAAATGAATCCATTTTTAGTCGAGGGGAAGAATACTTTGTCTACACCTCAAAAGCATCAACTGCTATTTAATCGCTATGTCTTTAATAAGACGCCTTATATGTTTGTTTATCCGACGGCTTTTTAAGATACGTTTTAAGAAATGATTAAATTTAAATGGCTTAGCGTTTTTACAACCTTTTATTTAATTTGCGATGTTTGTTAGTTCGTTTAGGTCAAATCTTGCAAGCTGAATCAGAACCAGTTCCTCCTAACCGATTTTGCTGAAAAAGTATATTTTCTTCTTTTTAGAGCACCTAAATAAAAACTTGTTAATAAAAATGTTTTTAGTATTGATTTATTTTAATTTAGCATTATAACATGTAACCATGGTAGTAATCGTCTAATTTAAATCTAACAGAAATGCCTCCCTAGCATTTTTGTTAGATTTTATCACTTTTATCAACAAGTTTGACAAATGTACTAAAAATGCTAAAATCTACTAAAACATAAACGAAAGGGCACACAGATTTAGATTTCATGACACTTAATATGGTATATGAGAAAAATCTACCAAAACCATAAGGGAGACGCATAATTAAGATTGTCTCTTACATAACGCACAGTTTTTGATGAACTTATACGCATAAACGCGTATAAGTTCATCAAAATCTGTTATGTAAAGACTGATTAATAAATTGAATAATAATAGAAGATTTAATAAAAAATATATATAACTGCTCGTGCCGAACAGTTATACATAATATAATAGAAGCTTGATAAAAAAGAAATGAGATTTAAAACCCACGCTATAAAATCTACTTGTTTAACATTCGTTCGTAATACATTTACTTCTTGATTGTACGATCGTACTTCCGCGGAGCGGAGCGCCGTTGTAGATATAACTTTAATTAAGCAAGCAAACTACAACACGTTTCTATCAAACACTACAACGTTTGTGACTAATGAAGACAAATCTGTAGATTACTTTGCATCAATATGAATAGAATACAGCTGTGCTGTGGACTCTAAATAATCAATCATACTAATTTCATGTACTTTGTAAGAGTTAGCGAGCAATCTTTTCTAATCTGAAGTGCTATAAGCGATAGAGCAATGCTGCAGCGGTATTATGGTTGTAGCACGGATGGGTCGGCACTACCGGGGAAGGACCACGCTCTAAATGAATACCAGTGTAAAATAGCAGCTTAACGCTGCTATGTTTCGTATGGTGAGTGTAGAGAACCGGAGACCCTTTTTACCGGAAATAAGGCTTTCCATCTTAGTTCTCAGGCATGAAAACTGCATTTTGATTCTTAATCGAGGATAAATGGGTCTATGGGCTCAACATCTACTTACCATCAAGTGGAAATTAAGTCACAATATTTTTATTATGAATTTGCCTGTCAAAAGCACTTTTTTAAAGTCAAGCTACGCCATCGCTACAGCAAGTTCAGTAGTGCAGGACTTCTGCAGGAGATCTTGTGATGAGAAGAGGCAAGAAGCTCACAAGTAGACTATTTTCAGCCGACTTCAAAACAAGGAGGCGGTCCACAAATGGTATCTCCATTTGTGGAATTGTGGACAATCGGTTCCAGGTTGTTTTCCAGGTTAAAGATTTATTTATCACATAAAAATAAAATAGATACATATACATACACACTCACTTCCGTCACTTATAGGGGTAGGCAGAGATTACGGATTTACATTTGGCACGATCCTAACTCACCTCTCTCGCCTCGCCATTCACATCCATATACCTACGCTTGCTCAACAAAAAAACACTTCGCTTAAAAGTAATAAAAAGTAAATACTTAAAAATAACCAACATAAAAAGGGTGGTCTTAAACGAGTAGAAACAAGTATAAGTGATTTACAGTCGTCTTCTGAATAATGCAATATTTCTACATTCTTTCACTATATTAGACAGCTCGTTGTAGTTGGTACCATATAAATTTGGAGAAAAAATTTCACCCCTAAGGATGTGAACATAGGAGATGAATTTTTCAACTGTTTAGACGACATTGTTATTGTTACCTTTATATTTGTATTTCTTAGTCCACTCAAAATAATTCAATTTTATTTATTTCTAAAAAATAGAAAGAAAAACATAATTTTCTCATAACATTTTCTAAAGTTCGGGCAATATAATATATATACTGTTATAACACCGACTTCTGAAGCCGTTTCGTAGAGATTATTTTATTATTTTTTAGTTCTTTGAAGTCAGCTTATATTTTTAATTAAAATCTTCATTTTCTCCTAACAGTTTCAATTTAACTTTATGTAAAAATAAGGAAGTTCATTATCGTAATCTTTCAAATAGTATCTTAGTAATAATATTCTTTCTACATAAGAATGCTCTTAAAATACGATGTAAATATATATTATGAAGACAATCAATTGAAAAAAATATTGCGGGGAATTTTTATAAAGTTATATAAAAAATAAAATCGTTAAAAGTCATCAATCATTGTCTTTTTTCTAGCTTAGACTTTGCTAAGTGGCATTATTTGGAGAAGCCTATGTTTAGGGCTTGTGTGAAGTCCGGACTTTCTTCTTATCTTCGCTTTGGATTTATTGAATTATGTGCCGTTTTCTTTCACTCTATTTGTAATTATCTGAATCTTATAAAGTAAGCTTTATATCGTGAACATTTATTTCGTAAGTGACGAAAAAAAATTTGAAACATGATTAATAACTAGGAAGAAATAAGAGTTAGAATATTTCCACACTGTAGCCTGTATCGGGGAATTTCGAGACCGAAATTCATTATGTGTTATCACACCTAAGCAGACAGATAGCATTAGTACGTATAAGCACTTTCATATTACATATTAAAGAAAAATAAACCTAAATAAATTTGTTTATGTAATAGCTGTACATTATTATATCTGTGAATATTTAACAATTGTAAACTATATAAATTAAAATGTTAATAAAGAGGTTGCTGTCATAAATAGATATATCATTTTATTAAGTGAGAAGCAGTGCACAATACACAGAGATACAAATATAAAAAATATGATAAAAAGTTACAATGAAAATTAAGGTTTGGAGAGGTGTACTAAAGCCAATTTCAAACAAAGAAGGCTACAGAGGCGTTGTCACCACTGAGAACTTGTTACGCTAAGACAGTGCGATTTACCATCCAGGGTTTCATCACCACTTACCACCAGGTGGGCAAGCACTGGCTTACAATAAGTTCTGTCACTAAGATGGAATGCCTCACAGCCTATAATTCACTGTCTCTCTCACTCTTCAAAATGTGACTCATTTTGATACCTTTTTGACCCTTGGTGACCCTGAAACGAGGCATGCCATCTAAGTCCTTACGGATAACAACGCATCTGCATTTTGGTTCTTAATTGAGAATGTATGTGAATGTCTATGGGCCACAGCATCACCTTATCATTGGGTGGATTACGTGCTCGTTTGTCACCCTTATTGTACCAAAAAACGGACTCCATGACAGTAAAGGACCCCTACAGCCTAGTTTAGATTAACGTTTAGTACGTTATAATGAAGAATTCCCACTAGATGGAGTGAGGCCCTGGGAAGATATGCAGGAAGTCGATGAATGCAGGTGGCCAAGGAACGTGCTTTGAGGCATTCCTTGGGGGAGGCCTATGTTCAGCAGTGGACTTGTGAAAAGCTGTAATGATCATGACGATGATAATGATGACGTTATAATTCATATGCTAAAATCATTAGTTTGATGTGAACAGTTTTCCAATTAAATCTAACATTTATGTAAACACCAAAACAATCACGGCTAAAAAAAATGTCCTTCACAAAAAGTCTTGCCATGTCAAACAACCCATGATCAATGAAACAAAAGGCTAAGGCCCTAACGACCCGTCATTAGAGCGATTGAAAAGATATGGTCTAATCGATCACCGCCTGGAACTCCGACGCTCGATTTAATTGTCGACCCCTCGAGTAGTCATAATAGCACTTTGTTATTGTTTATAAATTGAACTTATTTCTAAACTACAGTTAGCGTGTAGATATATTTTTAGTAGCAAAGTCATTAATTAAAAAAGGGAATATGTAACGTTGCTTTGAAGGATTTCGATGCGAATATAATGATAGAATGCTAGTTACGTGAAAAATTTCTAAATTATAATACATTTTTAGCAGGCATCAGAAAAAGAGAGAGGAGGTTTACAATTCGACTGCATGTTTTTTGTATGTATATTCCATATAATAATCTGACGTCAAACAGTCGAACAGAGCACACCGTATATAATTACCATAGACTTAGAATACTGGCGTAAGTATATTCTAAGTCTATGATAATTACTACGTTTTAGCACAGAGTAGAGATTGTCACCAAATAATTTTAAAAAATGGCCGACAAATAATTACTGACATATTAACTGAACGAGCTGTGATTTTTGTGTTTTCTAATATTCCATTTTTAATAGTCTGTGAAGTGTGTGTCGAAAGAAAAAGTGTTTATTTTATATTTTGTATATTGGATATCTTTGTTTGATATATTAAAGTGCAGTTGAAAGTGAAATACAGCTTGCTTAATATAAAAAACACAAACATTTAATGAATTACGACCGAATTTTGACCCCTAGGCTACCACTAGACCACGAATATATACGAGTAAATAACTCACAAAGTACTTTAGTGCCAAAAGTAGTTTAATTTATGTTAAACACTTTGTGAAATATTATTTCTGATTTGTTTCAATTTATTTTCGAACAATTTGGTTCACAGACCAATTATTTTCTTGCATTTATTTAAATACTGCTTTCGACATTTCAAGTATACTCCGTAGCACACTTGGGTGGTCGACAATCAAAAATAAGTTTAATTAAAAGCTATAAAAGCCGTATAATTACATTTATTCAACATCCAACAATATTTTTAAAACAAATTTAAATAATAATAAATATGAGACACGTGCTTATTTCTCTTATTTTGTTACAAAGGTACTAAAATACTAAATTCTAAATCCATTTGATCAAAATAGGCTTAATCTACTAGTGCAACTGCATTTTTTTTAATTTCACGAACATGTTAAGAGCGAGCATGTACACAGCCGATTGAGTTGCCTCGGGGTATGGGCCGGACTGAAAACCAGTGCTATCACTGAGTGCGGTGCATTTCGCTGTTTGCTGCATTATTTAAGTGTATTTTCTATTATTTATTATGTACTTATAATATCGTTGAATGTCTCTTTCCTCTTATTACTTTTTTATATTATGCACTGTATGATTTAAGTCGAATAAACACGTTTTTCTTTCATTCCATTATATTTATTTCCCATAATCCTCTTTATTTTCATAATCTTTATACAATGTGTTAATTTTACACTTGATCAAACGAAATGTGCGGATACTAGATAAAAATTATCGGTAAAAAATCGAAATAAATTTTTTTTTATGTAAACTATTTAAAATATAAAAGCATTTTAATTTTTTTTGGTAAAATTCCATCCTTCGGTTTTAAATTATTTTCTCTTTTAGTAAACGGTGTATTTTTTTCAAAGTAGTTTTATTTGAAAGTTAGAAAGATTAACTAGCAATAAAAATTAAAAAAACCTACGATATCAAGCAGGAAATTTGTCAAAAGAATAATAAGATAATTTTTTTTGTTAAAAAAATACTTTTCTTATTAATTTTTGGTCTGTAACTTCAAAACTAGTACGTTGAGGTAACCTTTTTAGCATGTTTTATTAAGCTACGTAGTTTACTGTACAAGTTCTCCAAAATAACATGCGTTCTATCTCTTTTCGTTTTTAAAATAATAATCATCAAAGAATGCCATCGGTATGTTCATTTGCGCTTATGCGCTGCACTCAATTTTTTTCGATTTTTTATCGATAATTTTTTTTCTAGTATCCGCACATTTCGTTTGATCAAGTGTAAAATTAACACATTTTATAGTTGCATGATACCTTCTGATTGATAATAATGATCTACTGGCTACCATCCATAACGCTGAAAAATTATATTTTTTTTTATTAAATAATTGTTTTTCTTCAACATATTGTTTTCAGTAATGTTGCAGGTGTTTGCATATAAAGTCAGGCATTTTGCGACATGGCTGTTTATTGTTTTTTTTTAACATGTGAGAAATGATTATGCATAACCGCCTCGCGGGGACAAGGACGGGTTATGACGGACTCGCACCGACTAAAACCTCATAGTGTTCCACCTTCACCGCATATTGGTAGGGCCACGGGAACGATTTCGCACACATCCGCGGCCTCACCAGCACCAACCGCCACATGGCAAGCCTCTCCTCGGAAGAAGACTTCCATCCCCCTTCTCCTTCTCAGGTTTTCAGGTAAGGCTCACCACGAACACAAGGCACACCTTCCTCCGCCGCCTTGGATAGGGCGAGTGGCGCATCGTCCTACCAACACATCTCTTCCCTCACGACTGCACCTTGACTGCAGCGGTAGGAAAAGAGGACACCTCTCGCCGCAGCCACCAACACACATCGTAATTGGGCTCTTCAAGCCCACTCGGAGTGGCCACCTCGGGCCTGTCCTTCACTTCGGGCGAGCCATGTGGGTTCTCATGGGTGACCACTGCTACTAAGCTCCCCCGCCTGGGCAAGGCGGAACCCTGTACGGGGGGGGGGCAACTACTGGGTTACATGGTCATTAGTCGTTTCAATCGTACTTAAACTTTAAAAAAAACAGATTTACTTCTTCGACATATTGGACAAATTATTATTTTATAACGTTTAGCTTTTAGAAAACAGTTTTTACTTTTTTTAAGTTTAATTCGTTGACTCATTTTACTGGACTAAACAATATCCCAATAGCAAGTGAAATGTCGTCTAAATGGTTACATTAAATAATAAAGAATTATTAAAATCAGTTCTGAATTTAAGTTGATATCGCGTTACATACAAACGATAAATCAGTAATTATATGTTGCGTTTTACGAAGAATACTTTAAAATTCTTCAAAAAACAACCACACTTATTTGCCTCTTAAAAATACCAACCCTTAATTACTATACCTAATAACTATATAAAGGAAGAAAAATACATAAAAATTCAATATTACAACGGTAAATCTAGCTTAAATTAAAATGGAAGCCTTAATCGCAACTTAATACGCTGCCTGTTTAAATATGTAATGATCCAATTTTGCTGGAGTGTTTGTACAAACGTATGACAAGAATAGAATTCGATCAAATTCCGTTTAACGAGTGGTGTATTTATTGATTGTGTTTTTTTTTTCGGTAGTCAAAAGACGTTGACAACAAACTATTAAATTTCACATTTGTAACGCTTATTCGAAATCAGAATACTAGAAAAATAAAACAATGACACGAAATGTTGGAAAAATTCCAAATAATGTAAAGTATATTTAGACCAAATTAATCAAACCCAGATGATCAAGCCCAAGCTCAAGGGCTAAGCGCTAGCCGTAAATTTCGCATTACACGAGGGACTCGGGTTCGATCCCGCCGGCAACCCGATAAATCGAACACAGATGATGATGGTGTGCCATTAAAATCAATCACTGTGCCGTGGTAGCTCAAGGGCTAAGCGCTAGCCGCACATTTCGCATTACACGAGGAAACGGGGTTCAATCACGCCGGCACCAATGTAATTGTTATTTGGAAATTTAAGTGCCGATCAAAATAATTTCGAAGATATGAACTGCGCTAACACGCACTGGAGAAACATGGCAGACTAACCCTCTCAAAATGAGAGGAGGCCTGTGAAAAAGAAATGGGACGTATATAGGCCGCAACTAAGTAACTAAATTCTATAAATACCGCAACTTATAACTAAGTAGTGATTTGTAGACAGCATCCAACGTTTTTTTTTATAAGAGGCAAACGATCATGCGGCTCACCTGATGGTAAGTAACTACCTCCGCCCATGAACAACTGCAACACTAGGGGAATTGCAGATGTGTTGCCGGCCTTTTAAAAAAGAGTAGGTTCTTTTCTTGAAGGTCCCTAAGTCGTATCGGTCCGAAAAAATCGCTGGTGGTAGTCGTATCCACAAGGTAGTTGTGCGAAGACGAATACTTCTAGTAAATGGCACAGTGGTGGACCGCTAATCATCGATATTGTATGGATAATTAGAATATTTTATTTGATAAGGTTGCAATAAAGAATAAATAAAATAAACAAATAAATAAAAGTAATAATATGGGCATTATTCAATTAAATAAGTAGTACTATCGTTACTACATTGCCACCGTTCACACTAAATTCTTTTTCACTGAATAGGGATAAAGCGTTGGTACATTTTCTTAACTTGCAAGAAAGGTTCGGAGATAGTACGGTCCGAGTAACAACCATAACTTTATCCCGAACCCTTTGGCGTGGCGTTAAATCGCGTCGTAAAATTGTGGAGGCCTACACAACGCGAGAGAATAGCCTTATCTAGTCCCGAGGGTAACATCGCCGATTGAACAACATTGCGACTGCGGTCCTTCATCACTAGAATATGTTAAGATTAGATTTCTTGCACCAGGCTCTTAGGAATATTCGTCTAATAAAATGTCAACGATCGCCTATGATTTGCTAAAGAAAAAAAATATAATAGGTTGTACAGTATTTTAGTATTCAACTGAGAATTTAGTTAAGCTATAATAATATGGGGAAGAATTACGCTCCAGCTATATAATGGCACGAATGGGTGTGTTTCGTATAATGAGTGTAGAGCACGGGAAACTCTTTTTACTGGAAACGAGGCATTCCATCTCAGTTCTCAGAGGCGGCAACACATTCTGAATTTTGATTGATAATGGTCGAGACATCGAGGATCGATGTGGGTGGACTGTGTGCTTTTTTGTCATCCTTTTGCCATAAGAAACAGCTTACTAACTTCTCAAATAACGTAAAATGATGATAAATAAAAAAAAATTTGAAGAAATCAAATCACACAAGTAAATCAATGTTTTGTTTATCATTATGATTATATACTGTGTAGTATTGGCCCATATCGTTCCGAGTCTGTTGTAAGAGATACTAAAAAGATATCATGGCCCCCAATAGATATAGTTGTACACCATATACCAGGTGTGAAATGCAACGATGTGGAACAAGGGTGCAAGATATGTGTTACGATCTGACGATTGCTGGCTAAACGTAAAGATTGTTCCTTCCTTTCCTTTATACTGTAGAATAGACCTCGTCACGGGCCTGTTGAATCCACTGTTTTTCTTGGCATTACTCTCGACGCAAAGCTTCAGTGGGGCCCCCATATATCCAAACTAGCAAGCAGACTAAGTTCTGCAGCCTATGCTGTAAAAGATTAGAGTCTCACTAGTGTCGAGACAGCTAGACTAGTTTATTTCAGTTATTTCCATAGCATAATGTCTTATGGGATTTTAATGGGGAAATGCGGCTGATTCAGAAACTATTTTTGTTTTACAGAAGAGGCCATTAGAGCTATTTACAACCTAAAACCGAGAGAGTCTCTTAGAGATAAATTTAAAGAAATAAATATATTAACTTTGGCCTCTCAGTATATTTGAAAATTTAATGTATGTTCACAAAAACAAAGGTAGTTTTAGTAAAAAGTGATATACATTCTGTAAACACTAGGAACAAACACAAGCTAGTGATACCAGTTTCTCGACTCCATAAGTCAGTAATTCATTCTTGGGGCAATGTATACGCTATTACAACAAGGTCCCGGAAAGTGTACAGGCTCTCTCTATTACCAAGTTTAAATGTTTTGTTAAGCTGAAACTGTATAAAAGGGTTATTATAGTATAAATGAATATATGATTGATAATAACCCTGGGAATAAGGTGGTCGCTACCAAGCAGTTTCTAAAATAAATTTTGTACTTAAATAGTTTGTACAACCATTAATGTAAAATTTACTTTAAAAAAAAGTCCCGCTGGGTTTCTTGCTGGTTCTTCCCAGGACAGAGGTTTTTTCGAACCAGTGGTAAAGTAAAAAATGACTTTCAATAAAATTACACATGTAATCTATATTGAATAAAATTATTCTATTCTATTCTATTCTAAAATGCCATCGGTATGTTGATTTGCGCTTATGCGCTGCACTCAATTTTTTTCGATTTTTTACCGATAATTTTTTATCTAGTATCCGCACATTTCGTTTGATCAAGTGTAAAATTAACACATTGTATAGTTGCATGATACCTTCTGATTGATAATAATGATCAACTGGCTACAATCCATAACGCTGAAAAATTATATTTTTTTTATTAAATCATTGTTTTTCTTCAACATATTGTTTTCAGTAATGTTGCAGGTGTTTGCATATAAAGTCAGGCATTTTACGACATGGCTTTTTATTGTTTTTTTTAACATGGGAGAAATGATTATGCATAACCGCCTCGCGGGGACAAGGACGGGTTATGACGGACTCGCACCGACTAAAACTTTATAGTGTTCCACCTTCACCGCATATTGGTAGGGCCACGGGAACGATTTCGCACACATCCGCGGCCTCACCAGCACCAACCGCCACATGGCAAGCCTCTCCTCGGAAGAGGACTTCCATCCCCCTTCTCCTTCTCAGGTTTTCAGGTAAGGCTCACCACGAACACAAGGCACACCTTCCTCCGCCGCCTTGGATAGGGCGAGTGGCGCATCGTCCTACCAACACATCTCTTCCCTCACGACTGCACCTTGACTGCAGCGGCAGGAAAAGAGGACACTCCTCTCGCCGCAGCCCACCAACACACATCGTAATTGGGCTCTTCAAGCCCACTCGGAGTGGCCACCTCGGGCCTGTCCTTCACTTCGGGCGAGCCATGTGGGTTCTCATGGGTGACCACTGCTACTAAGCTCCCCCGGCTGGTCGAGGCGGAACCCTGTACGGGGGGGGGGCAACTACTGGGTTACATGGTCATTAGTCGTTTCAATCGTACTTAAACTTTAAAAAAAACAGATTTATTTCTTCGACATATTTGACAAATTATTATTTTATAACGTTTAGCTTTTAGAAAACAGTTTTTACTTTTTTTTAAGTATAATTCGTTGACTCATTTTACTGGACTAAACAATATCCCAATAGCAAGTGAAATGTCGTCTAAATGGTTACATTAAATAATAAAGAATTATTAAAATCAGTTCTGAATTTAAGTTGATATCGCGTTACATACAAACGATAAATCAGTAATTATATGTTGCGTTTTACAAAGAATACTTTAAAATTCTTCAAAAAACAACCACACTTATTTGCCTCTTAAAAATACCAACCCTTAATTACTATACCTAATAATTATATAAAGGAAGAAAAATACATAAAAAATCAATATTACAACGGTAAATCTAGCTTGAATTAAAATGGAAGCCTTAACCGCAACTTAATACGCTGCCTGTTTAAATATGTAATGATCCAATTTTGCTGGAGTGTTTGTACAAACGTATGACGAGAATAGAATTCGATCAAATTCCGTTTAACGAGTGGTGTATCTATTGATTGTGTTTTTTTTTCGGTAGTCAAAAGATGCGATAAGACGTTGACAACAAACTATTAAATTTCACATTTGTAACGCTTATTCGAAATCAGAATACTAGAAAAATAAAACAATGACACGAAATGTTGGAAATATTCCAAACAATGTAAAGTATATTTAGACCAAATTAATAAAACCAGATGATCAAGCTCAAGCTCAAGGGCTAAGCGCTAGCCGTAAATTTCGCATTACACGAGGGACCCGGGTTCGATCCCGCCGGCAACCCGATAAATCGAACACAGATGATGATGGTGTGCCATTAAAATCAATTACTGTGCCGTGGTAGCTCAAGGGCTAAGCGCTAGCCGCACATTTCGCATTACACGAGGAAACGGGGTTCAATCACGCCGGCACCAATGTAATTGTTATTTGGAAATTTAAGTGCCGATCAAAATTATTTCGAAGATATGAACTGCGCTAACACGCACTGGAGAAACATGGCAGACTAACCCTCTCAAAATGAGAGGAGGCCTGTGAAAAAGAAATGGGACGTATATAGGCCGCAAGTAAGTAACTAAATTCTATAAATACCGTAACTTATAACTAAGTAGTGATTTGAAGACAGCATCCAACGTTTTTTTTTATAAGAGGCAAACGATCATGCGGCTCACCTGATGGTAAGTAACTACCTCCGCCCATGAACAACTGCAACACTAGGGGAATTGCAGATGTGTTGCCGGCCTTTTAAAAAAGAGTAGGTTCTTTTCTTGAAGGTCCCTAAGTCGTATCGGTCCGAAAAAATCGCTGGTGGTAGTCGTATCCACAAGGTAGTTGTGCGAAGACGAATACTTCTAGTAAATGGCACAGTGGTGGACCGCTAATCATCGATATTGTATGGATAATTAGAATATTTTATTTGATAAGGTTGCAATAAAGAATAAATAAAATAAACAAATAAATAAAAGTAATAATATGGGCATTATTCAATTAAATAAGTAGTACTATCGTTACTACATTGCCACCGTTCACACTAAATTCTTTTTCACTGAATAGGGATAAAGCGTTGGTACATTTTCTTAACTTGCAAGAAAGGTTCGGAGATAGTACGGTCCGAAGTAACAACCATAACTTTATCCCGAACCCTTTGGCGTGGCGTTAAATCGCGTCGTAAAATTGTGGAGGCCTACACAACGCGAGAGAATAGCCTTATCTAGTCCCGAGGGTAACATCGCCGATTGAACAACATTGCGACTGCGGTCCTTCATCACTAGAATATGTTAAGATTAGATTTCTTGCACCAGGCTCTTAGGAATATTCGTCTAATAAAATGTCAACGATCGCCTATGATTTGCTAAAGAAAAAAAAATATAATAGGTTGTACAGTATTTTAGTATTCAACTGAGAATTTAGTTAAGCTATAATAATATGTGGAAGAGTATAGCTATATAATGGTTACAGCACGAATGGGTGTGTTTCGTATAATGAGTGTAGAGCACGGGAAACTCTTTTTACTGGAAACGAGGCATTCCATCTCAGTTCTCAGAGGCGGCAACACATTCTGATTTTTGATTCTTAATCGAGGATCGATGTAGATGTCTATGGACCACAGCATCTACTTCAAATCGGGTGGACTGTGTGCTCTTTTGTCATCCTTTTGCCATAAGAAACAGCTTACTAACTTCTCAAATAACGTAAAATGATGATAAATGAATTAAAAAAAATAGAGGAAATCAAATCACACAAGTAAATCAATGTTTTGTTTATCATTGTGATTATATAATGTGTAGTATTAGCCCATATCGTTCCGAGTACATTGTAAGAGATACTAGAAAGATAACATGGCCCCCGATAGATAATTGTACACCATATGCCAGGTGTGAAATGCAAAGACGTGTAACAAGGGTGCAAGATTGTTCCTTCCTTTCCTCTATACTGTAGAAGAGACCTCGTCACGGGCTGATGAAGGAGAAAATTATGAATATTATGATTTATATGTTTAAAATATGTGAAGGAAATTATTTTTGACTTGCGACCCGCCCCAGATTCGCCTGAATCTACGAGTATTAATGTAGTGTTACATAGATTTAAGTTAATCAAAGAACTTTTATTCCAGCGATTTTATTTAAATCTATAACTTTTTTAGATTAAATATAGCTCAGATCCTTCCTGGCATTGTTCTCTATAATATGTTCGTAAAGTTTCATCGCAATAAGTTCAGCCACTCTGATCATATAGCATGCAAATGACCTTCTAAGCTTAATTGAAAACAGTTATGTAAATATTACAAACGTTACAGACCACTCTCTGTAATATTAAAATAACTGTTTTAAGCTTCAATTGAACTTAAATATGAATAGATAATAAATAATCATAACGCATAAGCATGGTTTATTCGATAATATTATATATTATAACATGATATAAAATGGCTATAAATTGCGTCATTAACTCTTATAAGCTCTTGCAGTTATAATATCAGCTACGACAATAACCGTTAAACTGGCGCCTATGTTAATATACTTCATTATTTTGCCATCAAACGTTGTATCATACCTTAATTAAAAATTACTTTAAGCGTTATTAAATATTCCAAAGCCTTTCATTTTCAAAGAGTTTTCGAACAGGTAAAAATAACATTACCGTGTAGTGACGGTGTAAGAATATCCACTACCTCATATCATCCCGTGGGTGTCGTAAGAGGCGACAGAGGGAAACAAATCAGGAGATGGGCAGCAGATTCTTTCTAGTAACAACTACAATTAAAAAACTGTGGTTCCCATCCCGAATAGCAAGCGTGGCAGCTTTGGCAAATATCCTCCCTATGAGACAATCTATTAGGAAGGTCTATGTTCAGTTAACGGTAAAGTAAATAATTAGATCAGCACTTAAGTAAGATTATTTTCTAGATTACCGCGCTTGCTATCTAGAACCCGCTTAGTACTAGTAAGTGTCACCTCGCTACACCAGCTGGGATAGGCGATCAAACGTAGGACTATTTAATAAATCATTGGCATTGGCAGAGACTGAACTGAACTATAAAATTATATCAATTAAGTTATAAAATATATAAAAGAATAATTTGAGTAAAATTTTAATTTGATAATTTTTAAATATCATAATATTATCATAACCAATTAAGACGGCAATAATTTTTTGTTTTCATTTTCAGTATACTTTTATAATATACTAGCGATCCGCCCCGGCTTCGCACGAATGATTTCTGGATCTTGAGAATAGCCCCCTAACCAATAACCTCCCACCTACCGAGGTCAATTGTGAATCTAAACAATCCAGGGATCCACTCAAATACACGCAATAATTTCATCAAAATTGGTCATTTTCGAGGTTCGAGACTAACGCACGGCAATTGTTTTTTATATATATATACTAGCGGTCCGCCCCGGCTTTGCACGGGTAATTTCTGCATCTCGACAACAGCGCCACATACCGGGTCCAGTTGTGAATCTAAACCATTCTCGATTTGATTTTTAACAACGCAATTAGTCTCCTATCGTGTTTCCGTCCCCAGACAATTATATCGTCTATAACTCTCTGTACCCTCTAAATCCTCTTAAAGATGCCTCATTTTAGCGTGAAATACTTCGGAAGAGCAATTAATATCGAATGGTAAGCAAAAAACATTTATATCAACCGAAGGGTGTGGCAAATGTACACAAGTCTCAAGTCACAAGTCAATTCTGCATTCTGCTCATCCAGTTGTATAGCCACAAAACCTGAGTTGGCATCCAAAACCGAAAAGAAGCGCGCTGCGAGCTCTGACACAGTGGGCAACTGGAAATGAGCGCGCTACACTGCACGGTTAAGTTCTCGTGGGTCTAAGCACACGTGAATTCCATTGTCCTTTTTTGCGACTAGAACTAGTGGTTGCACCCATAGAGTTGGATGAGAAACTTTCCTTATAAATTTCATTTTTGTCACTTACACATTTAAATTTATATAATAGAGAAAGACCTTTTCCATCTTGAAAATTAAATATCAAGGCTCGAGAAAGTGAAAATATTTATTTAAATATAAACGTCCAACTACCGTGACTGTAGACGGAATATTGCACACCGAACGTAAACGTAAATAAATGCAAACATTGGTATTGCTTTAATTTTTCTTGGAACGAGGACTGACTCGGAAATGGAACTCGCGGAAAACCTTACGCTAAACAAATATTATCACAATATTATCTTCGTCATAAGGCAAATAGTGGTTGCACTATTTGCCTAAGGATGAAAAATAATTGATAAACAAATATAAGTAAGAATTCGTTAAGGCAAATAAACAGAAATCTACATAAATCAATTTATACCGCGACCTTATACACGCGTAAAGAGAAGAAAATACTTTATTTTTATACTAAAAATATGGTTGGCGTAGGTGTCAGCAAAACTTTATTTAAATCCATTCTTATAAAAATAAATAAAAATATGGTTGGTGGAGCCATGCTGCAGCTATATTATGGTTGCAGAGCACGAATGGGTCGGCTCGACCGGGGTAGGACCACGCTCTCACAGAATACCAGCGTAAAATAGTAGCTTAACACTGCTGTGTTTCGTATGAAGAGTGTAGAGAACCGGAGACCCTTTTTACTGGAAATGAGGCATTCCATCTTAGTCGTCAGTGGTGACACATAAATGTAAATGTCTATGGGCCACAGCATCCACTTACCATCAGGTGGACTGTGTGGTTGTTTGTCACACTATTCTATAAAAAAAAATTGAACCTAATCATGGATAGCAGTGTTCACAGGTCAAGAAGTCTGGTATTACGATCGCCACCTGCTAACTGTAGTGCCTACAGCAATTCTTAGCTTGGAGAGGTCTATGTTTTGTATATATACTTTTTGACTACGATTTTAAGTTTTTTGTTTAATAAATTAAGAGTTACAAACAAGCACACAGTCAACATAATACTGAGTGTAGATGCTGTGGCCCATAGACAGCTAATCTAAGATTAGGAATTAAAATCTGTATTTATCACATCTGCATGCGTTATCACCTCTGATGACTAAGATGGCATTGTAATTTATATGGCAATAAGAGATTTTTCTGACGAGATTTGACGCTGAGAAACAGAGTAACCGACATAGTCCAACGGATTAGTAAGCTGAAGTGGCAAGGGATTCTAGGCGCAATGCTATTTACGTATGTATAATTTTTGTTTTTGGTTGCGGATCTTTGCAATATAATTTTATCGCTTTAGTATTACTAGCTACAAAATAATTATACCTTCGTTTTCGTAAAGACTTTTCCCCGTTTACCGTTACTGACTGTCAAAAGTTAACTGCTGAACATAGGCCTGACCATAGATTGCCAAAAAGGGGGGATATTTATCATAGATGCCACGCTTGGCAGGCAGGTTGGCAACTGCAGTTTTTAATATTTTAGTTTTGGGAGGATGCTACTGGCTCTCTTCTGGTTAAGGCTTTTAATACATACAAATATTAATTAATTGTGCAGGTAATTAAACTCTTTTAGAACAGTTTCATTACCTGCACAATTGAGCCCGAAAGTTGATTCGTTTAAGCCAGGGTAAGATGCAGGTCAACATCAGTTCACGGACGTAATGATGAGGATAATTTAAGGATGAAATTTGCTATACTAGATATTAGGCATAACAACATATTATGATAGGCGTCAGTTCGTCATAATTCTCTTAATCTGTCAAGTCATGGACTTATACACGAGATAATCTAAGGTCACCTTTGTAGAACGCTCCAAAGAGTATGGTAATATTTAAAAAGGACCCCTCAGAACCAAAGAGTATATAATCACTACGTTTAGTCAGAACCATAGTTAAGAGTGCTCAGAACATTTATTTTTTAAATGTTATTTATAAGAAATATACAACTAAAATTTTATTAGAATTAGTTTCGTTACTAAATTACGCTTCTCTAAATTAAGAGAATTTACTTCAAATGACAAGTTTCCGCCTTTACCTACGCATCGCGTTTACGTCACATAAATTATTCTATTTCCTTCGCGGCGTGAGTGTAAGAAATTAAAAAAAAAATAAGTGGATACAAAAGAAAGTTTGTTGTTAGTTTTTTATATAAAAAGTAAGTAATTACACTGTTTTTAAAAGTTATTTGCTTATATTTTGCTTCGTAACAATTTTATACACTTTATAAAATTTCCATTTCAAATACTGTGTCGTTCACGTATCACTTTATATTTAATAGTCAGAATTAACTGAAAATTAAAAATAAAGTGTGAGTTATCACTATAAATCATGTAAAAAACACAAATTTTCATATTCCACAAAATCCAATGTGCGGAAATTACGTTTTATGTTATAATTTCGATATATAGTGAACACTATGGCGAAGTTGTTTTCAATAATAATTTAAAATTAAAAAATTTGAAATTTGTACAACCGACTTCAATATAAATTATTAAGAATAACTCAAAAACTGTTGGTCAGGACTTGATCAAATTTATATGAGACCACGTGAGAAGCACGAGCTTTCAAATAAAAAAAGAATAATCGAAATCGGTTCACCCAGAACGAAGTTATGAGGTAACACACATAATAAAAACATATAGTCGAATTGAGTACCTCGTCCTGTTCGAAGTCAGTAGAAAAATGGCGTTGGTTAAAGATAGCGTAATAAAGTATATGCCTTTGATTTAATTTATACATAATACATACATAAACACTCACGCCTGTCACCCAGAGGGGTAGGCAGAGACTACGGACTTCCATTTGGCACGATCCTGGCACACCTCTCTCGCCTCCTTTACATCCATATATCTACGCATACACGCTCGTCGGTTAAGGGTACTCCTAATCTGGCCCATTTCAATATATCGCCAATTTGGTCGATAAACCTTCGTCTAGGGCGTCCCTTTCCGACTCTGCTGTTCACTTCTGCAGCATAAATTTGCTTTGTCACTCTTTCTTCGTTCATTCTTTCTACATGACCAAACCACCGAAGCATTCCTTTCTTAATCCTGGTCACAACGTCATGTTGCAAACCACACTTTTCTCTTATCACACTATTGTATGATTTAATTTATTTTTTATTTTTTAGATGCTCCTACTGAGTATATCGATATAATTATATTACAATTCTTTGATTTAAGAAAATCGAGTGTTTCTATTTCCTTGTTTCTTTCTTCATAGTAGTTATTTGATTTTAACATATAGATATTGAATTTTAACATATGGGGATTCGTTAGATTTGCCCTAGTTGTAGAAGTAACATATAATATTTTTATTGTTTTTCTTTTCAGTAAACTTGTTTGGTTTTGTTATTTATTACTGTTTTAACCATTGAACTTGTTTACGCAACTTTTCTTTGATAAATTGTTTGATGTTGATGTTTGATGACTTTTTTTACACACAAAAATATTTTTTCAAATAATAAAATTACCCCTTCCCTCTCCTTATAGTTTCCTTCCACTGCTGGCCATGGGCCATGGAAATAAAGGGGAGCACAAAATTTTACTGCCACAAATATCACCCACCTTTGTAACGCTGCCCTAAACAACGCACGGTGCATCCGCGTTCCACCGAGATTAAATTTAGAAACAATGTTCGTCTTTTTTTCCTCCCACATTTTTTTCTTATCACTATTACAACAAATACCGTTACAGCCTATAAAACCCCGCTGAACATAGGTTTCCCCTATATATTGCCCCATAGAGGTATATTTGTCATAATTTGCCACGCTTGGCAAGCGAGTTGGCAACCGCAGTTTTTATTTTAGTTGTTATTAGGAATACGCTGCTGCCCATCTCCTGATTTATGTCCCTCTGTCGCTTCTAGACATGAGTGATAAACAATATCACGGTGAAAAGTTCCAAAATAATGTTGTTCCTTCGCGCCGTCATCGTAATATTTTCTCCATTACCCTGTCACTGATTTAATCAAACAAATGAACTATGCGTACCTTGTTACTGTAACAAGGTACGTGTACCGTGAACAGTGGATCAGTCACCTCTTACGAAACCCACGGAATGATATGAATATTCATACACCGCCACTATACGGTAATTGATAATTTCTCAAACATTTCATTTGTCGACAAATCGTATTGCAATCGTCGTTACTCTAGCGCTCACTTGACCTTCATACAAATAATTTCATATTTTAATTGTTGATATTTTTTTATTTTTGGATAAGAACATAGTATTGACTTTAAATTATATTTACCAGCATTTAAAAAAATTGTCTTTGGCCTGACCTACTATACTTTTGGCTTGACCATAGTTCTGACAAGTTTGTCCAATAAAATGTCAAGGCTTGAGAGGTTAAATAAGGTTTGACAGGAGGATGACATTAGCTAATTTCACACTAAGTACTTATTCTTCTATGTAATCCATAATTCTACAGATTTGTTAGATCAAAGAATAAATTTATTGTTTCAGTTCTTATCTATACACATTAAAATTGATGAGTCTGTTTGTAATATTGAAATATTTGTCATCTAATCAGTTCAAGGGATTATTTGCATGTTATTGAGATACAAACAACCATTTTTAAAATATTTTGTCTGCCTGTCTGTCTGACCGGGCTAATTCGTCGGAATGGCTGAATCGATTGTGATGAAACTTTTGAAACTGATAGAGAGCAATGCCAAGAGGGATCTAGACTATATTTAATTCGAAAAAATTGAAATTTTTTGTTTGAAAAAACCTTAAAATTCATAAAATAATCGTTGATTTTCTTAAATCTAAATAACGCCACGTTAATAGATCCTATACTGGCGAAGCCAGGGCGGGTTGCTAGTTATAAGTAAAAAAAAAAAACGAGAAAAAGACTATATACTAAAAATAATCCATAGAGAGAGCTATAACTCATAAGAAACTAAATAATGTTCAACACTGCGTGTCACATAACGCAAAACCCTCAGGACGGAACCGCCAGCAGGAAAATTCCAACTGTCAAAATATGCCGTTGCGACTTAGAAAGAAAAATAATATTATTGCGAACGGCGTGTTTCACAACGCTTACGAGGAACAAACCGTGAAAATATATTACGGAAGCAGGAAAAAAGAAATGTTATAAAGATTCTGCAACAAAACACATCTCGTTTACCAGAATTGGTTTTTAATCCAATGTTTTTTAAAAAAAAAAACAGGGAAAAGGCAGATACTACACGATCAGCATGACGTCTATCCCTATCTCCATTGCAGCCATTTGATCGAACTAATTTTTTTTCCTAGTTTGGCAACTACCAATGGATTTGTCAGCATCAAGTATTTCATGAAAGTCACACAGTGCAATTAGACTACGAAGTTTTCGTTTCCGTAGATAAGTTTACTTTACTGTGTGTACAAGTAATTTTCGGATGAATTAAAATTGATATTTTACAAAATTACTGCAAGTGTAATAAAATGGATGTAAGTGGCAAAAATACTATAGCTTAACGTAATCGAACTAAATTCAAACCCCTTGTTTTAACAAACCAACCAGACTGTCATACAAAATCAAACTATTACTAGTGCGCAAATGCATGCAAATGACAAATCAATGAAAACACAAAGAATCAACTAATCAAATGACTTTGTATAATATTCGAGGACAAGCACCGTTATTTTATATATACCAACATCACTATTTGACAAGCTAAAATCACCATCTTAAGAAAGGAATTATAAGGTGATGTAATCTAACGTAATTTAATATAATTAATGATATTATAACATTGCGATTTTTTTACATTATGTGTAATTTCTTATGTAATGGGTATTATTTTGCATGCCATATAGCTAAATACAGAAGAGCTTAATATATAATATTATAAAATACCTTTGTTAATACCTGTATTTGCAAATAAAGATATTATTGATTGATTGATTGAATGAATTGTATTTAGCAATGAAGCAATAAGTGTCTTTAGAATTCTTATGACTTAAATAAGAGATCATTTTGTAATTACATTTTTCAATTTGTATAAACACTGCATCCAGTACAAAGCTGCATTAAGACTATAATGTGTTTAATTAGATACAAACTAATTTTAGTTTTAAAAACCTAAAATTCATAGCACCTTTAAACCTTTACGTTACTCCATAATATACCAATTTACCACTTCTAAAGACAATAGAATATCAATTACTTAATTTGATACTATCTCTAAATGGATATCCGATTCGGTCACACTTTAAGTGAGGATATTTGAAGTTAATTCTCGTCCGCATATTAGTTTACCGTGGTCTTTCTAAAGGAATTATCCCGTTTAACCTTCAGTAAAGCAATTCTGCCGCCGCGCCGTCGTCTTAAATGTCCCTTGGTATGGTAGAACTTTAACCTCCATCCACGCTTTAGCAATAGTTTGAAGGGAATGTCAAAACTGAATGAAAAACTAAGAAAAGAAGTTATTGACTACTTCTTTGATGCATATTTTAAGATACGTTTCCATCAAGGAGTTCACCTGGGCGGTAACCAAACACTTCTTTTTCCGATTCTAAGCGCAAGAAATCTGTATAGTTACAAATTACTCCTCAAAGATGATAATTCAATGTTAACTTTATTGCTTTAATTTAGTTGCAAGTGCCATAAGGGTATATAATAAAATAGAAAATAATCATTTTTATTCAATATAGATTACAAGAATACATATTGAAAGTCATTTAAGCTTTACCACTGGTTCGGAAAAAACCTTTGTCCTGGGAAGAACCAGCAAGAAACACAGCAGGAAAGATAATTGAAGTCACTTAAAATTAGTTCGACTATTTGTACGTTCGTCACTATTATAATAAATATATATATTTATACAAATAAAAGTAAGTTAAATTATGTATATCGACAAGGGACGCCCTAGATAGAAGTTTATCGACTATATTAGCGATGTATTTAGGAAGGGCCAAGTTAAGAGCAACCTTAACAACGAGTATGTATGCGGAGATATATGGATGTAAAAAAAGCGAGAGACGTGTGTCAGGATCGTGCCAATTGGAAGTCCGTAGTGTCTGCCTGCCCCACTGGGTGACAGGCGTAAGAGTTTGTGCAATGTTATTTTGATTATTAATAATGTATATATCATTTAGCTAAAACATACAAAGTACAATTGCTCTTGTGTACTATGAGCACTGGCCATGGACGTATAACTTAATAATTTGCATATATAAATATGAATAGATATCTATATTTATTATTTTCCATAAACTTATCTAATATATGCCTACATTGGAGTTGGGAATTTCCTTTCAATAAAGATTCAAATTATAGCTGACTATGATATTCTACGACCATAGGGGTGTTTCTTTTCCCTTGTGGTGACGGTGTAAGATAATGCATCACCCTATTTCAACCAGCAGGTGTCGTAAGAGGGAACTATATGAAATGCCAGGAAAATCCTTTGCCTTCCGACAGACAGCAGTGCACCGTCTCTTGACGTCAGACGTAATATACACAGACCGGCGACTGGGAGCAGCGTTAAAGGTGCGAGACCTTTGGTAGCGCTATCGTCAATCCTCCTGCCGAGCGTAATTACCACTTTACGTGATAGAGCTAAGCTGCTGAGACCGGGAAAGGACCACGGTCTCACAGAATACCAGCGTAAAATAGCAGATTATTGTTGGTATGTTTCGTATGGTAAGTGTAAAAACCCGGAGAATCTTTTCACTGGAAACGAGGCATTCCATTTTAATCCGCAGGGCAGCTGCATTTTTATTCCTAATCGAGGATATATTTAGATATCTATGGGCCATAGCATTTACTTACCATCAGGTGGACTGTGTGCTCGTTTGTCACCCTTATCCTAATGAAGAAGAAGAAATTAATTAGGTATTTTAACCGCTCCGTGGCTCAGTGGCTTAGCAATGAGTTGCAGCACTGAGGGCCGCGGGTTCGAATCCCACACGGAACAAGTATTTATATGGCCTACAAATAATGTTCCCGGTCTAGATGAAAGACAAACCTTGTGAAATTTATGTTTGTACACAATGCTTGTGTGGAGGTAACATTTTTAAAATCAAGAAAATATTATCAACCCGTCATGCCAAGACATTAGTGGAGGCGATATCCTGGTCATTTAGTTGTTAATTGCTCGATTTTTTTTAATTTGGGAGCAATTTAATTAGAACGTGCTAATACTGGCACTTTCTGATATTAATTAGACTACACCTTGTTATAAAGCAATTTAGATAAGCTAAAAATCAAAACTGATTCGGCACTGAAGAATGAACTAAAAAAATTAAAAATATTTAAGTATCTGTTACAGCCTACTAATGTCCACTGCTGAACGTAGGCATCCGCCATAGATTGCCTCATAGTATAATTTTCATAGTTGCTACGCTTCGCAAGCAAGGAAGGCGCTGCTGCCCATCTCCTTATTTATTATCTTCTGTCACCTCTTACGACACTCACGGGATGATATGGGTTAGTGGATATTCTTGCACCGCCACTATACGGTACAATATTAAAGTATACTTAAAATATTTAAGTATATTTAAATATTTTTATAATTTTATTATTAAAATTAAATAAGTTATTTCATCTTCTTATTCAGTTAGTAGTTCTATAAGCTCAGGCTAAATTGAATTTGCATCAAAAGCGCGCTGAAGAAGTTTTGCAGAAATGAAATACCGTCTGAAATATTCAAACTTCGCTTTAATAAAGTTTTCCGCTTGTGCATTGTTAGCCTAAGCGGCCCTCAGGGTGTTACGGGCTATTTGCGAAAATATGGAGATTAATATTGAGAAGTTGGTCTTAGTGAAGATCTCTAAAGCGTTTCACATAGCGCAAATGAATATAGCGGTAATCAAATAGAGTAGGTTTTCTAACGAATTAAAATATTTTATTCATGAGCTGATGCTATCTGTTTAAGTACTCGTTGGCTAATGCATCGGTTTAAACCGCTCATAAAGTTTTACGCGGCTCTCAGGCGGCGGTGGCGCGTAGCCCCTTGACTCCGTACAGGTACACTCACTTCAATTTTATTTAGCCGCTGAATATAGCAGCTAATAAAAATTGCATATCTAGTTTATTCCATACGCGATTTAATGTAAGCTGTTAAAACATTATTAATAACACGGCTATTAACAAAGAAACTACTTAAATTTGTTTTAAAAGGATATCTGCGTAGATCACATAAATTTAGAACGCTAATATTGAAACGATAATGCCATGAAATATCAAAACATCAATTTATTAAAGTAATCTTCAAAGGATCCGCGGTCCTCGATCGAAACACGATTATAGCGTTTCACTTAAAACTACCCTCACTTTCACTTTTCTTACGTAACTTATACATCAAACTTACTTATGTTAGGGACAAAACGCGACTCAGTACGCAGGCATTATCACTTCACGTATATGCACAGAAACTTTCGTGTTCACTAACGATCACTGCGGGGACGTTGCATGCTCGCGTTTCACTTCACAGAGGCGCGCGACTCTCGCGCGTGACGGCGGCCGCGCTCCGCAACACGTCCGTGCGGCGCGGCTGCCCGGGGCACTGGCGCGGCGCAACCTCCCCCGCCCCCGCCCCCGCCCCCGCCCCCGCCCCCGCTGCGCGCGCACCCCGCCCCACTGCACCCACCCCCCGCTTCTACACCCCTGCGCGGCCCAACGATCGCCCCGAGCTTCTGATCATTTTTACATCTGCACTGTAGTGACATTGAAATTCAATTTTCAGGACCTGAGCCTCCTGTAACCGGACCCGCGGTCGAAGCTCGTTCCGATACCGGAATCTGAGAGCTTAACGAGACTGAGGGACCCAATTGATACGGTGCGATACTTTAGTGGCGTGAACCAATTCACGTTTTCATGTCCGGGGATAGAAAGCAATCTGTTGACATCGGTGCTGAACAGTTTCAACACGTCATATTATACGTAAAGAAAATTTCGCTCAGCGTCCCAAAGCAGACGAAGCGCTGTAGGCGAGCTCTAATCCCGCTCGTTCTGCGGTTCCCGCCGGATCTCTTTACAAATGGCTGCGCTTCGGAATTTAATTTCGCGCATTTCTTTTACGCTATTGGATATTGTAAGGATTTGCGGATTCCATTTATCCGACGACGCACAGAGACGAACATATATTTTAGCTTAACGTTAATGTTGGGAATAAAGAAGCGGTTTATTCTTCTTTAGTAATCCAATCGTACATTTATACTAAAGCGAACAACAATTTAAATGAGCGAGCGTGCTATATTCCAAAATACTTTCTATTATTTAACTTGGAAAGATTCCCTTACTATATCCATGAATATTTGGAAGTATTTTATATTAATGAAGTAAATTTTACACGGTAAAATTACGTGGCTCTACCGCGTAAAAATTTTACGTGGTAGAGCCACGCTGCAGCTATGTCATGGTTGTAACATGAATGGTTCGGCTCGACCGGGTTAGCACCACACTCTCACAGCAGCGTAAACTAGCAGGTAATTGCTGCTGTGTTTCGAATTGTATCTGTAGAGATACGGAGACCCTTTTTACTGGAAACGGCATTCCATTTTAGTCCTCAGGGCTGGCAACGCATCTGCATTTTGATTACGTGTACATGTCCTTTGGGCCACAGCATTCACTTACCATAAGGTTGACTGTGTGCTCATTTGTCACCCTTATTTTCTTAAAAAAATATTAAACGATATTTCTGTAAGACATTTAATTAAAATTTAACGATGTAGGAACTTAAACATATGTAATATATGCTTCCATTGAGGTTGGCCATTTCCTTTCAATAAAGATTCAGAGTATAGAAGACCGTGTTACTCTAAGACACCATTAGGTGTTTCTTTTGCCTTGAAAAATTTACTTTCATTTTCATTTTACAAAAAAATTGACAGTCTTTAAATTGCAAGACAAGAGAAACATCCCCTAGTAGCCGTAGAACACCAGGTTAACTTTACTTTGATTTTGAATGAAAGAAATGCCTAATAATATTTGATTTGTACATGATAGATAAACACACGATATATAAACTTACATAAAAATTAAAAAAAGATTTGGTACAAGCTATGTATGAACCACTGCTAAGTACAAGCCACTTTTTTCAGCAAGTTACTCAAATTACTATTAAATTAAATATTACACAATAAATGTTTCTGCCTTTATTTTAAACTCAAAGTAATGTAATCGAATTTATCTTAACGAAAACAATAACGAGCGAACCTGTCACAACGAATCTTCAACTTGTTTACAGTTAGAAAATCTATTTTAAACTTAATATCAAAATATAATACCTTTCCGCTTGTATTATTTTCGAGAACAAATATAAACATTGGCACTGACAAGTGGGATTATCTCGGGGTCTGATAACTAAGGAAAGAAAAGGTTTTGTCTGCGCGCTACAGAATCTATCCATCTCCCTTCTCACCTCCCTATTCACCTAAGCCACCTCAACTTGAGAATACTTTAAAAAACAATTCGACTACAATTGGAAGTTCGCAACTCGGAGCTCCGAGGAAATCAAGACTTCAAAACTTTTTTCTTTTATTGGCCAATTTGTTAGCGCAATACTCGAACATCCGGCTTTCTATTAAAATTATGAATTGAGATGTATAATAAAAAAAATACTTCCGTTGTAATTTTAAAATAAAATTATGATTAGAGAGCTTCTGAAATAACTAAGTAGAACAAACAATATGAAGCAAAACTTCTGACGTAGGTACATAATTGTTTCAATAGATGGCGGTACCGTTAACTTTCTCACTTTTAAATAATGTTGGAAATTTCGAGTTCTCGGCTCTTGTATTGTTCATTTCTTATATTTTCCATTAACTTTATTAGAATAATATAAAACAAACATACCGTAAAACATTCTACGTGGTAGAGCCATCTGTAGCTATATTATGGCTATAGCATGAATGGGTCGGTTTGACCGGGGAAGGAGCACGCTCTCACAGACGTGTAGGTGTAAATTTTTAGAGAACCGGAGACCCTTTTTACTGGAAACGAGGCATTCCATCTTAGACTTCAGGGGAAACAACTTATCTGCATTTGGATTCTTAATCGAGGATAGATGTAGATATTCTAGCACCTCAGAAATATAAGATTGAATGCCTCGTTACTGTTAAAAAGGGTCTCCGGTACTCGTCTTTCACGACATGAAATACAGCAGTATTATGTTGCTATTTCACACTGGTATTCAGTTTAAGCGTGATCTTCCCCGGTCGAGTCGAACCATTATAGTTGCACGACTATATTATTTTAAACGTCATATCGTCCCGTCTATCTAAATATAAGTCCCGTTATCTATTGTGCGTTAATCCGTGCGGTCATTATAAATCCAGTTTGGACTTATCTATTACATAATATAAGAATAACTCAGTATCAAGATGTATCTCCTCCAGACGTTACACGGATATGTGATAAATATTTGTCAAATAAAAATATGTGGGAAATATTTTTATTTGACAAATATATGTGACAATTTTTTTTTCTTTACTTATTTTATTGCGAGTACGTGAGTAATCCAGGTTCGATTCCCGCCGGCAAAATGAAATTGTTAATTGCCATAATGATTTCTTATATTTACGCGAACACTACACATTGTTAAGTAAAAGTAGTTTTATTCAATTGTTAATTGCCATTTTAAGAGTTGCATTTTTTTATAGAATAAGGGATACAAACGAGCACACAGTCCATCTCATGGTACGAGTAAGTGGATGCTGTTGCCCATAAACGTCTACATCTTCCCTCGATTAAGAACCAAAATGCAGATGCGTTGTCACCCCTGAGGACTAAGATGTAATGCCTCGTTTCCAGTAAAATAGGTATACGGTTCTCTACACTTACCAAACGAAACGCAGCAGTATTAAGCTGATATTTTACTATTTGAACTATAGCCCTCTTAGATATGAGATGAGGACTGTGTCAGTCTCTCTACCAGGCCTGTGTGGGACGTTTATAGGCTGTTGTTTTTCATGATGTTTTCTTATGTTTACACTATACATTTAAATGAAACTATTTCTTATGGATTTTATCGCGTATATTAAGTTATTTTATATTAATGATTTCTTATATTTCCGCGAACACTACTCATTAAATGAAAGTAATTTTAAGGATTTTATCGCGTTTAATTTTAATCTTTATATTCCAGACGTTTCGAGTACTTTACAGCACCCGTAGTCACGGAGAGACTGAGGTGTTCGAATTCCCAATGTCATAGTTAAGCACGGCTACCTTTTCTGAATCTGAACGTCGGGAATATAAAATAAGTTAATTAACGCATTAAAATCAGTAAAACTTACTTTCATTTAAATGTGTGTCTTTTATTGTTTTATAATTGTCCCCGGATTTCTGTCACTCTATCCGTGTTCACCCCTGACATGATCGCATGTACCTTACATCGGTCACAGTCAGCTTAATCTGAATGATGCTTTAATTGAAATTACACCTGAGAGTAGCACATGTCCAGTTATTGCAGAAAATTACAGCTTATATACGTCCCATTATTGGGCACAGGCTTTTTTTAATATAATAAGTATGACAAACGAGCATAAAGTTCACCTGATGGTAAGTGGATACTGTGGCCTATAGACATCTACATTAATCCTCGATGAAGAATCAAAATTCATTGTTACCCCTTAGAACTAAGATGGAATGCCTCGTTTCCAGTAAGAACGGTCTACGCCGCCTTTCACTAACCATACGAAACAAAGCAGCATTAAGCTGCAATTTTACGCTGGTATTCTGTGAGGGCGAGGTCCTACCCCGGTCGAGCCAACTCATTCGTGCTACAACCATAATAAAGATGCAGACTACGACATATATTAATACGAGTGGCATAATTAAAATTTTGTTCAACCGACTTCAATATAAATATAATTTATTGTTGATTTTTTAAAACCGCTGGACCGATTTCAAAAATAAAAACGGTATCTCAAGACGCTGTACTTAGGAATACTGTTCTGTGACTTGAGGGCGTGCTTGATCTCGTGAAAGATAACGTCACATAGACCGAAGTTTCGAATATCATTCATCACGTTTCGATTTTGCTATATCGTGATTTATTGAATACTTTGATTTTGATAAAACTTAAATAAATAGAGCTGTACCACGTTATAAAGTTGTTTTCTACTTTCGAAAACCTTAAATTATTAAAACTATTATATATGCCTTTCTGAATACGAACTAAATGTTTACTACTTAATTCAATATGTACAAATAACCTAACGCATTAAAGCGACGACAGCGCCAATGTCTAATATAAAACTGACGTATCATTTTTGACATTGGAAAACATCTTGATTACTTAACTTTGATCTCGCGGGAAATTTCATTTATACAAAAATGGAAAGCAAAAAGCATGTATTTACTCCGATTCAAAAAATGCTTTCTCGGTATTATAAAAGAATATAGGGCTACGGTGGAAAATAAGGAGACCGATGGCACGTCTCTACGTATTAAAAATAAGGCCTGGAGCAAAATAACTGTAGAATACAACGCTAGTCCACATACATCTCTAGCCAGGTAGGTAATTATAGTACTACAGATATCACTTTTTAAACATTATAACATCAGTAATCTGAATTTCCATAGCAGCATGTACCTAGTCATGACATTTATTTTATCTTACAAATCGTGGATGCCCTAATTACCTGTTTTGAAATTTAATACATTATATTAATTTAAATAATGAAACAAGTTATACCTACTTAAATAAATATACAATATGTGTACAATATATGTGTATACAATATAAATGATGCTGTGGCAAAAAACCTTAAAGTTAATAGGACGGCTATTTCTGGTAAAATTGGAAGACCTCTGTTACTGTATTTCACCAATGAGTTTTTAATAATGTTATAATATATATTACTGAGTCTTGACGAAATCTGTATCGTTTTTTAAAATAATCACTTCGTAACTTAAAAGAATCGGAGGCTACCCTTATATAAATTTCTGGTAAACGATATCGCGAAGGCCGTAAAATATCGTCATTGTACTCAATTTCGTAGTAATACTTAATTTCTCTTAAAATATTTTCAATCTCCATGTCAACAATCACGATCTGAAGTCACGGACTGCCCGCACTAAGATTTTAGCATTTCAATTACACACACTTGAGAGTCGAGTTTCGTTTATTAATCACTGCGTCACTCAGCTGATATCGTAAAACTAAGTCGCATCTTGAGATATGTTTTTTAATAAGATCATAACGTCAAGATTGTACTCAAGTGCGTGTACTTGAGTTGAGTAACGTTTATTAATACGGGCCTTAGTTAGTTACCACAGCTCTCAAGTCAAGTTAAGTGCACAGCTTCCGATAAATTACGTAATGAAAGAATAGAAATGAAAACCTTTTATTTAATGATGTAAGAAATAAAATTTCGTTTGTCAAAATATGTCATCTTGTTTTTTAATCTAGCACCGTTTTAAATTGATGTTCCTCTGTCCAGAGAAGCAACAGTAAAGGAAACTCTGTAGGTATTCTCCTTCTTGTCATTTATAACCGACTTCAAAAAGGAGGAGGTTCTCAATTCGAGTGTATGTTTTTTATTTGTATGCATGTCACGCGATATCTTCGCAGATTGTGAACCAATTATGATGATTATTCGTTTATTAATTAGATTATACTTTAAGGGTGATATGGACCACCCTTTAAGTAATAAATTTGGAGAAAAAATTTCACCCCTAAGGGTAGCAAATAAGTAAATTCTTTTTTAGCAATTTGAACTCGGTTTTTATTTTTGTTAAAAGTTATAACTATTCTTTATTGCATTCCCTATTACAAAAGAATACAAAGAGCGGGTTTAATGTTATAAGGCATTCTCTACCAGTCAACCCATGTAATGGTGAGAGTTTGACGTATGTGTAGCAATTTAGAGAAAAAATACTTTTGTATTATAGTATACAAAAATATTTTTTACACACACAATATTTTTGTAATATTTAACTAATAACTTACATTATACAGATTAACAAACCATACAAATAAATGTTATGAAGACATATATACAAATATATATAAACATATTTAGAAACTATATTTAGAAAATTCCAATTATTGATTTTAGCCCGATCCGAAATTGTAACCCGGGGCCACATGATCAGTCACCTTTACGGCCACTAGACCTACGAGACAATCGAAAGTATTTCGTTGATAGTTGTGCTGCTAGTCAGGAAGCTTTAAAGGCTCTATCTAAAAAAACGGTAATAAGCAAGCCAAATGGTTATCACAGTTATTTAAAAACCCCAAATATTACCCCAGCCAAACAGACCAGTTTCTAGCACGAGCATTTGAAGCTTACTTCGATTTCTTGTCCTAGATAGGGTAATTCAAAAAAGGAAGACTGAATAACAGTCAAATGGATAATATCCTATTCTTTTAAAATCTCAAATTATGTTTTCTTAGGATCTTTTAAATGTTGTTTGTTCCAATAAACTTTTAATTTAAGGTATAAACTTAATATCATTTTAATTTTCATGAACATTATACAGGGTTATTTTGCAATAACCGGCCAAATTAGCAGTGAAGGTTCAGAATAAGTACTAGAGGCAAATGATGAAGAAAAATTAATTAAAAAAATGTCAAACATTCTGTCCTTTTGTCTTTTATATTCAAAATGCGTGGCAATGCATCATTTTAACTAATTTTCATTAATAAATATCTAACGCCTACTATTTTACTACCCATGCACACATTCGTAAGCGTCGATCGGTCGGCAAAAACGTTGAGAATAATTGCATGCAAGCAATAAACATTAAAATTATTGAATCGCATCCAGAGAAACGCGCTTACGCGTAGTTGTTGCCCTTAAATCACATTCAATTTGATATAATTTCAAATAAAAGTAGAAGTCTTATTTAATTGTTTTTTCAAAAACTGCAATAACGGTTTATCATTGTTTAAATGTTTGAACTTAACTTTAAGGCCCGTATTAATAAACGTTACTCAGCTCAAGTACACGCACTTGAGTACAAACTTGAGGTTATGATCTTATTAATAAACATATCTCAAGATGCGGCTTAGGTTTACGATATCGGCTGAAAGACGCACTGATTAATAAACTTAACTCGCCTCTCAAGTGTGTGTACTTGAGATGCTAAAATCTGAGTGCGGGCAGTCCGTGACTTAAGATCATGATTGTTGACATGGAGATTGAAAATATTTTAAGATAAATTAATTATTACGATGATATTGAGTACAATGACGAAATTTTACGGCCTTCGCGATATCGTTTACCAAAAAATTATATATGGGATGCCTCCGATCCTTTTAAGTTACGATGGGAACATTTTAAAAACGATACAGATTTGGTCAAAAATCAGTAATATATATTGTAATATTAATAAAAGACTCATTGTTGAAATACAGTAACAGAGGTCTTCCAATTTCCCCAGAAATAGCCCTCCTACTAAATTTAAGTTTTTTGCCACAGCATCATTTCAATTATATACTCGTAGATATTGTATATTTATTTCAGTACTTAGGTATAATTTATTTCATTATTTAAATTAATATAATGTATTAAATTTCAAAGTAGGTAATGAGGGCCACGATGAGGGAGGATCCACGATTTGTAAGATAAAATAAATGTCATGACTAGGTACATGCTGCTATGGAAATTCAGATTACTATGTTGATGTTTAAAAAGTTATATTTGTAGAACAATAATTACCTAACTGGCTAGATGCGTATGGACTAGCGTTTGTATTCCACAGTTATTTCGCTCCAGGCCTCATTTTTAATACGTAGAGACGTGCCATCGGTCTCCTTATTTTCTTTATACCATAGCCCTATATTTTTTTATAACACCGAGAAAGCATTGTTTCTGAATCGGAGTAAATACATTCTTCTTGCTTTCCATTTTTGTATAAATTAAATTTCCCGCGAGATCAAAGTTAAGTAATCAAGATGTTTTCTAGTGTCAAAATGATACGTCAGTTTTATATTTGACACTGGCGCTGTCGTCGCTTTAATGCGTTAGGTTATTTGTACATATTGAATTAAATAGTAAACATTTAGTTCGTATTTAGAAATACATACATAATAGTTTAACAATTTAAGGTTTTCGAAAGTAGAAAACAACTTTATAACGTGATAAAGCCCTATTTATTTAAGTTTTATCAAGATAAAAGTATTCAATAAATCTCACGATATAGCAAAAACGAAACGTGATGAATGATATTATAAACTTCAAGTCACAGAACAGTATTCCTAAGTACAGCGTCTTGAGATACTGTTTTTATGTATTTATTAATTAGCAACAATCTTGAGATGCTGATATCGTAATGATCAAATGATTACGCACTTGAGTTCGTCGTTGAGTAACGTTTATTAATACGGGCCTTAAATTTGGCTACTCTTTGAAAAACAACCCTGTAAACCGTGTAGTGGCAGAGTAAGAATATCCACTACCCCATATCATCCCGTGGGTGTTGTAAGATCCGACAGAGGAAAACAAACCAGAAGATGGGCAGCAGTGTCTTGCTAATAACAACTAAAAGTAAAGAAACTATAGTTGCTAATCCGCCTGCCAAGCGTGACAACTATGCCAAATATCCCCCTATGAGGTAATCCATGGGGGACGCTTATGTTCAGCATAGTACTTTTAATAGGCTGTAAGTAACGGAACATTATATACGGCAAAATCTAAAATGTATTTGCAACTTTAATTTTATTTAGTTCAGGTTCAGAGCTTAAATTTTTGAAACTAGAACGTAACTAAGGCCGTTAAAATTAATAAACGTTACTCAGCTCAAGTACACGCACTTGAGTACAATCTTGAGGTTATGATCTTATTTATAAACATATCTCAAGATGTGGCTTAGGTTTACGTTATCAGCTGAGTGACGCACTGATTAATAAACGAAACTCTACTCTCAAGTGTGTTTACTTGAGATGCTAAAATCTGAGTGCGGGCAGTCCGTGACTTGAGATCGTCGTGATTGTTGACATGGAGATGGAAAATACATATTTTAAGAGAAATTAATTATTACGACGAAATTGTGTACAATAACAATATTTTACGGCCCTCGCGATATCGTTTAACAAAAATTTATATAAGGGTAGCCTCTGATTCTTTTAAGTTACGAAGTGATTATTTTACCGATCCTTTTACTCGTAAGTTACCAAGTGAACAATTTAAAAAACGATACAGATTTGGTCAATAGTCAATAATATATATATATATATATATATATATATATATATATATATATATATATATATATATATATATATATATATATATATATATATATATATATATATATTGTGTCATCTATACAAATAAATAAAATTGAAGTGTCTGTTTGTAATGTCAAAATTACTGCCTTTTACTAAATGCATATGAAAGTATATACGGGACTTATAACAAAAACACAATTTTTAAAATTTTTGTCTGTCTGTCTGTCTGCCTTTTTGTTCCGGCTAATCTCCGAAACGGCTGGGCCGATTTTGACGGAACTTTCACTGGCAGATAGCTGTGAGGTGGAATATTTGACAGAAGATTACATAGCGGGGAAGTTAATTTGTTCAGACAATGTAAAAGTTAATGTGTCTATCTGTACTATTAGTTATATTTTATATTAATTAGATTAAAATAAATAAATAAATCAAACAACAGATATTCATAAAAGTAGAAAAAATCGAAAAGAGTTGAAAATGTGCAAAAAATTAAAGAGCAAACCACTGAGACATTGTTTTGTGTATTAATATAACACTCTAGAAACTGATAAAATGTTATTTAAAACTAACTTCTCAATTAAATGACAATGTGTTACGAAAACCTCACCTCAGTGTCTACAAGCGACATCAAGTGAGCGGAAGATTATTAGCCCTCGTTAATGAACATCCAATTAATCTAATAATATTAATAGAAACAAATCCATTATATTTCTATAAAAATGTAATGTAATAAATTTATATTTCAGCTTCTTTGTGGAGACCTAATATTAGGTCCTTACATATGAAATTAGCGTTTTGTCGTACTGACCACTTTGATCTGAAATATCTCTTCTTTGGTTAAGAATTCCAAATTCAAATTTATAAATTCATTTAGCTGGTACATTTGAGTTTTGAAAACAGTCATTCATTTGTGTTTTACTCATTATTTTATTCTTTGGCTTCACTTATTACCGCTCAATGGAAAACTTGAAATATCGGTATATTTACGAGTACGAGTTCTACCGTGGCAACAGTGCTGCAGAAAGAGCTCGAAGAATTAATTATGTATACGTCGCTGGTGTCGCAAAAGAAAGCACTGTACGTTTTTGGTTTCAACGTTTTCGTTCTGGAAATTTCGACCTTCAGCAACAACCCCGTGGACGGCCGGAGACCAAAGTGGAAAATGAAGAATTAAAGGCTATTGTGGAAGCGGATCCATCACAAAGCACTTCAGAGATCAGCAGGAGAAGCTGCAGGCTTCGGGGTAAGTGATAAAACTGTATTAATCCACTTGAAGCAAATCGGGAAAGTAAAAAAAAACTTGAACGATGGGTACCTCATGAATTGAGTGAATCGAACTTGCAAACACGCGTCGACTGCTGTGTTACTTTGCTCAACCGACACAATAATGAAGGGATTTTAAATCGAATCATTACTTCTGATGAAAAGTGGATACTGTACGATAATCGGAAGTGCTTGTCGCATTGGCTGAACCCTGGAGACCCAGCCAAATCCTGCCCTAAACAAAAATTGACTAAGAAAAAGTTACCTGTGAGTGTTTGGTGGTCTAGCGCCGGTGTCCTTTACTACAGTTTTCTAAAATCTGGCCAAAATATTACGGCAGATATCTATTGTCAGCAACTGCAAACCATGAAGGAAGAACTAGCTGCTAAACAACCAAGATTGGTCAATCGCTCTAGGCCACTGCTGCTTCACGACAACGCAAGACCACATACTGCACAACAAACAACCACTAAGTTAGATGACCTACAATTGGAATGTCTGCGACATCCACCGTACTCCCTGGACCTTGCTCCAACAGATTACCATTTTTTCCGGAATTTGGAAAACTTCTTACAAGGAAAAAATTCAACTCCGATGCGGCAGTCCAAACCGCCTTCAAAGAGTTTATTGATTCTCGCCCCCATGGTTTTTTAGTAAAGGGATCAATGAACTACCTATGAGATGGCAAAAGTGCATTGATAACAACGGTGCATACTTTGATTAATTAAATATATTTTACAAAAAAAATTGACTTTATATTCCTCCCGTACAAAACGCTAATTTCATATGTAAGGACCTGATATATTTATCACAACCTACAGCATCAATATTATAACCAAAGTCAAAAACTATTAGCCCTTCTGCACACAAAATACATAAAAAGACCTTTTTATATTTTTGTATGTACTATAAAAATAATTACCTACCTGGCTAGAAACGTATGGACTTGCGTTGTATTCTGCAGTTATTTTGCTCCAGGTCTCATTTTTAATACGTAGAGAAGTGCCATCGGTATCCTTATTTTCCACCATAGCTCTATATTTTTTATAATCGTGACGTAATCGTTCACGAAATCAAGCCCTCAAGTCACAGAAAAGTATTCCTAAGTACAGCGTCTTATGATACTGTTTTTATGTATATACATACATAAACACTCACGCCTGTCACCCAGAGGGGTAGGCAGAGACTACGGACTTCCATTTGGTACGATCCTGACACACTTCTCTCGCCTCCTTTACATCCATATATCTACGCATACACGCTCGTCGGTTAAGGGTACTCCTAATCTGGCCCATTTTCAATATATCGCCAATTTGGTCGATAAACCTTCGTCTAGGGCGTCCCTTCCCGACTCTTCCGTTCACTTCTGCAACATAAATTTGCTTTGTCACTCTTTCCTCGTTCATTCTTTCTACATGACCAAACCACCGAAGCATTCCTTTCTTAATCCTGGTCAAAACGTCATCTTGCAAACCACACTTTTCTCTTATCACACTATTTCTCACCCTGTCATTCAGATTCAGCCCTAGCATACTCCTTAATGACCGCATTTCTACAGCATTTATTCTACTCTCATGCTTCTTCTGCCAGACCCAACTTTCACTACCATACATTAAAGTAGAGACTAACACAGCATTATGAATTGCCAAACGTGCCTTTTTTGACACATTCTGACTCTTCATAATAGCGTGTAGAGCCCCATTCACTCTATTTCCTGCGTTCACTCGTCGTTCTATATCCTTATCATATCTACCATCCCTGCTAAATAAACATCCCAAATATACAAACTCATCCACTTGCTCAATCAACTCCCCTTCTATTCTTATTTCACATAACGTTTTACTTTCTTCTCTTTCAAAAACCATCACTTTCGTCTTACTTGCGTTCACTTTCATACCCCTTTCTTTTAATGACCAGTTTATTAAAGTAACCATCATTTGCAACTCGGCCGCCGACGATGCAAATATGACTTGATCATCGGCGTACAAAAGGCATTTGACGGTTAACTTACCCATTCTCAACCCATTCTTCAACTTTCAAAGTTTGCAAACAACTGTCCATAAATAGGTTAAACAGCCACAGGGAAGCTACACAGCCCTGTTTGACACCTGTTTGGATGCCAAACCAGTCCGAGTAGACCCCGTTGATCCTAACACACGCACTAGAGTCCCTATAAAGAGACCTTAATGACTGTATCAAACCAGCGCTCAACCCAAATGAGTTCAGTGTTTGCCATAACACATTCCTGTCCACTCTGTCATAAGCCTTTTCCAAGTCCATGAACGCACAAAAACTTTCTGGTTTTGGCCAAAACTTCTCCGCAATCATGCGCATGGAAAGACTTGGTCCGTACACCCCATCCCTTTCTAAATCCAGCTTGCAAATCCCAAATTTTTCCATCAGTTTCTTCCATAACTCTTTCATATAACACCTTAGCATACAGTTTACCCACAATGCTAAGCAAGCTAATGCCACGGTAGTTTTTACAGTCCTGCTGTGATCCTTTTCCCTTATATATTGGGACTATAACGGCTTTGCACTAGTCTTCCGGTACCCGCTTCAGTTCCCAACATATATTAAACAAGGTGTACAGCAGGCCTGCCACAACTCCCTCTCCAGCCCTTAGCATTTCGAGTGATACTCTATCATATCCGGCTGCCTTACCTGCTTTCATGCTTTTCATTGCTTTCATTATTTCATCTACACTTATCCCCCTACCTTTCTTCACTTCTTTCGGAATTTCTATTTCACTTAATTCAGACGACTCTTCACTCATAAACACGCTTTCAAAGTATTCCTTCCATCTCTTTAAATTAGAGACTTCATCATTCAGCATACAGCCATTCTCGTCTCGTATAGCATTCATTATAGGCTGTATTGAATTTCCCCTGGCAGTTCTTACGAGTTTCCAGAAGATTTTAATATTTGCCTGGAAGTTATCAGATATTCTTTTATCATTCTTATCCGTTCTTTCTTGCTTTTTCCTTTCAACAACTTCTTTTACTCTCTTATTTATACGTCTAAAGTCTGCCTTTTTTCTTTCAATCTCATCAATCATACCGCTAGAATTACCAGCTTTGGTTGCTAGTAAATCTAGCCATGCTCTCTTCTTTGCTTCAACTTCCATCCGTACCTCATCATCCCACCACAACGTATTATTTTTCCTTTCATTCGTTCTCTTAGTTACACCACATACTTCGGTGGCTGCATCCACCAAACCTTTCTTGACATTATACCACACAGTCTCCAAGTCTAAATCATTCATACACAATTCATCCATACCACTTATATTTTCTCTCAGTCTACATTTGAACTTCTCTTTCACACCTTCATCTTGTAACCTCTCTATTCTTATACGCTGTAACGCAGTGGTAGACACAGATGTCCGATGCCGCCAACGCTTGAATAGACCATTAATTCGGCATAAGACCAAGTAATGATCCGTCCCTACGTTGGACCCTGGTAAACCCTTGTATCTACCACTGCGCTCCTCATTCTTTCATCCACAATTATGAAATCTATCATGCTTCTATCATCACCTCTTTCCCATGTATACATGTGAATCCTCTTATGGCGAAAGAAAGTGTTCGTCACAAAAATATTCTTTTCCACACATACGGTGAGGAGGTCTTCACCATTCTCATTTATACTTTCATCGCCAAACGTTCCTAATATCCTTTCATAACCAGACCTCTTCACCCCAACCCTTCCATTAAAATCTCCTAACATAATAATATTTTCATTTACCTTACATTTCATCAACACCATCCTTACCATGTCCCAAAACTGCTCTCGGATATAAGTGGGCTTAGACATATCTGGGGCGTACACCCCTAGCACAAACAAATTCTTTAAGCCCACTTTCATTCGTATCCATAGCAGCCTTGGGCTTACACATTCATACTCTTTCACACATTGGCCCATTCTTTCTGAAAGGATGACACCAACTCCCTGGCATGCCCGCTCGGTCTCGTCTACCCCAGACCAGTAAGCGGTATACATGCCATGTGCAGTGGCATCCTTTCCCTTTCGTTTCGTCTCATTTACATATAACACATCTATTCCTCTATCATACATCATTTCGCATACTTCATCCATCTTATCATTCATTGCTCCACACACATTCAGTGTAGCCAGACGGGCCTCCGCAATCCACTTTTCGCCCCTCCGGGAGACAGAACGTGACGGGTGGCGAACCTCGTCGCCAGTTTTCCTCCCGGAATTCTTCGCACCCTGCCCCATTAAAGGGCGCCGGGAACTCAGGGCCATTTCTGTTAATGCTGGCTCATGGTGCGAATTAAGGGTTGGTAGCTTTTACGCCGCTACCATACGGCGAGGAGCCGAGTCTATACTTTCGGCTTTGTCGCTCGTTTAGCACCACCCGGGGGACACGTGTAGGGTGGGCCTAGGGTTAGGTGGTCAAAGCCTACGGACGCGAGCGACTCACCCCCCATCGTTGCTAATTAATAAATACATGTTTTTATGTATTTATTAATTAGCAACGATCTTGAGATGCTGATATCGTAATAAGGGCATCAAATGATTACGCACTTGAGTTTGTCGTTGAGTAACGTTTATTAATACAGGCCTAATAGCCACACAAAGCCTTTTATTACATCTCGAGTCTTGAAAACAAACAGCCGTACCATATTATAAATAAGTAAACGCTCCAGCAATTACCGACCACGAACTTGAATTAACCGGATCGAACCGGCGGGGGTCGCTTGAATCCAGATCGCGGCCGAGTTAGCCGCCGCGCGGTGAATAGATCTGAATGAAACTTTAATTAATATTCTAAAGCTTTGTGCCAATGTTTACAAAACTGGGGGGTGGGCTTTTTGTACCGAAGCTTTTCGAAATAAATCAGAAGAATAATAAAAAAGAAAAACATTCGAATTTATATGTATTTTTACAAATTAAAAGGATTGGTTTTAGTTTCCTCGTTTATTCTTTCATTATAGACTTCCAAAAGTCCACCATTTTACCGTAGCAGGCGACACTAGGTGACCGTTGCTTTTTAATAATAATAATAATAATTTCTTCATTTGCTTAAAACATGGTATTTGTAGGTGGTACAGTAAAATAAGTTCACATGTTTTGCTTGTAATTAGCATGCAAATTTAAGTTTATGTTACATACATTTCAGGTATAATTTATTTCAAAAAGGGTCAAATACATTCATAAAATCAATATCAATAAATCAATAATTATTAAAGCCTAATGTCAATAAATTGTTTATTTAAATTATTTTATTATTTTCGTTTTTTCCATTTCCTGTTTCAGTTACCTGCTATCGCCTCTTACAATATCCATATCTTAAGCCCCACTACACAACGACCTTATTGGTACAAAGTATTTTATATACAGACTACAGTAAATTCATGATTCCTCTTCCCCCCGGACCTCTGTAAAGTATAGCTGTGTCTAATCTACAATTGTTTATAATAATTTTAATTGATAAAATATAATTTAGTGAAATTAAATCCGTGACAAATAATAGGAGTTCATAAAGTGTGAGTAGTGCAAGAATTACTGATAGCGCCCTACGTTCAATATCTGCGGTTCGGTGCGTCATCGCGCTTCATCGCTGCATACGCGCAACATCTCTGTGTGCGCGCTACGTAACACGTCAACTCAACGCATCTCTACGTGAGCGTAAAATCTTTGTGTGTGCGCTACTTAACACATCGAGTCAACGAAACTCTTGCGCCTCGTGCCGCCCTGGTACATCAAACGTACGCAACAACGATCTTATAGTGGAAGGACATCGGCTCTGCGATTTTGGTATTACTCTTTAACATTTATAATATCCTAGTAATATAATCTAGTAAATATATTAGAATAGAGGCGTCCTTATCTTGGACTGGAGGCGACCTTAATTTGGGGTTTTTTGCTAGGATATAAGCGGCCGAAACAATTTGAATTTTTACTACTATGCAGTGTGTTTCGTGCTTAAAACCTGTGACACAAAATGAACTTCTAACTTGTACGGCCTGTAAATTGCACCTACACTATAGGTGTGCTAATTACACCTCAGCTGACTTTCGAGAACATAGAGACTCCCTGAAAAAATCTTTTATGTGTGGTGGCTGTACACAAATAACAAGAAGATACCGAAACGATAATACTCCAATATCATAAGCACAACCTTCGAAAATGTCAAAGTCCGGGACCTCAATTAGATATGAAAAGAGTCCAAACCATACTCCGAAACAACTGACATACGTGGAAGTCAGTAACTTGTTGGACACTAAACTAAAAGATGAAATTCCAAAAATGTTAACCTCTTTAATTAAGTCCCAGAAAAAGGAACTTGAGGATATTAAAGTTAACCTTAAAGAAATTCAACAAAGCAACTCAAACATTGAAAATAATATTGCCCTCTTAACAACACAAAACGAGAATTACGTAGAAAGCAATGAGTTAGAGATAAAAAGTAAACAAGAACGAGAAACCATCACAATTTTGGAAGAAAAACTAGAGGATCAACTAAGAATAAATCGGAAAACAGGCATTGAATTAAAGAATGTTCTAAAGAAGAATGAAACCAAAGAAGACCTTGTAGAGATGGTTGTCTGTTTATCGAAATCAGTGAACTATGAGATACTAAAGTCAGATGTTAAAGATGTTTTCAGAACCAGGGGAAAAAGGAGAAAAGAAAACACCTATTCTCGTGGAACTTAATTCTACGATTCAAAGACAACCTTGCTTAGATCGTGTAAAATTTACAACAATAAGAATAAATCTTCAAAACTTCAAGCAATACACTTAGGTTTCACTCATGAGAAGACACTCCGATTTTCGTATCAGACAATTAACACCTAAGAGCTCTAGACTATTCTTTTTGGCAAGAGATCTAGTGAAAACTAAAGGTTTCAGTTTTGTTGGACATCTTACGGCAAGGTGTACTTGAGAAAAGTGAAATTCACCCATCATTCATGTAACAAATGAAGCACAATTGCACCAGCTAACTTTGCATAATGAGGCATGACTATTACTATCTTTTATATCTGCATGTTTTTGCTTTTTCTTTAATTTTTTGTTTAAATGGTTTATTATATTGTTACTTCAAGTTAATTTATATTGCTTACAAACTTACATTAAATACAAAAACAGATACAAAACATTCATACACAAACAAAACTCAGACTGTTTAATAAAATTATACGTTTAATAATTAAATCACATATTCCTCTACACACATATTCACATTACATTTACATTACACAACCTAATACAAATTCTATGCTAATGACCCAGCAGTTTTCTTACTTCGTCCATGAATAGTTCTCTGAATACACTACAGGAATTAGACGACACAGAAATTTCACAGTCTATAAAATGTTCAATAGATGATTTGTCTTCAAACGCTGTTTTTAAATATGGAAATCTGAATATTATAGCTCAAAATATAACAAGTATATATTGTAATTTTGACAATCTATTAATACACTTAGCGCAACTTAAACCTTGCATTGATATAATAATTTTGACGGAGTGCTGGTTAGATAAAAATAAACCAATTCCCACTTTACATAGCTACTGTTCCTATTCGACAAATACTCAGTTAAATCAAAACGATGGTGTGGTAGTTTACATAAAGAATGTTTATAGAGCACTTGTTAAGGAAATAAATTTATACAAAGCTTCATGTTTACAAATAACTATAAATCAATACACAATTTTAGGTATATATCGTTCTCCTTCCATCACAAAAGCTGACGAATTTATTCACTCTGTTGATTTATATCTAAATTCAGCTAAAACTAGTCATATTATTATAGCGGGTGACATTAATATAAATTTATTACCTATTATGTGTGAGCAAAGCTATGAAAGAAATAACAGAAATCTTTATCTGACCGCTTTGGCTACACATGAAATACTTCCAGCCACCATTTTCTACCAGAGGTTGCGTTGTTTGGACCATTTTATGCTAAAATTGATAAAAAGAACAACCGCTTTCGTCGCAATTCTCGATACAACTATAACAGACCACAATATGACTCTACTTAGCCTAGTGGGCAACAATAGTTTAAGCAAATCTAATAAAACAAAATCTGTAACTGACTTTAATGCCTTAAACAGTCTACATTTAAACTTTTGACGATTTATATTTATGTACAGACCCAAATACTCTAACTAATATATTGATCGATAAAATATCTATTGCATTAGTTAAACACACCAAAATTTTAGCTGTTCCTGGGACAAAGAGATTTATCAAGCCCTGGATGACAGAGGTATACTTCGATGCATAAGAAACAGAAATGCTATGCAAAAAAAAAATAAAACAAGACCCAACTAATGATATATAAAGATCACTTACCGTCGTTACCGAAATATTTGTAATAAACTTATTAAAAAAAAAACGTAAAGATGATCGTAGGGTTATTTCTAAATCTTGTAAAAATAATAAAGTTCTCTGGAAAAATATAAATGAAGTTACTCAATTTAAAAACAAGGAGGTTTCAAATTCGTGTTTATTAAATATAAAACCTACACCCCAGGATTCAGTTAATTTTATTAATAAATATTTCTCTGGAATAGGTAGTTGCCTAGCTGAAGAAATTAAGTCTAAGATGTTGTACAGCTCGATTCCTAAATCCACTACTACTGTACTCCTAAACTCTTTTGTTTTGCTCGAAACAGATAATGCTGAAGTTGAGCGGATGTTAATAAGTCTTGACTCTGATAGCGCTCCAGGTGGGATAAAATTCAAACAGGTTTTTGAAGTTGGGAAAGGATTTGTTTGTGCCCGTGTTCACTTACCTTATAAACCTCTGTTTTACGAGTGTTATATTTCCTTACGCACTTAAACAATCATTAGTAACACCTGTTTATAAAAGTGGAAACAGAGACGATATAAATAACTACCGCCCGATTTCTGTCCTACCAGCTTTGTCCAAAATTGTAGAAAATCTTAAATACTAGGATATTAAACTACTTAAATAAATATAATATTTTATCAAATCAACAATTTGGCTTTGAAAACAGCTTTCCACAGAAGACGCTATTCTCACATTAAGCTCTTTAATAGTAAAATTTAGATAATGGCAAAAAGTGTATTACAGTATTTTTAGACCTGAGAAAGGCTTTTGAAACGGTCTCTATTCCTGATCTTTTAAAGTTTTTGGAGCTTATCGGCTTCAGGGATACTTCGCTAAACCTGATGTTCAGCTACCTACATGAGCGCACTCAGCGTGTTCATGTGGACGCTGTGTTGAGTGACGAAGAAAATGTTATTTTCGGCGTCCCTCAGGAGTAACGTCTTAGGGCCTACGCTGTTTTGGTTTATATTAATGAGCTGTGCAAACTTTCTATTCCTCACGGTCATCTTTTCCTATGCTGACGATACAGCTGTTACTTTTTCGGGAGACACTTGGGAGGAAGTGAAAATGCGTACAGAATCGGGACTTAATACTATAGCTGTCTGGTTAAATAACAACCTACTCTCATTAAACACGCATAAAACAAATTATATTTGTTTTGCTATTTATAATTATACTCAACCACCAGCTAACTTCAGCATTAAAATACACACTTGCCAAGACAGCCTACTTTTTAATTGTGACTGTGCTGTTATTGATAGAGTGGACAAAACAAAATATTTAGGTGTTATTATTGACCAGAGACTGTCTTGGTATAACCATATTGAATTAATAACTGGCCGCATAAGAAAATTGATGTGGATTTTCAAAAGTTAAGACATGTAACAACCAACGAATTACTGAACAAAGTATATACAGCACTGGCTCAATCTGTTCTTACTTATTGTATCCCAGTATGGGAGAGGCTTTAAAAACAAGATTCCTTGAGGTTGAGCGAGCTCAAAGAGCCCTGCTTAAGGTCTGCTATTTCAAACCATACCGATTCCCCACTACTGACCTTTATAATTTGTCTGGTGTCTTGTCAGTTCAAAGTTATATATTTTATTCTTATTGCTTAAAATTCACAAATCTACTAGGTATGAACGTGACAAGACAAACAAAGAAGAAACGACTTAGTTCTATATACTGATCGCTGTAAAACGACATTTGCTTCAATACAATATGAAAAAGGGCAGTATACTTATATAATAAAATAAATAAAATCTTAAGCATATATCCATTGCATAGCATAGAGTTAAAAAGAAAACAATAGAATGGTTGAAAACTTTAAATTACAACGAAACCAGAAACACTTCTAGATAAAATTACTTAACTTGTTACATAATCAATAATTTACTAAATATACCATACCTCAACATACACACACCACATACACATACACTACACAATCACACAACTAACACCAACGGATATTTTATTGTAAAAATACTACATAAGTTTAACTGTAAGTCAAAAATCTATGTGTTACCAAGTTCTAAACACTAACTTATATAAATGAAGGACAGGAAGAGCGGAGCCTCCTAACACAAGTTTCCTAACTTAAAGGAATGTTCCAATAATGTATTTAATTTTAAGTATTACTGGTTTGAGAATAAAGATTTTTGATTTTTGATTTTTGATTCATGATTGAAATTGGCAAGTGTGTGAAATAGATTATTACAGCACTTGAGTATGGTTAGTTATTTATATATACATTTAATGAGATATATATGCATAAAAGTGTGTATATATATATGTATATACATATACACACATATAAATACATATACATGTGTATAATTTATAATTTTGGTGCAATAAAGACCGTTACGGTTACAGCTTACTAAAGTGCACTGCTAAACATAGGCCTCCCCCATAGACTGTCATAGTTGCCACGCTTGGCAAGTGGTTTGGCAAGCTTTTTTGTATAGATCTCTGTCGTTGATATCCTTACACCGCAACTACACGCTAAATTAAGACTAAACAAATAAATAAATAGATTCGGTAGCGAAGCCTCCATAAAAGCCGAGAAGCCGGGCCCTATCAAACTGCTCAATCAATAATATCAACTAATAAAATAACTCGTAAACTGTTTCAAACTATTTCAAATTTCCCGCGCGCTTCTCTGTCGCTGTCGCCGACCTGTTCTACACAGGCCATAGATTACTGTATATACAAAGGCCTTATAACGTCAACACGCGGCAAAACTGCGCGATTAGGTTGTCATAAAAATTAGTCGTCTCTCTCGCACGCGTGTGCTTTTACCGGGCTTTCGATAAGACGATCGCTCCCTTTCTAACCTGTGGTAAAATGTTCTATAATGAAATATAACTACGATTGTTTATATAGCAATTTGTACGTAGCGAAAAGCCCGGCTTTTAGTGTGAAGTTAGTCATTAGTCAAGCGCGGGAGATACCTTTGCAAGTTCACTTCACATTTCAATGTTTACTCTGTGTGTTTACTTGAGAGAATAAATATTGCGAGCTGAAAATTTATGCTTTTTTATAGATTTTTACTGAAAATGGAGGATAATAGTGTTCCTTGTGCTAAAAACAACAAAACCATATCTTGGGCTTGCCCTAGTTTGGAGCCCTAGCTTCTTCCCTAGCTTCGCCATGGAATAGATTAACTATAAAATATTAAAATACGTATTACAAGACTTAATGAAAGCATCTGTTTTATTCCTTAGTGAGGAAATAGAGAGTGCATCTGTGTTCGCGTACACACTTGGGCACTATTATAATCCTATCCAGCGCAGATGGCTAATCTCCGTTGAGACTGGACGCCGTGATCGAAATTCGGTCTAAAGGACATAATTATTGTTTCTCTTATGATATGATAATATTTAATAATATTGATGGAAGAGAATTTTGATCGGCTTAAATTGTGGTGACAATACCATTATATTACATTATAAAACTTAAAATCGATAAATGCATAAATTGGAGCGAAAATCGATTCTCAAGTGGCAAGTGAAAGATCAATGTAAGTGTGGCCTCTCACATAACTCGCTGACTAGCTGATGATGCGTACAGGGGGTCGACGAATGCATTTGACCTTGCTTTGTGACAACCTACAGATGAAGTACATGATAAATAAAACGATATGACAAGGAGAAAAAAGAGACTTTTCATTATAATGATTTCTTATATTCATGCGAATACTACACATGAAATAAAACTAATTTTAAAGATTTTATAGCATTTAATTTAAACTTTTTTAATTCCAGACGTTTTAGGTGCTGCAGCTTTTGCTGTCGCACCGATGGGCCGGCTCGAAGCGGGGTGGTGCCACGACCTCACAAAATACCAGCGTGAAGTAGATAATTACTTCTGCATTTCGCCTGGTTAGTGCACGTGCCCGGAGGCCCAATTGAGGTCCCATAGCGGTAATGCCGACACAGACCGACTCATCGACCACATCCAAATGGCTGCAGACTCCGTGCTACAACAGGTTCTATCCGCAGAGATCTTGATGCTCGGTGATTTTAACGCCCACCACGCTGCATGGCTTGGTTACCGTTTAACTGATCATGCGGGTAGAGCTGATTGTGACTTTGCCTTAGGATATGGTCTGACACAACTGTTTATTTCGCCAACGCAGATCCCAGAAGTGGAGGGGATCATGTACCTTCCCTGTTGGACCTTCGGTTGACCTTTCATCCGGACGGATATCAGGTCTTCGTCGATGCTCCTCTTGGCTCCTCGGGCCATTGTCTGATCCAGAGTAATGTCTCACGCTACCATCGCGGTTGCGATCTGCAGGTTGTCGTCGTGTTTGACTGGGACGGGATGCGGTATTTTTTGCATCCTGTCCTTGAGGGCGGATTTGCTTCTCTCCGGATGATCCCAACGTTGTTACTGATTGTGTCGCTGATGTGGTACTTCAGGGAATGGAACTATTTATTCCATCATCTATGGTGTCTATCGGAGGCAAAACTCAGAAATGGTTTGGTCACTCCTGTAAAATTCCATCACGCTATAAGCAGGAATGCTACCGGGTCTGGGCCGATGCATCAACATCTCGAGACGCAAACACCAACGCTCTTAAAAAGAAGTATAATTCCGCTTTTAGGTCCTTCAAAAGTGTCATTGCCAAGGCAAAGTCAGAGCACATCGGCAGAATTGGCGAGAAACTAGTTCGACCTCCTTTGGCAATACGTGCAGTCTGGTCTCTCGCCAAGGCTGTCCAAGGGAACTTCTGTCAACCATCTCTGCCATCTCTGCAAAGGTAGTAAGACTCACTGGCCCATGCCACAAAGGTGAAGCCGATCTGCTAGGCTCTCTCTTTGCGTTCAACTCGGCTCTCAATGACGGGGGAAACACACCGCCGACTATCCCGCGGTGACAATGCCGGTTTTAACGCGTCTTTTCCGGTACTCCTACTTCCTAGGCGTAGTCCCGAATCCATGGAAGACAGCTTTGGTGCACCCGATCCCTAAAAAAGGCGATCGCTCAGATCCGTCCAACTACAGGCCTATCGCTATCACCTCGTTGTTCTTCAAAATAATGAAACAATTATTAACTGCTAGCACATGAGGTAGGTACCTTTGGGATCGCCAGCTGATTAGTGACCGCCAGTACGATTTTCGTCGGGATCACTCAGCTGCTGATCTTCTAGTTTACTAACTCATAGATGGGCGGAGGCAGTGCAGTCCAGGTTAGTTTGGACATAGCGAAGCCTTCGATCGGGTTCGACACAAAGCGCTTCTTTCGAAGCTTCTCTCCTATGGGCTTCCCGATAAATTGTGCAGTTGGATCACCAGTTTTCTTGCAGATTGGAGCATCAAGGTCGTAGTAGACTGTGCTTGCTCTGATAACAAGCCCATTAACACTGGTGTTCCACAAGGCTGCGTGCTATCACTGACGCTGTTTCTTTTGAATATCAATGATATGTTGCAAACTGGTAACATTCGTTGTTATGCGGAAAATTTATCGGGAAATCGAGTCTCGGACTGGGGGCGACTAAATTTAGTCCAGTTCAATCCCCAGAAGACACAAGTTTGTGCGTTTACCGCTAACAATAACCCCTTTGTCGTATCGCCCGAGTTTCAAGGCACTCCCTTTGTTGCCTCAGCCAGTATCAGAATCGTCGGCGTCGACATATCGAGTGACATACAGTTTCGTGGTTACTTGAAAGAGAAGGTCAAATTGGCCTCTAAAAAGCTTGGCGTGCTCAGCAGAGCGGGACAGTATTTCTTGCCGGCACAACGCCTGCAACTTTACAAGGCGCAGGTTCGGCCTCACATGGAATACTGTTCCCTTCTCTCGTGCCAGCTCCTTCCATTGTTCGCATCTAGTGCAGAGCGGTTCGAATCGTCGGCAACCGAGCTCTTTCTGATCGGCTTGACTCACTGGCACTGCGAACAAAGCACACTGGGACAAAGGTGTTTGACGTCTTCATGTTATAGTGAACAAAGCTACCTTCAACCTCTAATTATTACTATTTGGTTCGATCAAACATTATATCAGATCTGCTGGACCATAAATCCTCGCAAAAGAAAATGCGCTCGAAAATAAGCGAAGTTTACGATAGAGCCATGCAGCAGCTATATTATGGTTGAAGCACGAATGGGTCGGTTTGATCGGGTTAAGACCACGCTCTCACAGAATACAAGAGTAAAATAGCAGCTTAACTGCTGTGTGTCGTATGGTGAGTGCATAGAACCGGAGACCCTTTTTACTGGAAACGAGGCATTCCATCTTAGTCCTCACCGGTGACAACGCATCTGCATTTTGATTCGTAATCGAAGATAGATGTAGATGTCTATGGGCCACAGCAACCACTTACCATCAGGTGGACTGCGTGCTCGTTTGTCATCATTATCCTATAAAAAAAATCCAGGGAATGCCTGCAGGGTCAACCGTTTTTCAGATTTATTTAAACAAAATGCGATAAAATCCGTAAAATTAGTTTTATTCGACTTTTCTTTCTCTTAATGTAAGCTCCTATTATTATCGATGCCACTTATAACATCCACATATGAATATTAATTTCTATTGTTATATTTTCTGCAATGATTTAGAGAAATTTATAAAATTATTGATTTTGAAATTTAAAATTGACGAATACTTTGAAAATAAGACCGTATGAAAATAAAATATTGCTGCACTAGTGATCAGCTAGCACAACGAGATATTACTTCAGATCGAATTGCGATCACGGCAGCAAGTCTCAACGGGCACTAGACATTTTTGGTGCAAGACAGTAGAGAGTATTTTAATGCAGAAGTGTCAGTCTCAGTAAAGGATATAAATTTTTATATCAATATAACTAAATTTCCATTCTCCGTTAATTTTTTTTGATAAAAACAATCATAAGAAAATAGGATCATTGACTTTATCTGTATATTTATTATTATATAGTTACAACTTTCTTTTACCGTGTAGTGGCAGTGTAAGTATATCCACTACCCCATATCATCCCACGAGTGTCGTAAGAGGCGACAGAGGGAAACAAATGGGCAGCAGCGTCTTCCTAATAACGACAAAAAATAAAAAAACAGCGGTTGCCAACCCTGTGCTTGCCATATATATCAATATTTAATATTATTGACCTCAATTTTCGATACCAAAATCACGTCTCGTTATTCGTAGCGTATCACTAACCAATGTGGCTGACATTATCCTATTCAACTACATTAACTGAATTTATCTCCAGAAAGTTGAAAGGACAATGTATTAAATCAGCAATATGATTTGCGTTATAACTACGTGAAGCTATAGAAGCCTCGGGCTACGGCGACGACGTTCTACACAATTGTAGGCGTACGGAGCTACGTCGTAGACACCGTATGCGATTACATTTCGCGTTGTGATTTAAATGAGTTCCCAGCTGAAGAGAAGTTTGCTGAGAAAACTTTAAGCTCGCCCAGTATAGTCGATTATTTGACTAGTCTAATCTCAGAAAATTCAAGAGTAGTTTTCTCGTATTTAGCTAAAAGTAAAAGTAATACGTAGTACGTGCATATAATAGTTGTAGCACGAATGGGTCGGCTCGACCGGGAAAGGACTACGCTCTCACAGAACAGTGTAGAATAGAAACTTAATGCTACTGTGTTTCATATGGTTAGTGTAGAGAATCAAAGACCCCCTTTTTACTGGGAACGACGCATTCCATCTTAGTTATCAGGGGTAACAACTCATCTAAATTTAGTTTTTTTAATCAAAGACAGATGTAGATGTCTATGGGCCACAGCATCCACTTACCATCAGTTTGACTGTGTGCTCGTATGTCATTCTTATTCTATTAAAAAAAAAACTGGCTCATATGACTAAGATGGAATGCATCCTTACCGTTTAAACGAGTATTCGATTCTCGTCACTCACCATACGGAACATTGCAGTATTGTGCTGCTATTACATGCTAGTATTCTGTGTTAGGGAGATACATCCCCAGTCTAACCGACTCGTTCATGTTGCAGTCATAATACGCTGCAGTGTTTCTCTATCACGTTAAAATTTCTTAAGTTACAAACAACCAGTCCATCTGATGGTAACTGGCTACTGAAGTCCACGGACACCTGCAGCCAACTTCAAACAAAGAAGGCTAGGGATGCGTTGTCACCTCTGAGGAATAAGACTGAATGCTTCACAGCCTGTAGTTATACTCGCTCTCTGTACCCTTCAGACAGGAACACAGCAGTGCAAGCATTGCTTTTTAGCGGCAGAAATAGGTAAGAGGATACCTAACCAGAAGGACTCCTTGGTCGGTGAAAATATTTAGCACCTTATAAATTTACAAAAATATTAAAAATACAATGACATCATTACTAAAATAAAACATGAATACCAACATTAAAATATTTAATTTTATATGATATTCGGGCGTCAGTACGTCACGTCACTGCGTATTAATTTTGTCGAGTAAAAATAGCGATGAAGGTGAAACATGTTTAATTTTAGCATGAATGGACAAATATCAGTTTATCTTGTAAACGTGACGATCCGACAAATTTGTTAAAAAAATTGACAAAACAGATGAATTGCACAGTATAGCTTCACTAAATAAAGCTACACAATTGTGTTAAATGGAAATATATAGAAATTGTAAATCATAATTACAAATTAAAAACTACCGCTTTTATTAGAAAAAGGACCCAAGTGAACTTTGTGCTCTTTAGTCACTCTTACTCAATAAAAATTACAATCATAACACATATGAGTACAAAACAAAAATTCCTTCCTAAGCCTACTTCTGACTGACCAATTTCCGTTAAGTAATGTTCAAAAGTAATTCTACCGGATAACAGATTCAGAATATTTAAATGCACAGAAAAATTCCTTACACTTAAATTTCTACCACTTTATATTCCTTAAACCCGATAGAAATGCAACGTCTAATGTCAGAAAAAAGCTGAAATTTTATTTATACAATCCCAAAGTGCTCTACAGGAATATTGCCGATGCTACACAAAATAGCGATAGCTCTAACCGTCACATGATTGTATTGTTGAATCAGACTCGAAAGATATTGTCGGTTGTAATATCCCTCGGACAGAATTTGAATTTAAAGTACTGCAATTTTTAAAGCATAAGAATAGCAATGCATTTTAAATTGCGTATAAATATAATGACTTCTTATATTTACGAGAACACTGCACATTGAATTAAACTACTTTACGAATTATCGCGTTAAGTTTATTTATCTTTTAAATTAAGCGCCCAAAATCCGTAAAAATAGTTTTATTTAATGCGTATAAATATACTGATATTGAAACTAAATTATAAAAGAACAATTGATCACTATAAAAAATAATGAATTTATTTATCAAAATGTTAAAATTAAATTAAGTTTAATAACGTACTTTAAAAAATATTTATGATATCCAATACATATCGTCCCGCGGGTGTCGTAATAGGCGATAGAGGGGACAAACCAACTAGAAAATAAAAAACTGCGGTTGCCAACCCGCCTGCCAAGCGTGATAAGTATGGCAAATAACCCCCTAAGTCAATGTATAGGAAAGCCTATGTTCAGCAGTAAGAATATTTATTCGTCGTAAAAAAACTGTTCCATTGGTATTAATTAATAATATTTTCAACTAGTCAATGACATCTACAGGTTTCTTAAGTAAAAGTCGTGAAGCGATATTATCCTAATAGTGAAGGATGCGATTATAGTATAGGATTATTATAACCTGGGATATTTGCCATAATTATATGGAAAATTCTAGTTGGGATGCCTATGTTCAGCATTGGACTTTAGATAGGCTGCAACAAATGAATGAATTAAATAATTATGCCAGGAAGTGTTGCATTCACTGTTTCATCACTATATATTTAAGTTGGCAGGTTTGTTTTAAAAATAAGACATTGTTTATTATAGCAAGTGATATACATCCCCGAAACCGATGTGACCCAGACAAACTTGTCCTAGATGTCATTCCTAGACTCGTTAAATATAACAAAATTGCCTAAATATGTGTGTGAAAATATGTAATAAACTAACTAAAGGTTATAAATTATTAAGCGAAAGAATATATATGAAACATTTGTACAATTGGTTAAAAACTGAATGCTTTTGTGACTTAAATTATTTTTTTGATAGTAAATAATTAATATTGTTATATTATGAGCAATTTTAAATTATAATTTGCATGCTATGCACTATTATTAGCAAAACACGACTGCATTGTATAAGTTGCAGCATCTTCTTATACCGTCATTTATGCAAATAAAGAATTACGATTATGATTTAATATTTCAAGTTATTTGCAGGTGTCCTGATCTGCCGATTCCACTTATATACCTATGTTTGCACGTGTCCAGTGCCTGAGTTACTCGTGCATAAAAACGTCTTAATATAGCTTGGTATTTGCATTGTAAATTACTTCAATGTTAGAAAATCAACAAAAAACGAGGGTCAATGGAAGTCAACAAGTCAAACGTTTAAACAGTTGATCTAAACCACCTCGGGGAAAATACGTTACGAGAAAGGGTTAAGGCTCAAGTACATGTATAGAGAAGGATTCTGTTTTATCGCTTTTATCCCTTTTTTAATTTTAAACTCACTAGGATTTTCTCCTGTATCAAGGAGGTAGTTTACGTACATAAGTTGTACATCCACATGTGGAACAATTGTCTTGTTTCGTGCGGGATTCGAACCGTCCCTTAGCGACACAACTCAATGCTAAGCCAATGCGCCACGGAGCCAGCTTTTATCATTTTTTTAATTTAAATTTCATACACTTTACTAATAAATTATTGTATATAACTTTATCGACCAAATTGGCGATATATTGAAAATGGGCCAGATTAGGAGTACCCTTAACCGACGAGCGTGTATGCGTAGATATATGGATGTAAAGGAGGCGAGAGAGGTGTGCCAGGATCGTGCCAAGTGGAAGTCCGTAGTCTCTGCCTACCCCTCTGGGTGACAGGCGTGACTGTTTATGTATGTTTATGTATGTATATAACTTCAGTGTAGCATTATTCTACTGCTATACAACGTAGAGTATCAGAGTAACTGTTACAGAGAAATGGATCAGTATATTTTCTTTATAGAATAAGGGTGAAAAACGAGCACACAGACCACCTGATGGTAAGTGGCTGCTGTGACCTTTAGACATCTACATCTATCCTTAATTAAGAATCAAAATGCAGATGGATAGAATGCCTCATTTCCAGTCAAAAATATTAGTTTCCAGTATGCTGAAGTGGCAATAAACTGGTCATATATTTACGTGGTAGAGCCATGCTGCAACTATACCATGGCTGCAGCACGAATGAGTCGGTCCGACCGGGGTAGAACCACGCTCTGACAGAATCGAGCGTAAAAACACCAGAATAATACTGTTTCGTATGGTGAGTGTAGAACCGGATACACTTTTTACTAACGAGGCATTCCATGTAAAAACGCATCTGAATTTAGATTCTTAATCGAGGATAGATGTAGCTGTCTATGGGCCACAGCATCCTTATTCTATAAAAAAAATTATCGAAGTACCGACAACCGATAGGAGTGCAGAGCGGCCGCTCATCCGATGGATTGACGAATCTTTAGTGATTGAGGAATTCCATGAATGCAGGTGACTCGGGACCGTATTTCGTGACATCACTCGGGGGAAACCTACGAGGATTGTTCAGCAGTACACTTGTCATGGGCTTTATTGTTGATGAGGATAATGATGAAGATCCTTAGGACAGAGGAAATCGATTCGACCGTCACCAATGTTTAATTGCAATTTTAGATGGTGATGATACCACATGCAAAATAAACAAGCCTCTTCGAGAACATACGGGCGCAACGCACCTGCAGTTCCCCTGGTGTTGCAGTTGTTCATAGGCTGCGGTTGACACTTACCATCAAGTCATCTGCATGCTCGTTTGCTCCTTTTTCTATTAAGAAAATTGCCCGTGCCTGAGTCCTATTGTTTAACCATCTAAAATGCACCAATAATAATACTAAAATAAAATCACAGTATGTGTGTGGGGATAGAGAAGGCTTGTAAAAGAAAGTAAGGATAACACACACACACACACACACACACACGTTAACGCACGCACGCACGCATGCACACACGCACGCTGCGCATGGGTGGACTTTACATGTCCCCCAAATATTTTATTCCTCAGACATGAAGGTTTCCTCTCACGTCCCCGCGGAGCATGTTAATTAGTGTTGGTGGGAATAGAACCTAGGATGCTTGCTTACTGTAAACTTCACTTCGTCCTTTTGCTGATAACTACGGCTAAGGTAAACAGATTATTTATATCATAAACACTAACGCCTGTCAATCAGAGGGGTAGGCAGAGACTACGGACTCTTTTACATCCATATACCTACGCATACAAGCTCGTCGATTAACGATAATCTTAATCATTGATCCTCAATATACTGCCAATTTAGTCGATAAACTTACGTCTGGGCGACCCTGCCGACTCACCGTTCACTTCTACAACATAAATTTGCTTTATGCACTTTCTTCGTTCATTCTTCGCAGCCAAACCACCGACATTACTTTCTCAATCTGGTCACAACATCATCTTGCAAAATTAAGTAAATAAAGTGTTAAGCAGTGCTATTTTACGCTGGTACAGAATACCAGCGTAAATAGCACTACTTTCTTCTGCTGCATTCGATGCATTTTGATTCTTTATTGAGGATAGATAAAAACACATCAATACAAAGCCAGTATGATAATATAACAAACTCTATCATACGCAGTTTAGACTAGCCCGGTAACGGAGATGAACAAAATCATACTACATTTTCTCACACACAGACAACTCTATTACAAGGAAGACGATCTTAAAAGAACCGCTGGCTCAAACTGGAGCCAAATAGCACAAGACAGAGACAAATGGGCATCTTTGGAGGAGGCCTATACCCAAACTGGGGTCCTAGCAATAAATAATACTAAAAAATAATTTAACTATATTTTAGTATTATTTATTATTTATATAGTATTATTTTATTTTTTACGTAGTAGAGCCATGCTGCAGCTATATTAATAGTATAGTTGTAGCACAAATGGGTCGGCTCGACCGGGGAAGGACCACGCTCTCACAGAATACCAGCGTAAAATAGCAGCTTAATGCTGCTGTGTTTCGTATGGTGAGCGTAGAGAACCGGAGACCCTTTTACTGGAAAAGAGGCATTCTATCTTAGTCCTCACGGCTGACAACACATCTGCATTTAAATTCGCAAACTAAGACAGATGTAGATGTCTATGTGCCACAGCAACCACTTACCATCAGGTGGACTGTGTGCTCGTTTGTCAACCTTATTCTATTTAAAAAAACTAATTAAAGACACTAACCCATTACCATAAAACTACTAGAATTAAGAAATCGATATTGCAAGGAATAAAGGCTTTTTTATTTTATTTTATTTTATTTATTGAGGATAGATGTAGATGTCTATGGGTCGCAGCAACCACTTACTATCAGGTAGACTGTGTGCTCCTATAAAAAAATATGTAAAATATTGATAAATTTCGTTTTATTTCATTTTACAATAAACTGTATTTTTATGAACTGTCAACAAATTCAATACAACAAAGGCATGTAATGTGTATGATATATTGATACTTAAAATAGGTATGTATTTTTAGAGCTACGACGTCATATACGCTATAGTGACGCATCTAATGTCAGGTTTATTAATTTTTCTGTATTTATCCCACATTGCGTCCCACAGTCCGCCCTTTGTAACCCAAAGTAAAGGTGTGTACCTTCAACTAGGGCTTACAAAGGGCGGACTTAATGGGCTGTGGCACTCTTTACCAGTCAACCTTAGTCTGGCCTTACACACCGTACACCACTTACCATCAGGTGTCAACTTTATTCTATAAAAAAAATTGACTGACTGAAAATGTTGACAGCTTTTCATCATCTTCTTAATGTATGAGGATTTCATGAAAATTCATATATAACATTATATACATTTTTTTATAATCTTTTCCCATACATAAATTTTACAACTGTACACTATTTTCGAGTTTATCTCATCGTTTGAAAACACACTGATAAAGCTGAGCAGCGTTATTCCTTCTAATTTGTGCACGCGTTACATATAAAATAATATCCAAATCAGTTCAGCCATTTGGGGGATTAGCATGCACAACGATTTTATTATTTATAGATATTGAGCAAATATTTTGAATGTAACATGAATATTCTCATTAAGATTTGATTATTTTATACAGAAGTAGTTTGACAATAGCTGACTACTGACACTTTATAAAAATCATCACGTTGTTATTATTTATTGGTATTTGAAGTTAATTTTTAACTTGTAGTAGAACTTCATTTCTACCTAGGTGCCTGGGTACCTATTTATACGACCAAATAGCAGTGCTTCCGCTTGCAGTTAATAAAAAATCATGCAAAATTAAATAAACAAATGATCTCTTCATATAACCAGGCTTATCTTGGATTAAGAAATGTCACTAAGATTTAGTAGCACCTGAAAGATTACAGAATAACAGTAACAAAAATGCCAGAGCCAAAATTTCCGAGCGATGAAATGAGAAGCGGCGGTAAGGATGCATGGATTACAAATGTCAAGCGTGGATATTTCGACATACCCTTCGCAGGTGAACATTTTCAGTATTTTTATTTTTATGATTTATATCTTTAGGTAACGTTAAAATAATACTGTTACTAACATTAGGTGACAGATTGCTTGTTAATTTTTTTTAAACAGATTATCATCTGCGTCATCTTCCGCACCATTCTCTTTTATATTCTTCTCTGGGATAGATGAAGCTTTTAAGTCCAATAGTCAAAAAATACACAGTCATCATACTTGGTGCTGCTTGTAGGTTAAGAACATAATATAACAATAAGGGTTATTTTTGCGTAATTAAGATAGAAAAGAATAAATTTATATGCAACTATATAATTTGGCATGAGATGGTGTTACACTTTATTAGCCTAGTATTGTGTATAGGGTCTGCAAGCAGACATACAAATTTAAAACAATATGCAACTAACCTAAGATTACATTAATTCTAAATATTCTTTTAAATTATAAAAACACTTGTTTTGTAGCAATTCGTTTAATGAAATTTAAACTTGTTTCCTTCAAATTTTTTTATAAAATTCGGTAATTTATTAAATATTTTTTATTTACATTATACATATATTACACATTTATACATATTATATACATTTTTTCGGTTCACGAGGTTGGTGTTATATGTTCAAATATTGAATTCTTTGCGATCTCGTATTAATATCTGTGTACTTTTGAAAATATTCTGGGTGCTGTTTTACAAAAAAGCATACTTGTCCTATATGTACCTACACGGTAAGGAAAGAATTTTATATTTTTTAAATAATGGTTTGCAAATATCTAAAAACCCTACATTAGCGATGAATCTAATGCACTTTTTTTGGAAAATGAATGCTCTGTGAAATTCCAGTGAGGATCCCCAGGTTATGATTCCATAGCTGAGCACCGAGGACACGTAGCCGTGATAGGCGACTAACGCGGCCTCTGTAGGCACCGTTTCCTTCAAGCGTTTTAATGCGAATACATAACGTTCCAATTTATTTCAAATGACGTCAATATGTGTCTTCTTGTTTAAATTTTTATAATGGTTATTCCTAAGAATTTGTAACTGTCAAATTTATCAATTTTGAGTCGTTATATATTAATGTAAGTGATGGGGCGTTGGAATTGTAAGAACTATATTGTATCGTCTTTCTTATTTGTATGTTTATTTTTAAGTTGTTTTTACTTAAACAGTCAATAACTTCATAATTTACTAAGGTTTGGTATGAATTATTATTTTTACATTTAATTAGTAGAGTTGTGTCGTCTGCAAATAGTATAGTTTTTTTTGTGAAGTAAGACTGGGGAGATTATTAATATAAATCCAAAATAGTAAAGTTGCGAGCACGCCACCTTGAAGGACGTCTGTATTATATAACTGAAAAGAAGATCTAAATCGTTTTTTCATAAGTATATTTTATTTCCGATGAGTTGGCTTATTTCAGTGCATTGTTTCCTGTCATTAAGATAGCTGTGTAGCCAGTCATTTGCTTTTCCCCTTATAACATGAAATTTTAATTTGTGAAGAAGCTTAACAAAGTCAAAAGCTTTGGAAATGTCGAGGAAGATTGACAAAACTGGAAAACAACATTTATATATGACGGTGCCTGCGCCATTGCACGTGCGGCGGCGCCGGTGTAGCTAGACAGAATTCTTGTAAACAACACGTGCACCGCACATCTGCGCCATTGCACCTGCGGTGGCGACCATTTGTTTAGCTACTTGTTTTGCTTGTATAAAACGGACGGAGCGGCCGCCGTTAACGCAGTCTTGGCTCTGGCGTGGAACGGTGCGCTTATCGTATTCCGTTACTAGCTTATCCTCGACTCGTTGGATAATTAAGTCGTGCCAAAGAATCAAATATTATTCTTAACTACAAAATTAGTCTCGGTACAATTTACTTAAGTAAACTATTGTAAACTAATCTTATTTAAAAGAAAAGTCAAGCTGGGTTTCTTGCTGGTTCTTCACAGTACAGAGGTTTTATCCGAACCGGTGGTAGTAGTACTATATTGAATAAAAGTGATTCTATTCTATTCTAAAAGCCTTTTCATGTGACTCTATACATCATAGTAACATCGTTCATAAGAAGTGGGAATAAAACTTTCCACTTAGGTTCCCTATATTCTAATGATCTTTCTACATATACAAAAAAAAGTAATAAGTCAAAACAAGCTAATACCGTGGAACTTTCTTTTCGAAAACCGAATTGTTGTGGGTTTAAAATGTAAAATTTTGTTAGAAAATCTAATAATCTTTTAAACATCACTTTTTCAAATATTTTACATAATATTGGAATAATTGCAATTGGCCTATAATTTTTGTCAAGACTCATTATTTGCTGATGATACTTCATGATTTTCCGACTAAAAAAGCAATTATTGAAATATGAAAAAGTGAATAATGCTATATCAAAAGTAATACATTGGTTTAACGTCAATAATTTGCTTTTAACGGTAATAAATTGAAATGTATTAAATTCACTACACCTAATGTTAAAAAGGTGAATACCAGTAGGCTGTAAATGGGGAGTAGCTGGGCCTTGTTGAATCCACTGTTTTTCTCGGTATTACAGTTGACGCGAAGCTTCAATGGGACTCTTATATATCTAAATTAGCTAACAAACTTAGATCTGCAGCATATGCTGTAAAAAAGATTAGATGCCTTACATGTGTTGAAACAGCTATCTAGCTGTTTCAACACATGTAAGGCATCTACTAGGAAATAACTAAAATAAACTTATCTTAGTTTATTTTAGTTATTTCCATAGCATAATGTCATATGGAATTTTGCTATGGGCCAATGCGACTGACATTAAAACTATTTTTGTTTTGCAACAGAGCAATTTAAAACTAGGCCTGAAGTAATCCCTTAGAAAAATTTAAAGAAATAAATATATTAACTTTGGCCCCTCAATATATTTACGATTTAATATATATATATATATATAATAACAAAAACAAAAATAGTTTTATTAAAATAGTGATATACATTCTGTAAATACTAGGAACAAGTACAAGTTAGTTATACCAGTTAATCGACTCCAATGATTCAGTAATTCCTTTATGGGGCAATATATACGTTTTTACAACAAAGTCCTAGAAAATATGCTGACTTTTTCTATCAAAGGTTTAAATTATTTATTAAATAAAAAAATTGTCTAGTAAGGGTTATTATTCTACTAAAGTACATGACTTATAATAACCCCAGGAATGAGGTGATCGCTACCATGCTGTTTCTAAATGTTTCATAATAATTATATAAAATAATATATTGTAAATTGTGCTTTTAAAAGTCGCTTAGTTTCTTGCTGGTTCTTCCCAGGACAGAGGTTTTTTGTGATATGGACCACCTAATGTAATAAATTTGGAAAAAATTCACCTAAGGGTAGCAAATAAAGTAAATTCTTTTAGCAATTTGAAATCGGTTTTTTTTTTTTTTAAAGTTATAACTATTCTTTATTGCATTCCCTATTACAAAATAATACAAAGAGCGGGTTTAATGTTATAAGGCATTCTCTACCAGTCAACCCATGTAATGGTGAGAGTTTGACATATGTGTAACAATTTAGAGAAAAATACTTTTGTATAATAGTATACAAAATATTTTTTACACACATAATATTATAGTAATTATTAATAACACATTATAGAGATTAACAAACCATACAAATAAATGTTATGAAGAACATATATACAAATATATATAAACATATTTAAAACATATGTAGTATTAGTAAATATAAATAACTAAGAACACTGGGTGTTACAAGACTACCCGTAAAGCCGAAAGGAGGTTAAATGGGCCTTATGACGAGTCCATTCACAATATTTAAGAACCGCAATAACAACTGTATAACATACCCAAAAAATAAAAAATATTATTATTTTTTCTCTCATGTGCAAACCCTATTTCAGTAAAATTAAAGGTAAACTTCACGAAGAATGTACCTATATTTCTATCTAATTCATGGAACGACAAAATTTTAAAGACCTAACTAACAAGAAACAACCTAAACGAACACTTACTTTTCATAATAAACGTAAAATTTACAGAAACGGCTCAAGTGTGCTCCGCCTGCTCAATACAACCTCGCTCGTCGGGATATGGCGTGTGGCATTTCATTATCGTCGGTGTTATTGATGCAAAACCGATCTAACACGCTGTTCCATCTCGGAAACCGTTGGGCACCGGTCCCACGCGGCGATCCATCCTCGCGGAAAGCGAACGTTAAGATGTTCTCGTACGTTGCGAGCAAAATGTGCGGAGCTTCATCATGCTGAAACACCGTTTCTTTGGTTCTCAAAGTAATTCAAACAGGAAAGTCGTCAATCGCCTCTCCGAATTCCGTTTGTAAAACGTTAGATAGTTGCTACCGTTCAGACGTGATGGCATAATTACGAGACCGATGACATGCCCGTCATAAAGGCCAGTCACACATTCAGCCGCCACTGGTGTTGGAATCTGCCCTGCCGTGAATCATGTTAGTTCACGCGAGCTCAAACGATCCTTATGCATATTTGAAAGTCCTGACCTCGTGAATGTTGCGTCGTCCGTCAAGGACATAGTTTACGTAATTAGGGTTTTCCTCTAACTGCCTGAATTGCCACTCACAGAATTTCCTCCTGGGTGCAAAATCGGAGGTATCAGCTCCTGTGTACAGCGATAGTGATAAGGGTGACGATTGTTGTCACGAAGAATTTGCCAAACTGCAACATGGTTTATACCGAATCTTGTTCAGCTCGCCTCGTACTTGTGGTCGGCTCTTCTTCAAAATGCTCTAACACTAATTCAGCCTGCCTGGTGTCGACTGTGCTTGGACGTCCACTTCCACTAGACCTATGAAAAGAGCCGGTGGAATGTAGTCGCCTTGACATGTTCAGAAAACACTGGTACGAAGGCAGCCGTCGCTGTTCAGTCTACCATCGATAAATCGTTGCCGATACAGTTCGCAAGCACGATTTAAATTGCTATCTTCATGGCCTACGCCAACATCATATCGTAATATTCCGAGTTAAAGCATCGTTATTTTGCAAAAAAATGTTGGAAAAAAACTCGAAACTGTTGTAGGATATCGATTAGAAGATTTGAAATTGACAATAAATTTTTTCTAACTTGACATTTTTGAAGCCAGTACTTGAGTATAATGACATCCTTGTATTAGTAGCAAACATTTATGAATGAAAAATAGAAAAAATATTAAGTAGACAATTATTAGGTAAAATAGGTACGTAGGCCTTTCTGTTTAATAATCTGGTTCCCTGACATGACAGCTTACTAGGGTTGACAAAATTTTTGGCTTTGATAATTAGTTATATTTTTACAGGGTATTTTGTAACACGTTGTATATATGTCTGTTTAGCAATCATTTTGTTTTAAGTTGTTTTAAGTTAATGATCACCGACCAAATTTTTAAAGCATACTTATGATATAATATACCTTATCCAAATTGAAAATACCATAGTTTATTGTGGTAGAGCCATGCTGCAGCTATATTAGTAGTATAGTTGTAGCACGATGGAGTCGGCTCGACCGTGGAAGGACCACGCTCTCACAGAATACTAGCGTAAAATAGCAGCTTAACACTGCTGTGTTTCATATGGTGAGTGTAGAGAACCGCAGACCCTGGAAAAGGCATTCCATCTTAGTCGTCACGGGTGACAACGCATCTGCATTTGAGTCTTTATTGAGGATAGATGTAGATGTCTATAGGTCACAGTAACCACTTACCATCAGGTGGACTGTGTGCTCGTTTTCACCCTATACTATAAAAAAATAGTAATCAAAGCATATTCTATAAAATAAACATAATACATAAACGTAAATTCTCACGCCTGTCACTCACAGGAGAAGGCAGAGAAGGAAGACAGAACTACGTACTTCCATTTGACACCTCTCTCAACTGCTTTACATCCATAATCATCTCTTAATCTGGCTCTTCTTCAATTTGTCGCCAATTTGGTGGATAAACTTTCGTCTAGTGCGTTCCTTGCTGACTCTGCCGTTAACTATTGCTACATAAAGCTTTGTCACTCACTTTTTCATTGATATTAATAATGTCCTCCAGATCAATTTCCGTAACAGCGGCCGTCTTAACGGAGAATAACAATCCGTTCAGGAAGGATTATAGTGCACAGTGTGTGTATGCAAGTACAGACCACTCTCTGTTCCTTACTCTCATAGTCAATAGGACGGCAATCTGACACGACACGACGGGAAAAGATTATGCAGGACTAATGGCTACATTAGCTTAGAGGCTGAAAACATCGCCAACTTCGTGACGCTGACTACTGAGAATATTTTGACAGAAAATTCCATTACTGATTTTAGCCCGATCCGAAATTGTCACCAGGCCATGATCAGTCACCTTTACGGCCACTAGACCTGAGAGACAATCGAAAGTATTTCGTTGATAGTTGTGCTGCTAGTCAGAAAGAAGCTTTAAAGGCTCTATCTAAAAATGGTAATAAACAAGCCAAATGGTTATCACAGTTATTTAAAAACCCCAAATATTACCCCACCAAACAGACCAGTTTCTACACGAGCATCTGAAGCTTACTTCCATTTCTTGTCGTAGATGGGTAACTCAAAAAGGAAGACTGAATAACAGTCAAATGGATAATATCCTATTCTTTTAAAATCTCAAATTATGTTTTCTTAGGACGTTTTAAATGTTGTTTGTTCCAATAAATTTTAATTTAAGGTATAAACTTAATATCATTTAATTTTCATGAACATTATACAGGGTTATTTTGCAATAACCGGCCAAATTAGCAGTGAAGGTTCAGAATAAGTACTATAGGCAAATAATGAAAGAATTAATAAAAAAAATTCTTAATTAATTTTAATTCTGTCCTTTTATCTTTATATTCAAAATGCGTGTAATGCATCATTTTAACTGATTTTCATTAATAAATATCTAACGCCTACTATTTTACTACCCACACACACATTCGTAAGCGTCGATCGGTCGGCAAAAACGTTGAAAATAATTGCATGCAGGGATAAGCATTAAAACTATTGAATGACATCCAGAGAAATGTAGTTGTTGCCATAAACCACATTCAATTTGGTATAATTTCAAATAAAAATAAAGTCTTATTTAATTGGTTTTCAAAACTGCAATAACGGTTTATCATAATTTAAATATTTGAACTTAAGTTTAAGGCCCGTATTAATAAACGTTACTCAACTCAAGTACACGCACTTGGTACAATCTTGAGGTTATGATCTTATTTATAAACATATCTCAAGATGCGGCTTATTTACGATATCAGCTGACGCTGACGCACACTAATAAACTAAACTCGACTCTCAAGTTTGTGTACTTGAGATGCTAAAATCTGAGTGCGGGCAGTCCGTGACTTAAGATCATGATTGTTGACATGGAGATTGAAAATATTTTAGAATAAAATTAATTATTACGACGATATTGAGCACAATGACGAAATTTTACGGCCTTCGCGATATCGTTTACCAAAAATTATATATGGGATGCCTCCGATCCTTTTAAGTTACCAAGTGAACAATTTAAAAACGATACAGATTTGGTCAATAGTCAGTAATATCAGTATATATATATTGTGTCATCTATATAAATAAAATTGAGGTGTCCGTTTGTAATGTCAAAATTACTGCTTTTACTAAATGCATGTAAAGTATATACGGTACTTATAATAAAAACACGATTTTAAAATTTTTGTCTGTCTGTCTGTCTGTCTGTTTGTTCAGGCTAATCTCCGAAACAGCTAGACCGATTTTGATGGGACTTTCATTGGCAGATAGCTGTGGTGGTGTGTTGGCAGAAGATTACATAGCAGGGAAGTTAATTTGTTCAGACAATGTAAAGTTAATGTGTCTATCTGTACTATTAGTTATATTTTATATTAATTAGATTAAAATAAATAAATAAATCAAACAACAGATATTCATAAAAGTAGAAAAAATCGAAAGAGTTGAAAATGTGCAAAAAAATTGAGCAAACCACTGAGACATTGTTTTGTGTATTAATATAACACTCTAGAAACTGATAAAATGTTATTTAAAACCTTCTCAATTAAATGACATTGTGTAACAAAAAACCTCCCTCAGTGTCTACAAGCGACATCTGGTGAGCGGAAGATTACTAGCCCTCGTTAATGAACGTCCAATTAATCTAATAATATTAATAAAACAAATCCAATATATTTCTATGAAATGTAATCTAATAAATTTATATTTCAACTTCTTTGTGGAGACCTAATATTAGGTCCTTACGTATAAGAAATTAGCGTTTTGTGGTACTGACCACTTTGATCTGAAATATCTCCTCTTTGGTTAGAATTCCAAATTCAAATTTATAAATTCATTTAGCTGGTACATTTGAGTTTTGAAAAAGTCATTCATTGTTTTTGCTCATTATTTTTTCTTTGGCACCGCTTATTACCGCACAATGGAAAACATATCATAACTCGTACTCGTAAATATCGGTATATTTAAAGTACGAGTTCTAATAACACCAGTGCTGCAAAACAGCTCGAAGGATTAATGATGTATACGGCGCTGGTGTCGCAAAACACAGTACGTTTTGGTTTCAACGTTTTGCTCTGGAAATTTCGACCTTCAGAACCAACCCGTGGACGTGGAGGCCAAAGTGGAAAATGAAGAATTACAGGCTTTGTGAAGCTGATCCATCACAAAAGCACTTCGAGATTGCTGCAGGCTTCGGGAAGTGATAAAACTGTATTAATCCACTTGAGCAAATCGGAAAGTAAAAAACTTGAACGATGGGTACCTCATGAATTGAGGGAATCGAACTTACAAACACGCGTCGACTGCTGTGTTACTGGTCAACCGACACAATAATGAAGGGATTTTAAATCGAATCATTACTTATGATGAAAAGTGGATACTGTACGATAATCAAACGCTTGTTGCAATGGCTGAACCCTGGAGACCCAGCCAAATCCTGCCTAAACGAAAATTGAGTCAGAAAAATTACTTATAAGTGTTTGGTGGATAGCGCCGGTGTCGTTCACTACAGTTTTCTAAAATCTGGCCAAACGATTACGGCAGATATCTATTGTCAGCAACTGCAAACCATGAAGGAAGGACTAGCTGCTAAATAACCGAGATTGGTCAATTGCTCTAGGCCTTGAGATGCTGATATCGTAATGAGGGCGTATCAAATGATTACGCTCTTGAGTTCGTCGTTGAGTAACGTTTATTAATACGGACCTAATAACACAAAGCCTTTATTACATCTCGAGTCCTTAAAACAAACAGCCGTACCATATTATAAATAAGTAAACGCTCCAGCAATTACTCCTAGACCGACCACGAACTTGAATTAACCGGATCGAACCGGCGGGGCCGCTTGAATCCAGATCGCGGCCGAGTTAGCCGCCGCGCGGTGAATAGATCTGAATGAAACTTTAATTAATATTCTAAAGCTTTGTGCCAATGTTTACAAAACTGGGGGGTGGGCTTTTTGTACCGAAGCTTTTCGAAATAAATCAGAAGAATAACAAAAAAGAAAAACATTCGAATTTATATGTATTTTTACAAATTAAAAGGATTGGTTTTAGTTTCCTCGTTTATTCTTTCATTATAGACTTCCAAAAGTCCACCATTTTACCGTAGCAGGCGACACTGGGTGACCGTTGCTTTTTAATAATAATAATAATAATAATTTCTTCATTTGCTTAAAACATGGTATTTGTAGGTGGTACAGTAAAATAAGTTCACATGTTTTGCTTGTAATTAGCATGCAAATTTAAGTTTATTTTACATACATTTCAGGTATAATTTATTTCAAAAAGGGTCAAATACATTCATAAAATTAATATCAATTAATCAATAATTATTAAAGCCTAATGTCAATAAATTGTTTATTTTAATTATTTTATTATTTTCGGTTGGTATCTGAAAGAAGCTGATATCCATTTCCTGTTTCAGTTACCTGCTATCGCCTCTTACAATATCCATATCTTAAGCCCCACTACACAACGACCTTATTGGTACAAAATATTTTATATACAGACTACAGTAAATTCATGATTGAAATTGGCAAGTGTGTGAAATAGATTATTACAGCACTTGAGTATGGTTAGTTATTTATATATACATTTAATGAGATATATATGCATAAAAGTGTGTATATATATATGTATATACATATACACACATATAAATACATATACATGTGTATAATTTATAATTTTGGTGCAATAAAGACCGTTACGGTTACAGCTTACTAAAGTGCACTGCTAAACATAGGCCTCCCCCATAGACTGTCATAGTTGCCACGCTTGGCAGAGTGGTTTGTAAGCTTTTTGTATAGATCTCTGTCGTTGATATCCTTACACCGCAACTACACGCTAAGTTAAGACTAAACAAATAAATAAATAGATTCGGTAGCGAAGCCTCCATAAAAGCCGAAGCCGGGCCCTATCAAACTGCTCAATCAATAATATCAACTAATAAAATAACTCGTAAACTGTTTCAAACTATTTCAAATTTCCGCGCGCTTCTCTGTCGCTGTCGCCGACCCTGTTCTACACAGGCCATAGATTACTGTATATACAAAGGCCTTATAACGTCAACACGCGGCAAAACTGCGCGATTAGGTTGTCATAAAATTAGTCGTCTCTCTCGCACGCGTGTGCTTTTACCGGGCTTTCGAAGACGATCGCTCCCCCCTCTAACCTGTGGTAAAATGTTCTATAATGAAATATAACTACGATTGTTTATATAGCAATTTGTACGTATGAAAAGTCCGGCTTTTAGTGTGATTAGTCATTAGTCAAGCGCAGGAGATACCTTTGCAAGTTCACTTCACATTTCAATGTTTACTCTGTGTGTTTACTTGAGAGAATAAATATTGCGAGCTGAAAATTTATGCTTTTTAGATTTTACTGAAAATGGAGGATAATAGTGTTCCTTGTGCTAAAACAACAAAACCATATCTTGGGCACCCTAGTTTGAAGCCTAGCTTCATATGGAATAGATTAACTATAAAATATTAAAATACGTATTACAAGACTTAATGAAAGCATCTGTTTTATTCCTTAGTGAAATAGAGATTGCATCTGTGTTCGCGTACACACTTGGGCACTATATAATCCTATCCAGCGCAGATGGCTAATCTCCGTTGAGACTGGACGCCGTGATCGAAATTCGGTCTAAAGGACATAATTATTGTTTCTCTTATGATATGATAATATTTAATAATATTGATGGAAGAGATTTTTTGATCGGCTTAAATTGTGGTGACAATACCATTATATTACATTATAAAACTTAAAATCGATAAATGCATAAATTGGAGCGAAAATCGATTCTCAAGTGGCAAGTGAAAGATCAATGTAAGTGTGGCCTCTCACATAACTCGCTGACTAGCTGATGATGCGTACAGGGGGTCGACGAATGCATTTGACCTTGCTTTGTGACAACCTACAGATGAAGTACATGATAAATAAAACGATATGACAAGGAGAAAAAAGAGACTTTTCATTATAATGATTTCTTATATTCATGCGAATACTACACATGAAATAAAACTAATTTTAAAGATTTTATAGCATTTAATTTAAACTTTTTTAATTCCAGACGTTTTAGGTGCTGCAGCTTTTGCTGTCGCACCGATGGTCCGGCTCGAAGCGGGGTGGTGCCACGACCTCACAAAATACCAGCGTGAAGTAGATAATTACTTCTGCATTTCGCCTGGTTAGTGCACGTGCCCGGAGGCCCAATTGAGGTCCCATAGCGGTAATGCCGACACAGACCGACTCATCGACCACATCTAAATGGCTGCAGACTCCGTGCTACAACAGGTTCTATCCGCAGAGATCTTGATGCTCGGTGATTTTAACGCCCACCACGCTGCATGGCTTGGTTACCGTTTAACTGATCATGCGGGTAGAGCTGATTGTGACTTTGCCTTAGGATATGGTCTGACACAACTGTTTATTTCGCCAACGCAGATCCCAGAAGTGGAGGATCATGTACATTCCCTGTTGGACCTTCGGTTGACCTTTCATCCGGACGGATATCAGGTCTTCGTCGATGCTCCTCGGGCCATTGTCTGATCCAGAGTAAGGTGCCACTCACGCTACCATCGCGGTTGCGATCTGCAGGTTGCCGTCGTGTTTGACTGGGACGGGATGCGGTATTTTTTGCATCCTGTCCTTGAGGGCGGATTTGCTTCTCTCCGGATGATCCCAACGTTGTTACTGATTGTGTCGCTGATGTGGTACTTCAGGGAATGGAACTATTTATTCCATCATCTATGGTGTCTATCGGAGGCAAAACTCAGAAATGGTTTGGTCACTCCTGTAAAATTCCATCACGCTATAAGCAGGAATGCTACCGGGTCTGGCCGATGCATCAACATCTCGAGACGCAAACACCAACGCTCTTAAAAGTATAATTCCGCTGGGTCCTTCAAAGTGTCATTGCCAAGGCAAAGTCAGAGCACATCGGCAGAATTGGCGAGAAACTAGTTCGACCTCCTTTGGCAATACGCAGTCTGGTCTCTCGCCAAGGCTGTCCAAGGAACTTCTGTCAACCATCTCTGCCATCTCTGCAAAGGTAGTAAGACTCACTGGTCCATGCCACAAAGGTGAAGCCGATCTGCTAGGCTCTCTCTTTGCGTTCAACTCGGCTCTCAATGACGGAAACACACCGCCGACTATCCGCGGTGACAATGCCGGTTTTAACGTCTTTTCCGGTACTCCTACTTCCTAGGCGTAGTCCCGAATCCATGGAAGACAGCTGGTGCCCGATCCTAAAAGGCGATCGCTCAGATCCGTCAACTACAGGCCTATCGCTATCACCTCGTTGTTCTCCAAAATAATGAAACAATTATTAACTGCTAGCACATGGGTAGGTACCTTTGGGATCGCCAGCTGATTAGTGACCGCCAGTACGATTTTCGTCGGATCACGGCTGATCTTCTGGTTTACTAACTCATAGATGGGCGGAGGCAGTGCAGTCAAGGTTGGTTTGACATAAGCCTTCGATCGGGTTCGACACAAAGCGCTTCTTTCAAGCTTCTCTCTATGGGCTTCCCGATAAATTGTGCAGTTGGATCACCAGTTCTCTTGCAGATTGGAGCATCAAGGTCGTAGTAGACTGTGCTTGCTCTGATAACAAGCCCATTAACACTGGTGTTCCACAAGGCTGCGTGCTATCACTGACGCTGTTTCTTTTGAATATCAATGATATGTTGCAAACTGGTAACATTCGTTGCTATGCGGACGACAGCACTGGTGATGCTTTATACACCGGCCGTGCCAAAATTTATCGGGAAATCGAGTCTCGGACTGGGGGCGACTAAATTTAGTCCAGTTCAATCCCCAGAAGACACAAGTTTGTGCGTTTACCGCTAACAATAACCCCTTTGTCGTATCGCCCGAGTTTCAAGGCACTCCCTTTGTTGCCTCAGCCAGTATCAGAATCGTCGGCGTCGACATATCGAGTGACATACAGTTTCGTGGTTACTTGAAAGAGAAGGTCAAATTGGTCTCTAAAAAGCTTGGCGTGCTCAGCAGAGCGGGACAGTATTTCTTGCCGGCACAACGCCTGCAACTTTACAAGGCGCAGGTTCGGCCTCACATGGAATACTGTTCCCTTCTCTGGGCGTGCCAGCTCCTTCCATTTGTTCGCATCTAGTGCAGAGCGGTTCGAATCGTCGGCAACCGAGCTCTTTCTGATCGGCTTGACTCACTGGCACTGCGAACAAAGCACACTGGGACAAAGGTGTTTGACGTCTTCATGTTATAGTAAACGAAAGCTACCTTCAACCTCTAATTATTACTATTTGGTTCGATCCAAACATTATATCAGATCTGCTGGACCATAAATCCTCGCAAAAGAAAATGCGCTCGAAAATAAGCGGGAAGTTTATACGTGATAGAGCCATGCAGCAGCTATATTATGGTTGAAGCACGAATGGGTCGGTTTGACCGGGTTAAGACCACGCTCTCACAGAATACAAGCGTAAAATAGCAGCTTAACGCTGCTGTGTGTCGTATGGTGAGTGCATAGAACCGGAGACCCTTTTTAATGGAAACGAGGCATTCCATCTTAGTCCTCACCGGTGACAACGCATCTGCATTTTGATTCGTAATCGAAGATAGATGTAGATGTCTATGGGCCACAGCAACCACTTACCATCAGGTGGACTGCGTGCTCGTTTGTCATCATTATCCTATAAAAAAAAATCCAGGGAATGCCTGCAGGGTCAACCGTTTTTCAGATTTTTTTAAACAAAATGCGATAAAATCCGTAAAATTAGTTTTATTCGACTTTTCTTTCTCTTAATGTAAGCTCCTATTATTATCAATGCCACTTATAACATCCACACATCAATATTAATTTCTATTCTTACATTTTCTGCAATGATTTAGAGAAATTTATAAAATTGTTGAGTTTTGAAATTTAAAATTGACAAATACTTTGAGGATTAGGCCGTATGAATATAAAATATTTCTGCACTAGTGATGAGCTGGCGCAACGAGATATTACTTCAGATCGAATTGCGATCACGGCAGCAAGTCTCAACGGGCACTAGACATTTTTGGTGCAAGACAGTAGAGAGTATTTTAATGCACGAGTGTCAGTCTCAGTAAAGGATATAAATTTTTATACCAATATAACTCAATTTCCATTCTCCGTTAATTTTTGTTGATAAAAACAATCATAAGAAAACAGGATCATGGACTTTATTTGTATATTTATTATTATTTAGTTATAAGTATCTTTTACCGTGTAGTGGCAGTGTAAGTATATCCACTACCCCATATCATACCGTGGATGTCGGAAGAGGCGACAGAGGAAAACAAATGGGCAGCAGCGTCTTCCTAATAACGACAAAAAATAAAAAAACTGCGGTTGCCAACCCGCTTGCCATATATATCAATATTCAATATTAATGACCTCAATTTTCGATACCAAAATCACGTCTGGTTATTCGTAGCGTATCACTAAGCAATGTGGCTGACATTATCCTATTCAACTATATTAACTGAATTTATCTCCAGAAAGTTAAAAGGACAATGTAATAAATCAGCAATATGATTTTCGTTATAACTACGTGAAGCTATAGAAGCCTCGGGCTACGGCAACGACGTTCTACACAATTGTAGGCGTACGGAGCTACGTCGTAGACACCGTATGCGATTACATTTCGCGTTGTGATTTAAATGAGTTCCCAGCTGAAGAGAAGTTTGCTGAGAAAACTTTAAGCTCGCCCAGTATAGTAGATTATTTGACTCGTCTAATCTCATAAAATTAAAGAGAATAGTTTTCTCCGTATTTAGCTAAAAGTAAAAGTAATACGTAGTACGTGCATATTATAGTTGTAGCACGAATGGGTCGGCTCGACCGGGAAAGGACTATGTTCTCACAGAACAGTGTAGGATAGAAACTTAATGCTACTGTGTTTCATATGGTTAGTGTAGAGAATCAAAGACCCCCTTTTTACTGGAAACGACGCATTCTATCTTGGTTATCAGGGGTAACAACGCATCTAAATTTAGTTTCTTAATCAAAGACAGATGTAGATGTCTATGGGCCATAGCATCCATTTACCATCAGGTTGACTGTGTATGTCATTCTTATTCTATTAAAAACTGTCTTGATTCTTCATCATCAATATCATTATCCTATCACAAGCCTATCACAAGTCCACTGCTGAACATAGGTCTCCCCAGGAATGCCACTAAGCACGGTCCTGAACCACTTGTCTTGATTTTTAACCGAGGATAAACGTGGGTGTCTATGGGCACAGCATCCACTTACCACCAGGTTGACTGTGTGCTCATGCCATTTTTATTATATTTTTAAAAACTGGCTCATAGGACTAAGATGGAATGCATCGTTACCGTTTAAACAGTCTCCGATTCTCCTCACTCACCATGGAACATTGCAGTATGTGCTGCTATTACATGATAGTATTCTGTGTTAGGGAGATACATCCCCAGTCTAACCGACTCGTTCATGTTGCAGTCATAATACGCTGCAGCGTTTCTCTATCACGTAAAAATGTCTTAAGTTACAAACAACTAGTAAATCTGATGGTAACTGGCTACTGAAGTCCACGGACACCTGCAGCCAACTTCAAATAAAGAAGGCTAGAGATGCGTTGTCACCTCTGAGGAATAAGACTGAATGCTTCACAGCCTGTAGTTATACTGGCTCTCTGTACCCTTCAGACAGAAACACAGAAGAGCAAGCATTGCTTTTTAGCGGCAGAAATAGGTAAGAGGATACCTAACCAGAAGGACTCCTTGGTCGGTGAAAATATTTAGCACCTTATAAATTTACAAAAATATTAAAAATACAATGACATCATTGCTAAAATAAAACATGAATACCAACATTAAAATATTTAATTTTATATGATATTCGGGCGTTAGTACGTCACGTCACTGCGTATTTATTTTGTCGAGTAAAAATAGCGATGAAGGTGAAACATGTTTAATTTTAGCATGAATGGACAAATATCAGTTTATCTTGTAAACGTGACGATCCGACAAATTTGTTAAAAAATTGACAAAACAGATGAATTGCACAGTATAGCTTCACTACAAAAGCTACATAATTGTGTTAAATGAAATATATAGAAATTGTAAATCATAATTACAAATTAAAACTACAGCTTTTATTAGAAAGGACCCAGGTGGACTTTTTGCTCTTTAGTCACTCTTACTCAATAAAAATTACAATCAGGACACATATGAGTACAAAACAAAAATTCCTTCCTAAGCCTACTTCTCACTGACCAGTTTCCGTTAAGTTATGTTCAAAAGTAATTCTACCGGATAACAGATTCAGAATATTTAAATGCACAGAAAAATTCCTTACACTTTAATTTCTACCACTTTATATTCCTTAAACCTGATAGGAATGCAACGTCTAATGTCAGAAAAAAGCTGAATTTTTATTTATCTTATCATTCTTTTTAATTTTAATTTTATCATTCTTTATCTCAAAATTGCTCTGAATATTTCCGATGCTACACAAAATAGCGATAGCTCTAACCGTCACATGAATGTATTGTTGAATCAGACTCGAAAGATATTGTCGGTTGTAATATTCCTCGGGCAGAATTTGAATTTGAAGTACTGTAATTTTTAAAGCGTAAAGAATAGCAATGCATTTTAAATTGCGTATAAATATAATGACTTCTTATATTTACGAGAACACTGCACATTGAATTAAACTATTTTTACGGATTATCGCGTTAAGTTTATTTATTTTTTAAATTAAGCGCCCAAAAATCCGTAAAAATAGTATTATTTAATGCCTATAAAAATACTGATATTTAAACTAAATTATAAAAGAACAATTGATCACTATAAAAAATAATGAATTTATTTATCAAAATGGTACTTTAAAAATATTTATGTTATCCAATACATATCGTCCCGCGTGTGTCGTAATAGGCGATAGAGGGGACAAACCAACTAGAAAATAAAAAACTGCGGTTGCCAACCCGCCTGCCAAGCGTGATAAGTATGGCAAATAACCCCCTCATAAGTCAATGTATGTGACAGCCTATGTTCAGCAGTAAGAATATTTTTTCGTCGTAAAAAATTTATTCGTCGTAAAAAAGTTCCATTGGTATTAATTAATAATATTTTCAACTAGTCAAAGAAATCTAAAGGTTTCTTAAGTAAAAGTAGTGAAGCGATATTAACCTAATAGTGAAGGATGCGATTATAGTATAGGATTATTATAACCTGGGATATTTGTCATAATTATATGGGAAATTCTAGTTGGGATGCCTATGTTCAGCATTGGACTTTAGATAGGCTGCAACAAATGAATGAATTAAATAATTATGCTGCTAGGAAGTGGTGCATTCACTGTTTCATCACTATATATTTAAGTTGGCAGGTTTGTTTTTAAAAATAAGACATTGTTTATTATAGCAAGTGATATACATCCCCGAAACCGGTGACAGACAAACTTGTCCTAGATGTCATTCCTAGACTCGTTAAATATAACAAAATTGCCTAAATATGTGTGTGAAAATATGTAATAAACTACTAAGGTTATAAATTATTAAGCGAAAGAATATATATGAAACATTTGTACAATTGGTTAAAAACTGAATGCTTTTGTGACTTAAATTATTTTTGATAGTAAATAATTAATATTGTTACGTTATTATGAGCGATTTTAAATTATAATTTGCATGCTATGCACTATTATTGCAAAACACGACTGCATTGTATAAGTTGTAGCATATTCTTATACCAATAAAGAAATGTAAATAAAGAAATAATTTATGCAAATAAAGAATTACGATTATGATTTAATAATTCAAGTTATTTGCAGGTGTCCTGATCTGCCGATGCCACTTATATACCTATGTTTGCACGTGTCCAGTGCCTGAGTTACTCACGCATAAAAACGTCTTAATATAGCATGGTATTTGCATTGTAAATTACTTCAATGTTAGAAAATCAACAAAAAACGAGGCTCAATGGAAGTCAACAAGTCAAACGTTTAAACAGTTGATCTAAACCACCTCGGGGAAAATACGTTACGAAAAAGGGTTAAGGCTCAAGTACATATATAGAGAAGGATTCTGTTTTATCGCTTTTATCCCTTTTTTAATTTTACACTCACTAGGATTTTCTCCTGTATCAAGGAGGTAGTTTACATACATAAGTTGTACATCCAGATGTGAACAATTGTCTTGTTTCGTGCAGGATTCGAACCGTCCCTAGCGACGCAACTCAGCTAAGCAATACAGAGCCAGCTTTATCATTTTTAATTTACATTTCATACACTTTACTAATAAATTATTGTATATAACTTCAGTGTAGCATTATTCTACTGCTATACGCCGTGAGAGTATCAAAGCTGTCACAGAAATGGATCAGTATATATTTTCTTTATAGAATAAGGGTGAAAAACGAGCACACAGTCCACCTGATGGTAAGTGGCTGCTGTGATCCTTAGACATCTACATCTATCCTTAATTAAGAATCAAAATGCAGATGGATATAATGCCAGTCCAAAAGGTCAGTTTTCAGTATGCTGAAGTGGCAATGGACTGGTCATATATTTACGTGGTAGAGCCATGCTGCAACTACACTATGACTGCAGCACGAATGAGTCGGTCCGACCGGGGTAGAACCACGCTCTGACAGAATCGAGCGTAAAAACACCAGAATAATACTGTTTCGTATGGTGAGTGTAGAACCGGATACACTTTTTACTAACGAGGCATTCCAGGTGAAAACGCATCTGAATTTAGATTCTTAATCGAGGATAGATGTAGCTGTCTATGGGCCACAGCATCCTTATTCTATAAAAAAAAATATGTCGAAGTACCGACAACCGATAGGAGTGCAGGGCGGCCGCTAATCCGATGGATTGACGAATGGCTAGTGATTGAGGAATTCCATGAATGTAGGTGACTCGGGACCGTATTTCGTGACATCACTTGGGGGAAACCTACGAGCATTGTTCAGCAGTACACTTGTCATGGGCTTTATTGATGATGAGGATAATGATGAACATCCTTAGGACAGAGGAAATCGATTCGACCGCCACCAATGTTTAATTGCAATTTTTGATGGTGATGATACCACCTGCAAAATAAACAAAGCCTCTTCGAGAACATACGGGCGCAACGCACCTGCAGTTCTCCTGGTGTTGCAGTTGTTCATAGGCTGCGATTGACACTTACCATCAAGTCATCTGCATGCTCGTTTGCTCCCTTTTCTATTAAGAAAATTGCCCGTGCCTGATTCTTAGTTCATTTGCAACTTATGCATCTAAAATGCACCAATAATAATACTAAAATAAAATCACAATATGTGTGTGGGGATAGAGAAGGCTTGTAAAAGAAAGTAGGGATAAAAAATATGGTAGGGCTCCCACACACACACACACACACACACACACACACACACGTTAACGCACGCACACACGCACACACGCACGCTGCGTATTGTGGACTTTATGTCCCCAAATATTTTATTCCTCAGACATGAAGGTTTCCTCTCCGTCCCCCGAGCATTTAATTAGTGTTGGTGGAATAGAACCTGGGATGCTTGCTTACTGTAAACTTCACTTCGATCGCACTGCACCTGAGTTACTACTTAAGGGTAAACAGATTATTTATATCATAAACACTAACGCCTGTCAATCAGAGGGTAGGCAGAGACTACGGACTTTCATTTGGCACGATCCTGAAACACGTCTCTCGACTCTTTACATCCATATACCTACGCATACAAGCTCGTCGATTAACGATAATCTTAATCTGACCAATCCTCAATATACTGCCAATTTAGTCGATAAACTTACGTCTAGGGCGACCCCTGCCGACTCCGCCGTTCACTTCTACAACATAAATTTGCTTTGTCACACTTTCTTCGTTCATTCTTCTTACGCGTGACCACCCGAAGCATTACTTTCAATCCTGGTCACAACATCATCTTGCAAAATTAAGTAAATAAAGTGTTAAGCAGTGCTATTTTACGCTGGTACAGAATACCAGTGTAAAATAAAATAGCACTATACTCTTCTCTGCGTTTCGATGCATTTTGATTCTTTATTGAGGATAGATAAAAACACATCAACAAAGCTCTAAAATACATACCTATTTTAAGTATCAATATATCATACACATTATATGCCTTTGTTGTATTGATTTGTTGACAGTTCATAAAATACAGTTTATTGTAAAATGAAATAAAACGAAATTTATCAATATTTTACATATTTTTTTAGGAACACATCACTACCTGATAGTAAGTAAGTGGTTGCTGCGACCCATAGACATCTACATCTATCCTCAATAAATAATATAAAATAAAATAAAAAGCCTTTATTCCTGCAATATCGATTTCTTAATTCTAGTAGTTTTATGGTAATAGGTTAGTGTCTTTAATTAGTTTTTTTAATAGAATAAGGGTGACAAACACACAGTCCACCTGATGGTAAGTGGTTGCTGTGGCACATAGACATCTACATCTGTCTTAGTTTGCGAATTTAAATGCAGATGTGTTGTTAGCCGTGAGGACTAAGATAGAATGCTCTTTTTCAAGTAAAAGGGTCTCCGGTTCTCTACGCTCACCATACGAAACACAGCAGCATTAAGCTGCTATTTTACGCTGGTATTCTGTGAGAGCGTGGTCCTCGGTCGAGCCATTTTGTGCTACAACTATACTATTATACAGCTGCAGCATAGCTCTACTACGTAAAAATAAAATAATACTATATAAATAATAAATAATACTAAAATATAGTTAAATTATTTTTTAGTATTATTTATTGCTAGGACCCCAGTTTGGGTATAGGCCTCCTCCAAAGATGCCCATTTGTCTCTGTCTTGTGCTATTTGGCTCCAGTTTGAGCCAGCGGTTCTTTTAAGATCGTCTTCCTTGTAATAGAGTTGCTGTTCGTGTGGAGAAAATCTAGTGGCGATTTTGTTCATCTCCCGTTACTCGGGCTAGTCTTAAACTGCGTATGATAGAGTTTGTTATATTATCATACTGGCTTTGTATTGATGTGTTTTTATCTATCCTCAATAAAGAATCAAAATGCATCGAAACGCAGCAGTGTTAAGCAGTGCTATTTTACGCTGGTATTCTGCCAGCGTAAAACGCACTATACTACTATTCTACAATTTTGCAAGATGATGTTGTGACCAGGATTGAGAAAGTAATGCTTCGGTGGTTTGGTCATGTAGGAAGAATGAACGAAGAAAGTGTGACAAAGCAAATTTATGTTGTAGAAGTGAACGGCGGAGTCGGCAGGGGTCGCCCTAGACGTAAGTTTATCGACTAAATTGGCAGTATATTGAGGATTGGTCAGATTAAGATTATCGTTAATCGACGAGCTTGTATGCGTAGGTATATGGATGTAAAAGAGTCCGTAGTCTCTGCCTACCCCTCTGATTGACAGGCGTTAGTGTTTATGATATAAATAATCTGTTTACCTTAGCCGTAGTTACTCAGGGGCAGTGCGATCGAAGTGAAGTTTACAGTAAGCAAGCATCCCAAGTTCTATTCCCACCAACACTAATTAACATGCTCGGCGGGGACGTGAGAGCAAACCTTCATTTCTGAGGAATAAAATATTTGGGGGACATGTAAAGTCTACCCATGCGCAGTGTGCGTGCGTGCGTGCGTGCGTTAACGTGTGTGTGTGTGTGTGTGTGTGTGTGTGTGTGTGTGTGTGTGTGTGTGTGTGTGTGTGTGTGTGTGTGGAGCCTACCATATTTTTTTCTTACTTTCTTACCCTCCTCCCTCCCACATACTATGATTTTATTTTAGTATTATTATTGGTGCATTTTAGATGCATAAGTTGCAAATGAACAAGGACTCAGGCACGGGCAATTTTCTTAATAGAAAAAGGAGCAAACGAGCATGCAGATGACTTGATGGTAAGTGTCCTTGCAGCCTATGAACAACTGCAACACCAGGGGACTGCAGGTGCGTGCGCCGTATGTTCTCGAAGAGGCTTTGTTTATTTTGCAGGTGGTATCATCACCATCTAAAATTGCAATTAAACATTGGTGGCGGTCGAATCGATTTCCTCTGTCTAAGGATCTTCATCGTATCCTCATCATCAATAAAGCCCATGACTAGTGTACTGTTGAACAATCCTCGTAGGTTTCCCCAGTGATGTCACGAAATACGGTTCAGAGTCACCTGCATTCATGGAATTCCTCAATCACTAACGATTCGTCAATCCATCGGATGAGCGGCCGCTCTGCACTCTATCGGTTGTCGGTACTTCGATAATTTTTATAGAATAAGGATGCTGTGGCCCATAGACAGCCATCTATCCTCGATTAAGAATCTAAATTCAGATGCGTTTTCACATGGAATGCCTCGTTAGTAAAAGTGTATCGGTTCTACACTCACCATACAAACAATATTATTCTGGTGTTTTACGCTCGATTCTGTCAGAGCGTGGTTCTACCAGTCGGACCGACTCATTCGTGCTGCAGCCATAGTATAGTTGCAGCATGGCTCTACCACGTAAATATGACCAGTTTATTGCCACTTCATCATACTGAAACTAATATTTTGGACTGGAAATGAGGCATTATATCCATCTGCATTTTGATTCTTAATTAAGGATAGATGTAGATGTCTAAGGATCACAGCAGCCACTTACCATCAGGTGGACTGTGTGCTCGTTTTTCACCCTTATTCTATAAAGAAAATATACTGATCCATTTCTCTGTGACAGTTACTCTGATACTCTACGGCGTATAGCAGTAGAATAATGCACACTCAAATTATATACAATAATTTATTAGTAAAGTGTATGAAATGTAAATTAAAAAATTTATAAAAGCTGGCTCCGTGGCGCATTGGCTAACATTGAGTTGTGTCGCTAAGGTGGTTCGAATCCCGCACGAAACAAGACAATTATTCCACATCTGGATGTACAACTTATGTACGTAAACTACCTCCTGATACAGGAGAAAATATGAGTAGTGTAAAATTAAAAAGGGATAAAAGCGATAAAACAGAATCCTTCTCTATATGTACTTGAGCCTTATTTTTCGTATATTTTCCCGAGGTGGTTTGATCAACTCTTAAACGTTTGACTTGTTGACTTCCATTGACCCTCGTTTTTGTTGATTTTCTAACATTGAAGTAATTACAATGCAAATACCAAGCTATATTAAGACGTTTTTATGCACGGTAACTCAGGCACTGGACACGTGCAAGCATAGTATATAAGTGGCATCGGCAGATCAGGACACCTGCAAATAACTTGAAATATTAAATCATAATCGTAATTCTTTATTTGCATAAATGACGGTATAAGAAGATGCTGCAACTTATACATGCAGTCGTGTTTGCTAATAATAGTGCAGAGCATGCAAATTATAATTTAAAATTGCTCATAATATAACAATATTAATTATTTACTATCAAAAAAATAATTTAAGTCACAAAAGCATTCAGTTTTAACCAATTGTACAAATGTTTCATATATATTCTTTCGCTTAATAATTTATAACCTTTAGTTAGTTTATTACATATTTTCACACATATTTAGGCAATTTTGTTATATTTAACGAGTCTAGGAATGACATCTAGGACAAGTTTGTCTGGGTCACATCGGTTTCGGGGATGTATATCACTTGCTATAATAAACAATGTCTTATTTTAAAAACAAACCTGCCTACTTAAATGTATAGCGATGAAACAGTGAATGCACCACTTCCTGGCAGCATAATTATTTAATTCATTCATTTGTTGCAGCCTATCTAAAGTCCAATGCTGAACATAGGCATCCCAACTAAATTTATATAATTATGGCAAATATCCCAGGTTATAATAATCCTACTATAATCGCATCCTTCACTATTAGGTTAATATCGCTTCACTACTTTTATACCAAAACCTGTGGTTTCTTTGACTGGTAAAATATTATTAATTAATACCAATGGAACAGTTTTTACGACGAAAAAATATTCTTACTGCTGAACATAGGTTTTCCCATACATTGACTTATGAGGGGTTATTTGCCATACTTATCACGCTTGGCAGGCGAGTTAGCAACCAGTTTTATTTTCTAGTTAGTTTGTCCCTCTATCGCCTATTACGACTCCCGCGGGACGATATGTATTGGATATCATAAATATTTTGTACGTTATTAAACTTTATTTAATTTTAACATTTTGATAAATAAATTCATTATTTTTATAGTGACCAATTGTTCTTTTATAATTTATTTAAATATCAGTATAAATAAAACTATTTTTTCGAATTTTGGGCGCTTAATTTAAAAAATAAATAAACTTAACGCGATAATCCGTAAAAATAGTTTAATTCAATGTGCAGTGTTCTCGTAAATATAAGAAGTCATTATATTTATACGCAATTTAAAATGCATTGCTATTCTTTACGCTTTAAAAATTACAGTACTTCAAATTCAAATTCTGCCCGAGGAATATTACAACCGACAATATCTTTCGAGTCTGATTCAACAATACATTCATGTGACGGTTAGAGCTATCGCTATTTTACGTAGCATCGGAAATATTCCTGTAGAGCACTTTGAGATTGTATAAATAAAAATTCAGCTTTTTTCTGACATTAGACGTTGCATTCCTATCAGGTTTAAGGAATATAAAGTGGTAGAAATTAAAGTGTAAGGAATTTTTCTGTGCATTTAAATATTCTGAATCTGTTATCCGGTAGAATTACTGAACATTACTTAACGGTGGTCAGTCAGAAGTAGAGGCTTAGGAAGAATTTTGTTTTGTCATGTGTTTCTGATTGTAATTTTTATTGAGTAAGAGTGACTAAAGAGCAAAAAGTCCACCTGGGTCCTTTCTAATAAAAGCTGTAGTTTTAATTTGTAATTATGATTTACAATTTCTATATATTTCCATTTAACACAATTGTGTAGCTTTATGTAGTGAAGCTATACTGTGCAATTCATCAATTTTGTCACTTTTTTAACAAATTTGTCGGATTGTCACGTTTACAAGATAGGGCCCTGATGGTAAGTGGATGCCGTGGCCCATAGACACCCACGTTTATCCTCGGTTAAAAATCAAGACAAGTGGTTCAAGACCGTGCTTAGTGGCATTCCTTGGGGGAGACCTATGTTCAGCAGTGGACTTGTGATAGGCTTATGATAGTATGATGATGTTGATGATGAAGAATCAAGAATGTAGATGCGTCGTCATCACTGAGAACTAAGATGGAATGACTGGTTACTAGTAAAAAGGATCGCCAGTTCTCTAAAAATTTATTTGTTGTTATTTAATACTCATTTATGTATTATATTTATACATAAAACTGTCCGTATTTTGTACGAACGTGTGTAATTAATTTCTCTTTCCTTCTTTCTAGTGACGGATCGGCGTGGATTGAAGTACTAACAATAAGCGTTGAACGAACGAACTGTTTTTATTTGGCGCCAAGTATTAGACTAGTTTACAGTAACTACTGATGAACTATTTGTAACTTAAAAGCTATTTATAACTTAAATTGTAAAGAGTCCGTTAGAGGAAAATTTAAAGAAATAAACACATTGTTAGTATCAGTTAGTTAGAATAAAAACTTTTTATTTTATTTTATTTTATTTATTGAGGATAGATATAGATGTCTATGGGTCGCAGCAACCACTTACTATCAGGTAGACTGTGTGCTCCTATAAAAAAATATGTAAAATATTGATAAATTTCGTTTTATTTCATTTTACAATAAACTGTATTTTTATGAACTGTCAACAAATCCAATACAACAAAGGCATATAATGTGTATGATATATCGATACTTAAAATAGGTATGTATTTTTAGAGCTACGACGTCTTATACGCTATAGTGACGCATCTAATGTCAGGTTTATTTATTTATCTGTATTTATCCCACATTGCGTCCCACAGTCCGCCCTTTGTAACACTAGGGGTTACAAAGGGCGGACTTAATGGCCTTGGCACTCTTTACCAGTCAACCTTAGTCTGGCCTTACACACCTTACACCACTTACCATCAGGTGTCAACTTTATTCTATAAAAAAAATTGACTGACTGAAAATGTTGACAGCTTTTCATCATCTTCTTAATGTATGAGGATTTCATGAAAATTCATATAAAACATTATATACATTTTTTTATAATCTTTTCCCATACATAAATTTTACAACTGTACACTATTTTCGAGTTTATCTCATCGTTTGAAAACACACTGATAAAGCTGAGCAGGGTTATTCCTTCTAATTTGTGCACGCGTTACATATAACATCACATCCAAATCAGTTCAGCCATTTGGGGGATTAGCATGCACAACGATTTTACTATTTATAGATATTGAGCAAATATTTTGAATATAACATGAATATTCTCATTAAGATTTGATTATTTTATACAGAAGTAGTTTGACAATAGCTGACTACTGACACTTTATAAAAATCATCACGTTGTTATTATTTATTGGTATTTGAAGTTAATTTTTAACTTGTAGTAGAACTTCATTTCTACCTAGGTGCCTGGGTACCTATTTATACGACCAAATAGCAGTGCTTCCGCTTGCAGTTAATAAAAAATCATGCAAAATTAAATAAACAAATGATCTCTTCATATAACCAGGCTTATCTTGGATTAAGAAATGTCACTAAGATTTAGTAGCACCTGAAAGATTATAGAATAACAGTAACAAAAATGCCAAAGCCAAAATTTCCGAGCGATGAAATGAGAAGCGGCGGTAAGGATGCAAGGATTACAAATGTCAAGCGTGGATATTTCGACATACCATTCGCAGGTGAACATTTTCAGTATTTTCTTTTTATGATTTATATCTTTAGGTAACGTTAAAATAATACTGTTACTAACATTAGGTGACAGATTGCTTGTTAATTTTTTTTTAAACAGATTATCATCTGCATCATCATCCGCACCATTCTCTTTTATATTCTTCTCTGGGATAGATGAAGCTTTTAAGTCCAAAAGTCAAAAAATACACAGTCATCATACTTGGTGCTGCTTGTAGGTAAAGAGCATAATATAATAATAAGGGTTATTTTTGCGTAATTAAGATAGAAAATAATAAATTTATATGCAACTATACAATTTGGCATGAGATGGTGTTACACTTATATTAGCCTAGTATTGTGTATAGGGTCTGCAAGCAGACATGCAAATTTAAAACAATATGCACTTAACTAACCTAAGATTATATTAATTCTAAATATTCTTTTAAATTACAAAAACACTTGTTTTGTAGCAATTCGTTTAATGAAATTTAAACTTGTTTGTATACATATTATATACATTTTTTCGGTTCACGAGGTTGGTGTAATATGTTCAAATATTGAATTCTTTGCGATCTAGTATTAATATCTGTGTACTTTTGAAAATATTCTGGGTGCTGTTTTACAAAAAAAGCAAACTTGTCCTATATGTACCTACACGGTAAGGAAAGAATTTTATATTTTTTAAATAATGGTTTGCAAATATCTAAAAACCCTACATTAGCGATGGATCTAATGCACTTTTTTTGGAGAATGAATGCTCTTTTTGAAATTCCAGTGAGCATCCCCAGATTATGATTCCATAGCTGAGCACCGAGGACACGTAGCCGTGATAGGCGACTAGCGCGGCCTCTGTAGGCACCGTTTCCCTCAAGCGTTTTAATGCGAATACATAACGTTCCAATTTATTTCAAATGACGTCAATATGTGTCTTCTTGTTTAAATTTTTATAATGGTTATTCCTAAGAATTTGTAACTGTCAAGTTTATCAATTTTTGAGTCGTTATATATTAATGTAAGTGATGGGGCGTTAGAATTGTAAGAACTATATTGTATCGTCTTTCTTTTTGTATGTATATTTTTAAGTTGTTTTTACTTAAACAGTCAATAACTTCATAATTTACTAAGGTTTGGTATGAATTATTATTTTCACATTTAATTAGTAGAGTTGTGTCATCTGCAAATAGTATAGTTCTTTTGTGAAGTAACACTGGGGAGATCATTAATATAAATCCGAAATAGTAAAGTTGCGAGCACGCCACCTTGAAGGACGTCTGTATTATATAACTCAAAAGAAGATCTAAATCGTTTTTTCTTAAGTATATTTTATTTCCGATGAGTTGGCTTATTTCAGTGCATTGTTTCCTGTCATTAAGATAGCTGTGTAGCCAGTCATTTGTTTTTCCCTTATAACATGAAATTTTAATTTGTGAAGAAGATTAACAAAGTCAAAAGCTTTGGAAATGTCGAGTAAGATTGACAAAACTGGAAAACAAATATATATGACGGTGCTTGCGCCATTGAACGTGGCGGCGCCGGTGTAGCTAGACAGAATTTTGTAAACAACACGTGCACTACACACCTGCGCCATTACCTGCGGTGGCGCCCATTTGTCTAGCTACTTGTTTTGCTTGTATAAAACGGACGGAGCGGCCGCCGTTAACGCAGTCTTGGCTCTGGCGTGGAACGGTGCGCTTGTCGTATTCCGTTACTAGCTTATCCTCGACTCGTTGGATAATTAATTCGTGCCAAAGAATCAAATATTATTCTTAACTACAAAATTAGTCTCGGTACAATTTACTTAAGTAAACTATTTATTTAAGTAAACTATTGTAAACTAACCTTATTTAAAAGAAAAGTCAAGCTGGGTTTCTTGCTGGTTCTTCACAGGACAGAGGTTTTATCCGAACCGGTGGTAGTAGTACTATATTGAATAAAAGTGATTCTATTCTATTCTAAAAGCCTTTTCATGTGACTCTATACATCATAATAACATCCTTCACAAGAAGTGGGAATAAAGCTTTCCATTTAGGTTCCCTATATTCTAATGATCTTTCTACATATACAAAAAAAAAGTAATAAGTCAAAACAAGCTAATACCGTGGAACTTTCTTTTCGAAAACCGAATTGTTGTGGGTTTAAAATGTTAAATTTTGTTAGAAAATCTATTAATCTTTTAAACATTGCTTTTTTAAATATTTTAGATAATATTGGAATAATTGCAATTGGCCTATAGTTTTTGTCAAGACTCATTATTTGCTGATGATACTTCGTTGATTTTCCGACTAAAAAAGCAATTATTGAAATATGACAAAGTGAATAATGCTATATCAAAAGTAGTAAATTGGTTTAACGTCAATAATTTGCTTTTAACGGTAATAAATTGAAATGTATTAAATTCACTACACCTAATGTTAAAAAGGTGAATACCAGTGGGCTTTTAAATGGGGAGTAGCTGGGCCTCATTGAATCCACTGTTTTTCTCGGTATTACAGTTGACGCGAAGCTTCAATGGGGCTCTTATATATCTAAATTAGCTAACAAACTTAGATCTGCAGCATATGCTGTAAAGATTAGATGCCTTACATGTGTGGGTTAGATGCTAGGCAAATGAAAATGACTTCACTCTTCCAAGAATGTATATATTTCACTTTATACTGGTACGGTTTAAAATTACAAGTATGTAGCGAAACAAAGAGATGGAAAAGAAATACCAGTAACTGGATGTATGGGAATACTCGAGGTTGAAAAGCCGAGAATAAGTTTACCGCGATTTAAAGGAACCGTTATTACGGCGGCGCGAGCGTGGGGTCTAGCGCTGAGGTCGTTTGAATGCAAACTGCCGGTTAAAACGAAGGCGCGGACTGTCACGAAAGTGGCTCGAACGGAGCCGAGCATTGCCGACCTCAACCGACACGAACATTGCGTCGGCGCGTACGCCGTTCACTAAACAAACAAAAATATATGAAAAATTGCATGTCGCCATCAGCCCCCGGAGACCTTTAGGGTCGATAGAAATCGGGAATCGTACTTGGCGACCGTAGACGTCCTGAATTGCGGAGAGTTGGAAGTGCTCTTGTACCATCGTTAGTCCCATGCATCATAGGCACAGTCGACGACGCACCAGAACTACCTGGTTCATCCGTCAGGATATAGGCCGGTTTCAACCTGTCGATAGAGACGTTAACTATTCTACCAGCAACGTCAATTTTGAATTTTTTTTTACCGCGCTCTATTACCTTATACGGACCGGCATAAGGTGGTTGTAAAGATCTCCGTACAAAGTCCTGTCGTAAAAATACATGTGAAACAGTCGATAAGTCTTTAAAAACGAAGATTTTACGCGTGCCGTGTCGAGTAACTGTTGTAGGTTGTAACTTTTTCATATGTAAACGCAACCTGTCCAGAAAGTCGGTGTAGTCAGTCAGTCTGTCAGCCGTTGGTTCAAACAAGTCGCCGGGTAACCAAGCGGTTCTCCGTAAACTAGTTCAGCAGTAGAAGCAGACAAATCGTCCTTCCATGCACCTCGAATACCCAGAAGTACAAGTGGAAGCTTCTCAGTCCAGCTCTCGTCTGCGTGGCACATAATAGCTGCCTTAAGTTGTCGATGGAAACGTTCCACTAGACCATTGGCAGCAGGATGATACGCAGTAGTTTGTATATGTCGTGAACCTGTAAGCGCTGATATCTGATTAAAAGATGGGATTCAAACTGTTTCATCTGTGGTTACCTTTTCTGGGCAACAAAACGTGATATCCACGATGATATAAAAGCTTTGCTACACTCTCGCTCTGATGTCCTTTAACGGCACTGCCTCCGGCCACCTGGTAAACCTATCTATAGCTGTGAGGCAGTATCGGTAACCATCAGAGACGGAAGTGGACCTATCAAGTCAACGTGAACATGAGAGAAACGGGCCGTAGGAAGCTTAAAGTCCTGGATAGGGGCGTGTACGTGTCTCGATACTTTCGATCTCTGGCATGAGATACACGAGCGCGCCCAATTCCGACAATCCTTCCTAATGCCCGGCCATACATACCTCTCAGTCACCAGTTTAATAGTGGCTCTAGCACTTGGATGACTAAGTCCATGAATGTTGTCAAAAACCATTTTACGGAATGCAGGTGTTATGAATGGTCTATGTCTGGGCCCAGATATGTCACAGAAGATTTTCGTACCACCAATACAGACCTTCTGTAACTTGAGGGACGAAGCGCTTCGTAAAATATTTTGGAGTTCTGAGTCCGTATCCTGAGAAGCTGCTAAGGCAATAGGGTCTAGCGAGCGTATTATTGCATCCGTTCTTGATAACGCATCCGCGACAACATTGTCCTCCGTTGTGAATTGGGATATAAAATCTAAATACCTAAATTGTCGCGGAGAGCAAGCGTCGCGGGACTTCTTAAAGGCTGAAATAATCGGCTTATGATCAGTCAGTATAAAGAATGATTTTAATTCTATCATATGTCGAAAATATTTTACTGATTCGTAAATAGCTAAGAGTTCACGATCATATGCACTGTATTTGACTTGCGTTGATGAAAGCTTGCGCGAAAAGAATCCTAACGGCTGCCAATGACCTAGGACCTTCTGCTGCAATACTGAACCAATGGCGGAGTTGGATGCGTCAGTTACTATGGCCAACGGAGCAGACGAATCCGGATGAGCTAGAAGAGCAGCATTAGCATTGCTTGCCTTGCAAGCATTAAAAGCGCTTTCTGGTTAGCAGTCCAGTTAATGTCGCTCTTGCTTCTCACCGATGGACCACTAAGTAGTGCATGGAGAGGAGCCTGCAGCTTAGCAGCATCCTGTATAAAGCGTCTATAAAGTTTAATGCTCTAAAACCACCTGGGTCCCTGATCGTTTTAGGTAGGGAATGTCAAGAATAGCCTTCACCTTGTCACCAACCGGTTTAGTGCCTTCCGAAGAAACCAGGTAGCCCAGAAATTCCACCTGCGGCACGGCGAATACACACTTATTTATATTTAATAAAATACCGTATTCGTTGATACGCGAAAATACCGCACGTAGATGTTCCTGGTGCTCCACCTCATTAGCGGAAGCAACTAATACGTCATCGATGTACGCAAAGCAGAACTCGAGACCCCTGAGGACCTCGTCCATGAAGCGCTGAAAGGTTTGCGCTGCATTTCTCAGGCCAAAGTTCATTAGTGGGAACTCAAAAAGTCCGAAGGGTGTCGTAATAGCTGTTTTCTCAACATCTTCTATCGCAACCGGTATCTGATGGTACGCTCGCACTAAGTCTAATCTACTGAAAATTTTACTATTAAAGAGATTGTGCGAAAAGTCAGCAATGTGGCGTACTGGATAACGATCTGGTATCGTGCGAGCATTGAGTGCACGGTAATCCCCACAGGGTCGCCAACCTTCACCTTTTTTTGGCACTAAATGAAGGGGTGACGACCATGAGCTCTCCGACCTACGCGCTATACCCGTACGAACCATTTCTTCAAACTCCTGCTTCGCAATTTTAGGCGGTCAGGTGCTAGTCGCCTGGTCGCGAACACACAGGCCTGGGGTCGTTCTGATATAATGCTGCGTATGGTGCTTGATTTTCGGCTCCAGGAGCTCCGACCGGCCGCATTATATCAGGATATTCTTGGAGTATCCGATGGAACGGTGAATCACCTGAAATGACCTTTATGTGAGGGCACGGGCAAGCAAATGCAATCGAGGCGACTGATGTAAGCGAAGGATAGAAAGTCTACACCTATTATCGGCTTGCTCACATCAGCTATTATAAAACGCCAAGAAAATGCGCGCCTTAAACCTAAATCTAAACATAAACTTAACCAACCATATGTAGCGATTACAGTATTATTTGCAGCAAAAAGCTCATAATTGGTTTTATTGCGTCGCTGCATGCGCACTAAGCTCAATGGGTAAACACACAAGTCAGATCCAGTGTCGATTAAAAACTGCACTTTACTTTTAGCGTCAGTAACAAACAAACGCTTAGCGTTCGACTTACACTCATCAGCGGTCGCAGCGATCGACCGCCCAACTAGTTTTTTGGATAATCACAAGGCTTTATACACTTAGCTGCTTTCTCGCCGTAGTTGAAGTGGTACCAGCAGTATCGCTGGCCATCAGCGCGAGCACGACTTCTTGACTGACTGCGGCGCCGGCTGCTGATTTCGACCTCCGGGAAGTCACGACGTCTTCTTGCTGTCGACATTTCGTCGCTTCCTTGGTCAGCGCATCAATCTTCCGATTTAGGTCTTCGAATGCTGGAGATGAGCATGAAGTGGATGTGGTAGCTACTTGTTGTGCTGACGTTTGTGGCGTGGCCTCAGCTACTTTATCAGCTAATTGGGCAAGTTGGTCGAGCGGAAGGTTATCTTGCATAGCCACTATAGTTTGTAGCAAACTGGGTAGCCGACTCGACCATAAGGTACGCAGGAACTCATCTGGAAACCCTGATCCAGCTAAACTGCGAATATGCCGCAAAACTGGCTCGGCTTGCGATCTCCCAACCTCATTCATGAGCAACTGTTTGATTTGCTCGTTTGAAGCAGATAGTTCAGCAATCAACTCACGTTTTAATGTGTCGTATTTCTCGTTCGCCGGTGGTCTAATTATTAAATCTTCGACTTCCGCAGCAATTTTGGATCCAACACTGATATAACATGATAATATTTTGTGACATCCGATGTAATATTCGCTAATGCAAATTGGCAATCCAACTGTGCAAACCAAAGCGTCGGTCGGGGCCAAATGGCGGCATCCTAATGCCTACTCGGCAAAGTACCGCTTCACTGCCACTAGTGCTGCTTTTCGAGGCGTCAGCGCTAACATCTTGCCACATTTTGATGTACTTTGTACGCTGTGTTCTTCTCAGGGTCACCACTTGTGGGTTAGATGCTAGGCAAATGAAAATGACTTCACTCTTCCAAGAATGTATATATTTCACTTTATACTGGTACGGTTTAAAATTACAAGTATGTAGCGAAACAAAGAGATGGAAAAGAAATACCAGTAACTGGATGTATGGGAATACTCGAGGTTGAAAAGCCGAGAATAAGTTTACCGCGATTTAAAGGAACCGTTATTACGGCGGCGCGAGCGTGGGGTCTAGCGCTGAGGTCGTTTGAATGCAAACTGCCGGTTAAAACGAAGGCGCGGACTGTCACGAAAGTGGCTCGAACGGAGCCGAGCATTGCCGACCTCAACCGACACGAACATCGCGTCGGCGCGTACGCCGTTCACTAAACAAACAAAAATATATGAATTGCATAAACAACATTATTACATGTGTTGAAACAGCTATCTAGATGTTTCAACACATGTAAGGCATTCATTAGGAAATAACTAAAATAAACTAATCTTAGTTTATTTTAGTTATTTCCATAGCATAATTTTATATGGAATCTTGCTATGGGCCAATGCGACTGCCATTAGAACTATTTTTGTTTTGCAAAAGAGAGCCGTAAGAACAATTTAAAAACTAGATCTGAAGTAATCCCTTAGAGCAAATTTTAAAGAAATAAATATATTAACTTTGGCCTCTCAATATAATTACGAGAATTTAATGTATATATATATATATATATATATATATATATATATATATATATATATATATATATAATAACAAAAACAAAAATAGTTTTATTAAAAATAGTGATGTACATTCTGTAAATACTAGGAACAAGTACAAGTTAGTTATACCAGTTAATCGACTCCAATGATTCAGTAATTCCTTCATGGGGCAATGTATACGCTTTTACAACAAAGTCCCAGAAAATATGCTGACTTTTTCTATCAAAAGGTTTAAATTATTTATTAAACAAAAATTGTCTAGTAAGGGTTATTATTCTACTAAAGAGTACATGACTTATAATAACCCCCGGGAATGGGGGGATCGCTACCATGCTGTTTCTAAATGTTTTCATAATAATTGTATAAAATAATATATTGTAAATTATGCTTTTTTTTTTAAAAAGTCGCGAATAGTTTCTTGCTGGTTCTTCCCAGGACAGAGGTTTTTTTTTGTGAATTTTTTTGTAAATGTATAAAATGACTTTCAATAAGTATTATGTACTGTAATCTATATTGAATAAAAATGATTCTATTCTATTCTATTTATTCCATCCCCTTTTTTGAAGAATCATAACGGGTGTTTGTGAAACGCTCCCGTAAACGAAGACAGACATAAAATCGATTCCGAGGAAAAAAAATCGTCTTTTCACAACGTTTTATTAGCTTTATTCACGCTCCATCATGTTATTACAGCTAAATGAAACGATAATTTCGTAAAAGAAATCATGAAAACACTTAAATATAAAACCAGCAGTGAAATTTAAAATAAAATCAGCTGACAATAGGGTCAATATTCTCGCAGACGCCGAACTCTTACCTAGCTCGGTACGAAACAATGCTTTAGGTATTACTACTCAGTCTACCTTTCTTTTCACACACTCGCTGCCGCCGCCCGGCCGACTCGTGTCGCCTCGCGCTGTGGAATTTAAACATATCAGCGTTGCCAACATGTGGTGAATTCCCCAAATTGCGAGGAATTTAAAGTTGGTTGGGGATTGGTATTATGCGGGGAAAATGAGGGGATTTTGGAAATCGATAGCCAGGGCCACGTCAGAACCTTTTTTCAAGATATCTAAATACTTATCTTAACATTTTGTGAGGTTACTCATGACTATCGAATGACTCCTTTTTTAAATTATCTTCATTGCACCACATTTAATTTTCGGATTTATTTCGGCAACTTTTGTGTATCATTTAATGCTTTCCATTTCTTTATTTTTTAATTTTAAACAAAAAAATGTTAGTTTAAAAATAAATCTTATAAAATTAGTTGAAAATTGATTCATTTCTTAAAATAAAATTGAGGGGAATTTGTGGGGAATCTGTTGAAATTTTTTCCTTAAATTACGGAATTTGACATGAATTTTCGGGGAATTTGACAAATTGGTGTTGGCAACGCTGCCATGTTGCACCGAATTTGCCGGCGACATAACAATTAGAGGCGGCAATCACTATAAAACTTGCAAGTAATTTTTAATAGTTTAGACGTACCTCTTTTTAAGTTCAAAGTATTGGTCTGATTAAATACGGAAAGTCAATTAAAATAAAGTAAAAGAATTATATTTTAGATTAATTCTGATAGATTAATTAACTGTCGATCATAATTGCAATTGATTTTAACTACTAAATTATTCAGTACCATTTCATTTCTATTTTCTTGTACAAAATCAAAGATAACGATGAAATAGTGTTTATAATTGTGTAAATGAGTACTGAGTAGTGAGTACAAAAATTATATTGAAATTAATAAACGTACCTAATATTAATTTCAATATCAGTTTTGTAGTAAGGAACTGTTTGTTGCGTCAGGGTACAATCGATTGTGTAATGGTATTAAAAAATGACAACCATAACTTCTAAATTCTATATGAAGACTAGTCGTAGGGATAACTAAATTTATAAATAAAATAAACGTTGGCAATGTCGTACAGTTTAACAATCTGTGGCAATGATCACAGTGCTTACCGCAAGGACGTTACGATGCCAGAGGCATTTGTTTTGGCGGGATTGATTATTAATTTTAGTTTTTCAGACAGTTCCGTGTAGACGTGCGCGTGAGCGACAGTTCAATCGTTTTGTTTATTAAATTCTTGTTGTTATTACTTGTTGTTACGTTTTGTGTTTCTTGTTTTGTTTTAATAACGCCTAACGCGTACGTACATTTATAGTGCTCGTGAATACGGTAACATGTTAATGTGCCTTGGAGAATCTCATAAGGCTACGGAGGATTTAGATCGGTAAGCTGTTTCATACCTAATTTTTTTTTAAATAACTTAGTACTGAACTGATCTGAATAGGTACATAACTGAATACATCAGAATAATGAACATACCTACACGATGGATAAAAGAAGCATGACTCTATCCTTGTTAACATTTCATTTAAGTAATTTTTTCACTAGCGGGGAATTGAACCAGGTATTTGGTTTATTTAACCTGTGAATTCTAATTAAAGTGGCTAGGTGGAGACAAGCACAGTGGCAAAATAGTAGGTTAAGGAAATAAGTTAGGTATTTGGGCAAGTGTTGTAAATTATCAGGCATTGTGGTACGATCGCTAGCTGCGAGCCGCGCGAATTCGGTGTCCGCGCGTATATTGAAACCTAGTCAGTTGATTGTAATTTCACTGCTGGTTTTATGTTTAAGTATTTTCATGTTTTTTTTAATGAAATTATCATTTCATTTAGCTGTACTAACATGATGGAGTGTGAATAAAGCTAATAAAACGTTGTGAGAAGATGATTTTTTTTCCTCGGGATCGATTTTCTTTCTGACTTATCATTAAAGGTATCGTTAGTACTATCGTCTGTTTTCGTTTTCGGGAGCGTTTCACAAACACCCGGTATAGGTTATATATTGCTTTGGTAATATTGATATGTATTATTAGTCAAATAATAGTGCATTTATTCAATATTATTTAACACACCCAACTTTTGAATATAGATTCTAAATGTTTTAATAAGACATTTAATAGTAATCACACGATCATTAAAAAAATCTGATAACACACTTAAACGAAATTTTGATTAAACTTTCCTTAACTAAAAACAAATCGAATTCCGTTTACTACTGTCTTTTATTTTTCTACACGAGTAGCAGTTCAACCTCTTATAATGAATAAAACAGTATCGCTGCGACCGCGTGAAGTGGAAGTGTTACAGTGATCATGACGAAAATAATGGGTAATATATAATCGTACATTGAGCTACTGATGTGAACAAAAGAGTCGACTTGAGTACATTCACATTAACTTTTTTATAAAATGTGGATGACTAACGAGTACACAACTGACCTGATGGTAAGTGGATGCTGTGGTCCATGGACATCTACATCTATTCTAGATTAAAAATCAAAATGCAGATGGGTTTTCACGTCCAAGGACTAAGATGGATTGCCTTGTTTCCAGTAAAAAAGGTCTCTGGTTTTTTACACTCGCCATAAGAAACACAGCAGCATTGAGCTGTAATTATACGCTGTTATTCTGTGAGAGCGTGATCCTACCCCGGTCGAGCTGACCTATTAGTGCTATAACCATAATATAGCTGCAGCATGGCTCTACTACGTATAAACTTTCCAAATACATTCTCGTAAATGTATCTGCAATGAATTTTTCCGAATCGAAAATAATGGAACACATAAGGAGGCAAAGACTTCAAGGCAAGAGTGAATAGACGTTTGTTAAGCTAAGTCCATCATCAGCTGCATCACATCTTACCATCAGAAACATGTTAACTTAAAAGCTGTAAAACTGTAAAGTATATAATTTGACCAATTTTTTGAAGACTGTGGTACCTACCTTAGCGAAAATACTATTTAGTAAGAAAGATTCTTCTTAAGTTTAGTTTAAGCTCAAGATTATTAATAAGCCACGTCTTGTAATAAGATTCTTTCTGACGAATACCTTTGCTTGGGTAGGATCTACTAATTTGGCGTTATTTAGATTTAGGACAATTATCAAAGATCATTTATTTTAGAATTTATTCGATTTCTAAAAAAAAGCTCCTTACGTTTTTAAATAAAATATAGCCTAGATCACACCTGGTAATGTTCTATCTGTTCGTCAAGTTTCATTAGAATCGATTCAGTATTTTTGCTGGGCAGACAGACGCACAGCACCCACTCTTTGAGCTACGGCTACGGTATGGCTGTTGACATAGTAATAACACAAAATAAAATGAAGTAAGCAACTCTACAATTTAACAGGGTCATTAAACACCTAAATAGACTCAGGTTAGTCAAATGAAATAAGCTTGCCTGGTTTTCAGGCATTTCTCTCAACCAATTAAAAAGTTAACCACTTGTTACTACAACATTTTTTCAAAGCAATATTAAAGACAAATTTACTTCCTCACGCATCAAATATCGGTCCGCAGCAGCGTTAAATAATCTGCCCGCAGCGTCCTGACGCCGATAGTATACTTCCATTCAAGAACGATCGACAGATTATATGTAGGTGAAAGAATAGAATAGAATAGAATAATTTTTATTCAATATAGATTACATGTGTAATTCTTATTGAAAGTCATTTTTACTTTACCACTGGTTCGAAAAAAACCTCTGTCCTGGGAAGAACCAGCAAGAAACCCAGCGGGACTTTTTTTAAAAAAAGTAAATTTTACATTAATGGTTGTACAAACTATTTAAGTACAAAATTTATTTTAGAAACTGCTTGGTAGCGACCACCTCATTCCCAGGAGTTATTATCAATTATATATTCATTTATACTATAATAACCCTTTTTATACAGCTTCAGCTTAACAAAACATTTAAACTTGGTAATAGAGAGCCTGTACACTTTCCGGGACCTTGTTGTAATAGCGTATACATTGCCCCAATAATGAATTACTGACTCTGTGGAGTCGAGAAACTGGTATCACCAGCTTGTGCTTGTTGCTAGTGTTTACAGAATGTATATCACTTTTTTTACTAAAACTACCTTTGTTTTTGTGAACATACATTAAATTATCGTAAATATACTGAGAGGCCAAAGTTAATATATTTATTTTTTAAATTTATCTCTAAGAGACTCTCGGTTTTAGGTTGTAAATAGCTCTAATGGCCCTCTTCTGTAAAACAAAATAGTTTCTGAATCAGTTGCATTTCCCCATAGCACAATCCCATAAGACATTATGCTATGGAAATAACTGAAATAAACTAGTCTAGCTGTCTCGACACTAGTGAGACCTCTAATCTTTTTACAGCATAGGCTGCAGAACTTAGTCTGCTTGCTAGTTTGATATATGGGGGCCCCACTGAAGCTTTGCGTCGAGTGATGCCAAGAAAAACAGTGGATTCAACAGGGCTCAGTTCTTCCCCATTTAAAAACACATTGGTACCCAGATTTTTAACATTCGTTGTTGTAAATTTAATACATTTAGTTTTATTTCCGTTTAAATGTAGATTATTAACATTGAACCAATGCACTAATTTTGATATAGCATTATTCACTTCGTCACATTTAAATGATTGACGTTTAAGTTTAAAAATCAAGGAAGTATCATCAGCAAATAATACTATATCATGATTATCCCCTACAAGGGAAGGTAAGTCATTAATATATACCAGAAATAGAAATGGGCCGAGAATCGAGCCCTGAGGGACACCCATTAGTACAGGTGACCCGGAAGAACTTTTACCATTGATAATAACTTTCTGCATTCTATTACTTAAATATGAAATAATAAGTTTAAGCGCTGTGTTCTTGACACCATAGTACTGTAGCTTCCTGATTTATGTCTCATGGTGAACACAGTCGAAGGCCTTGGAAAGGTCACAAAATATACCCAAAGCATCCTCCGTATTCTCCCATGCACAAAAATATGTTTAATAAGCTCAACTCCAGCGTCAGTTGTCGAGCGACCCCTTGTAAAACCGAATTGATTTTTATGTAGCAATTTATTAATATTAAAGAAACTTAAGATCTGATCTAAAATTATTTTTTCAAAAATTTTACTAAATGTTGGTAGTACAGAAATCGGTCTAAAATTGGCGGGGTCTAATGTACTACCAGATTTAAATAAAGGTATGACTTTACTATGTTTCATTAAATCAGGAAACACACCAGATTCGACGCTTGTAATATAGTGGCTAGATAAGGTGCTATTATATCTATTATAGATAAAATAACTTTGGAAATCCCCATAAGTCTGCCGTTTTCTTAACATCAATAGTTTTAAAATATTTAAGGATATCTTTTGGCAATTCTCTATGGAATTTAAAAGTATTTGAACAAGCCTTTACTTTATGTTTAAGTAATGATTCGGCGACAGTAGGAGAAGAATTTAATGATTATGTTGTCAAAAAAGGAACATCAATAAAATGTTTCTCAAAAGACAAAGCAACTTCTTGATCAGATCGAGTTAAACTGTTGTTAATATTCAATTGAAAATCCGAGTTGTGCGGTTTGACCTTGCCCGTTTCACTATTTATTATTCTCCAGGTCATTTTAATTTTGTTGGATGCAGTTTTAAAATTGTTACTTAAATGTAAAGCCTTAGCTGTGTAGCACACTTTTAAATATTTTAGAATATGTTTTACATAATCTCTAAATATAACACTAGTATTATATGATCTTTCATTATAAAGCTCATATAATTTTCGCCTACTTTTATAAATTCCTACTGTCGCCCATTCATTAAATGATTTGCGACTGTTAAAAGAGAAAGTTTTAGAAGTAAATATTGTACTAAATTCACAAGTTATAATTTTAAATAACATACCATACAAATAATTAGCACTATTTTTAAATGAAAGTGATGGAAGTCTTTTTATTATATTACTTCTAAACCTCTCCAAGCGATGGTCATTTATTGGAACAAACACAACTTTCTTATTTTTCTGTTTTTTGTGTATATAAGGCAATGATACCAACTGTCCACAGTGATCTGAACTTAAATTTTGAATAATTGATTTATGCAAGGGCTTAATATCTGTAAAAATATTATCTATACAGGTTGCACTAGGCCCAGCAATACGTGTTAGTTCTAAGAATAAATTAACAAGATTATACGATTTAAACAATGAGCTAAACTTAATACTAATGGAAGAAGTTTCAAGGAGATTGATGTTAAAGTCTCCACATATTACAACAGATTTGTTCTGTTTACTAAGTTTGAGCAAAACTTCTTCCACAATTCTTTCAAAATAGTCATAAGTAGCACATGGGGTCTGTAAACACATACAACAATGAGGTGCTCGAGCTCGACACAAGCCATTTCTACAGTTCGCTCAACAGAGGCTCACAATATCCTTACGTTCTTTATATAATAATGATTTATCTGCTAATATTAAGGAGCCACCACGTAAACTTTTTCTCTATTGAAGGAACTGACCACCTGGTGATTTCTGAAATTAAACATGAAATTATAATCTTTAGCCAATGTTCAGTAATACAAAGGATATGTATATTGTTACTGTTTAAAAACAATTCAACTTCAATTCTTTTGCCCATCATGCCTTGTATATTTTGATGCACCAGGTGTAAACAATTTTATTACTTATTTGTGGGCTGCATTCAAAATTAATTAAACTCTTATTATTGCTAGAGATTGCCTCTATTGTCGCATTTACTAATTTAAATTAGTTGGAACTGATTCCAAATTAAATGTCAAATGATTATCATGCTCAATAAAAGCAGTCTTGGTAGCCAAAAACTTGGCTGAGTTAAAAGTAAATAATAAGATAGCACATTTGCTACCAGTCTTAAATTATATTTGGATAGGTAATACCTATCTTTTGTCCAAAACTTTTTTATTAAGTTATTTATGTCAATTACATGAAATTTGTCATTATTATCACAATTATATGTCAAATTTAAATTATTGTTACATATTAAATTATTCATTTGTATATTTAAATTATGTCTTAGATTATTTTCCTGTGGCAATCCCTGTATGTAAGGCAGTGTGAACAAGACAATTTTGTGTACATTTAAGTTATTAAGTTGTTCAATATATCTTAATAACTGTTTGTTGTTTACACTGCCTCTTCTACCAACAAAAATATTATTGTACTATTTGAGCAAAATTTAGTAACTGTAATTTTATTTAGGATGTCACTAAAAGATGCTCCAGGCATGCAGCAATTTGTAATTTTTGTCCCTTTAAAGAGTTATTTAAAGTTATGCCTAGATTTTTCCCATGTCATCGCTATACACAATTATATTATTTTGTTAATATTAGAGTCATTTTTTATATTAAGCTCCTCTGCTATGGCACTGTCATAGAGTTTTGGTGGTGGTATAATATTATCAGCACACACTGACTCTGAAGAAGCTGGTATTGAACGCTGACACTCACATTGATGTTTAACTAAGGAGTCAAAACGCTCCTCATTATATTTACATGTCTTTACCAGATTATCCATAGCCAGTATGTGTTCTTTTATTTCGTTTTGGGCTGATTTATATTTATTGGACACAGTTTGAAGGGTTATGGTTATGGAAGGGCATTGGAAGTTAGTAAGTGATAAAATTTTTGATTTAAGGCACTCTACGTAAATCTCATAACGTATTTTTATGTTATCCACCTCAATTGAATACAACTTAAGTTCATATATCAATGCTTGCTTTTCTTTACATACATTAACATAATTTTTGGTATTGATCTTATTTTTTATTAATTTTTGTACTTTCCTTATGTATTTATTAACTTTTATATACTTCTTCAATTTGGTTTTACTGCAATTAATCCTTACTGTGTTTCCTGAAGTGGAAGAGTCGTCACCAGTCAAATCTATTGTTGCAGATTGCTGTAAAATTCTTGAAGTATTACATTGCACAAGCTCAGAGAACAGGCTTTGAGTCTGGGAGGCGTTAAGGTTATCTATGTATGTTTTAAATTGTGTTATTTGCTCATTAGCCTCATTCAACTGTAACTTCAATGCAGCAATAAACCTGAGAGCTTCCTCATAAGCTTTCCTTGTTGCCTTGGTCAAACTCATTAACCGTTCCTGTAGCTGATCTCTTTCTTTTATAACACTTGTGTATTCTGTATGTAACTTAACCATATCACATTTTAATTGTGTGTTTTGTAATTATGTTAACTATTTCTTTTCATTATCATCCCTTTCCTTAAGCAACAGTTCACACTGCTCCTTGGACGCCTTAAGTTCTTGGAGCGCAAGCTGGAGTTGGTTCTCCATCTGGCGCGTCTTGGCGTTGCAGTATTCATTTTACTATTTATTGTAAATAATAAAAGAAAACAAGGATCGAAAACAGAAGGAGCAGAGTAAGTCAATGTCGAGTTGTTGTTGTTTGTTTTTCTATTACAGATCTCAAATCAAATTATCGTTAAATTAATTCGAAAAGAAACCCGCAAAGAATGTAAAATCCGAGTAATATTAATAGAATAGATCTTTAATTTATAAAAGGAATGATATGAAATAAAATTACAATGCTTTTAAAACAATGTTCGTTACCTGTCACTTTTTGTTCCAACACCAAAATGTTGTTATAATATTTATGTACCGACTTTCTTAAATTTTAAATACAAAGCGGCAGTAATTATTAACTATAACATAAAATTGAGGTGGATATTATGAATTACAATATTTAAATTATTAAAATTTATCGGGACCAATTACTTTTACAACTTATCACTAGGGTTGCCACAGCAAAAAAAAAAAGAAGAGGAACTTTTCCCACTTATGATGTAGGTGAAAGAGGATCATCCCAGATGCACTCATGATGGATGGCGCAAATATGCGTGCGTTACAACATAAAGTACAAGAAAATATAATGAACGGATCGTTAGCAATTCGTCGCAAATATATGGTACCGATGACGTTAATTTCCAAAAATCCTATATAACAACAACGGTTGACACGATGCCACAGATACGCTTTGCTAGAGTAAAACCTTACACTCGATTCAGCCGGTATTTTATAGTTGTGCCTACATATACATATCTATATCTAGATGTTACAGACAGTCATTTTATTTTTATTTTTAGTTATATGGTAAATAATTGGTTGCCGCAGCCAGTTCCTTGTTTTTAATAATACTTAGTTTACGTGTTTCCTGAGTTTTCTCACTTCAATACCTCAGAAATGAGAGCAAGCCTGTGCCCTGCAATGGCGTATATAGGCTGACACTTTACCTACTTTACAACGTGCCCTGAGTTACACCAGTTAGCATAGTAATGATTTAAAATAAAGTTGTGCTTACATTAATTCAATGCTACATTTTTTAACTTATTAAGCTCCACTATTAAAATCAAATGAAATATTCAATCTTTACTTCTATTAAATTAAAATATTATAAAAATGTTTTTGTAAGGTATTGAAACGTTATTTTTAGTCTAGTATCTTTTACTTCTTATAAGCCAGTGCTTGACCAAAATTCTACCTGGTGCTAAATGGTGATGAAGCTCTAGGTGGTAAATCGCACTGTCTTAGCGCAACAAAAGCCTATTCACTCTTGCCTTTATAACGCTCCCACCTCTTCTTTTCTCTTTCTTTATTTCTTTAGAATCTATATCTATAAGATATATAAAAATATATCAAATTTACGTGACCAGTATATTAACCATATATTGATCTTTCTAAAGGTTTAAATGTAGGCCGTTTAATAAATCTATGGCGTGATCGTCTTAATTATCCCTTCCTTACGTTGTGTTTATATAGTAACTTAGTTCTTTTAGGTGTCTCTTGGAAGAATGAATATTTACTAGAGCAGTCGAAAGCTGTTGGTAGTGTCTTATAAGCTAAAGAACCCCATTCACGAAGACAGGGCTCAAAAAAGTTTAAGAACATTAATTCGTCCATATCTCAATTTTATCAGGTTCACAATAGTCAATTCCTTATTAATTAATCCCTTCCCGCTTGGAAAACGCTCACAATATTTATATAAAATACAAGGGCTTCGCTCTATCACATTAAAAAAATGTGGAGGAGGCACACGGCTCCACACACGCCGTGTGCGGTGAGCGTCAAACAACCAACGCGCTCCCCTCGAAGGGAACGTTTAGTTGCGAACTGGACCGTAGTCCACAGCAAAATAACTGGCGTACCAGTAAAAGAGGACTTTGCCTCTTGGTAGTGCGTAAGCACAAACATCGACCGAAGATGCGCATGTCAATGCGTGTAAAGGCCATACAGAATACGATCAAATCCAGCCACAGTGAATGTACGTCACACATATTAGGCAACAATAGGCACACTGGCCATAAAAAGCCCTCCGTGAGCACCACCACCTGCCAGACCGCCGTTCCTGCAGACGTAATGTGAGTGTAAGGCATCACCACCAATTGCATGATCAGCACGGCCAATTGGCCGCAGAGCGTGTCATGAGTCTACCGCTCACCTCCAGGGAATGAGGTCCCACGTTGCGCGGCTTTCGACCGCAGCCTTGAGAACTTCCTCAGATTCTCCCTCCAGCTACCACCCGCATGAGGTCGACAAATATGCTCCACCAACCAATACAATGGCAGATATAGCCAATAGGCAGTTATAAGATAATAGTAATAATTCGCCATCAGAAAAGGTTTGTGTCACTGACGTTGAGTATATGAATTTTTCGATCATGTTTGTCTCACTAACCAACAAGTTGCCTTCAGTCATTCAAAGGTGGGAACTTTACTGAGATATATTATTATGTTGTTACATAAAACATCGTGGAGGTCAGACAGTCTGCAGCCCCGTAATAAAGGGACCCGACTTCGACACAGCTACTTAGGTTGTGAGTCAAACCAAGACGCAGAGAGCGCCATTGAGAATAGCGATCCGCCATACAACTATCGCAGAGACGCAATGCTGCAGAACACAACAAGCATCAATACGGCTATCGTTGGACTTACACCATCCCAAGGTCCCCCATACAATCCCAGCAGACATCACCACCCGCGTACCTCCGTCAACCAGAACCACAAGACGCGTTGAATCAGGCGCAGCACACCCGCAGATCCATCACAAGACGCAATACCGCAAGTAGCAGTAAGTATCAATGCAACTATCATACGGATGGAGCCCCCTCACAACAGATCCACATGGTCCCTATCGACTTTGGTAACAAAATTGTTGTTAACTAAAAATACCACCAACATATCATAGTAGCACGCTACTAAGACGTCAGTAGCCAAACCCACGTATCATAACGCTATTGCACTAAGAAATAGAGTTGAGTATGCTTGCTTTAAAGTACTAACAAACACACTCACCCTAATCCGAAAGATAGCCAACGTATCATAACGCTATGCGCAAGACGCCGCCCACAAACGGTAGTGGTGTGCGATGTCCACGGCAAGTCGTATAGCTACAACAAACCCGCTTGCCACCGGCACTAAAATGATATGTCTAGGACACATCGGTTAGCGAGTCCAAGTTTACCTCGGTCTCGGATGCTGTGAATAAATCTACACGCCACTATAATAATCCTTTTCAAGTCCCATTTCTTTAAATATAATGCTTTTACATATTTGAGACCTTCCACATATTTGCTTTATTTCATAGACCATACTATTGTATGTCTTATACTCGTACATATGGGACTTCAAGTCATAACTCTGCTATCATAATGCTTATACATCATATAGACCTTCTATATTAATGCTATAGTTCCACAGACCTTACTATCATAAGTCCCTATGATAGTAAGGGGCTATACATTGTGCAACAGTACTAGTAGCAGTCGGTCAGTCGACCACCCCATATGTACACCCATGGGTATGTGTCTCCGGCAACGCCCTTCATATAAGCAATCATTACATAAACACACTCCAGTAATACAAGAACTCCCTTATGACCTTTGAAAATTTTTGAGTAATACAAGAACACCTTCATTTCATGAACCATTTTTTCAATAATGTTACAAATGTTATTTATCTTTATTATTGCAATATAATCGACTCGTACTTGTATTATTTAATACATTTTGAATATTTTAAGTAGAGTTTTAATAAATTTAGAGATTTTAAAGACAATATTATGCGTTTACTATACTATAATATTCAATATTATAAATGAATATATAGTAGGTAGATATGATAAGGATATAGGATAAGGATTTAGATATGATAAGGATATAGAACGACGAGTGAACGCTAGAAATAAAGTAAATGGGGCTCTACACTCTGTTGTGGAAAGTCAGAATGTGTCCAAAAAGGCACGTGTGCCAATTCACAATGCTGTGTTAGTCCCTACTTTAATGTATGGTAGTGAAAGTTGGGTGTGGCAGAAGAAGCACGAGAGTAGAATAAATGCTGTAGAAATGCGGTCATTGAGGAGTATGTTAGGGCTGAATCTGAATGACACAGTGAGAAATTGTGTGATAAGAGAAGGGTGTGGTTTGCAAGATGATGTTGTGACCAGGATTTAGAATGGAATGCTTCGGTGGTTTGGTCATGTAGAAAGAATGAATAAGGAAAGAGTGACAAAGCAAATTTATGTGGCAGAGGTGAACGGTAGAGTCGGGAAGGGACGCCCTAGGCGAAATTTTATCAACCAAATTGGCGATATATTGAAAATGTGCCAAATTAAGAGTACCCTTATCCGACGAGCGTGTATGCGTAGGTATATGGATGTGGAGGAGGCGAGAGAGGTGTGTCAGGATCATGCCAAATGGAAGTCCATAGTCTCTGCCTACCCCTTTAGGTGACAGGCGTGAGTGTTTATGTATTATGTATGTAAATGAATATATTTGAACTTTATGCTTATTAATGCATTTTAATTGTTTAAAATATAATTTCTATGACATTTTTAAATATCTTTATATTGAATTTAATTATTATTTATTAATAATAATTATGAGCCGTCAGTTCCTTGAGGTCCAGGAGGCCTATGTTCAGCAGTGGACTTGTGAAGGGCTGTAATGATGATGAGCCGTCACATCTTGAAGACGCCAAGATTGTATTCGGACGGAAGAACAGACGGCGGCAAATTATTCCACTCCTTTGCTGTACGAATTACAAAAGATGAAGAAACAATTTGGTTTTTATACGTGTAATATCGACAATAAAGGGGTAGGCCCACCAACCGTTTGGGTGTCCGATGGTGGAAAGGAGAAGGAGGAAGTAGAAGTTGAAGTTGAAGTAGTAGAATTTGAATAAGGAGTATTGGAAGAATAAACTCAATAGATAGCATCTTTAATATTCTTTCATACACTCATTCAATATTCATTGCAGCGTATCAAAAATATCTCCTGTTGATTACCTAATAAAGGGGATTTTGCCATAGTTGCAACGCTTGGTAGGTTTGGCAACTGCAGTTTTATTACTGTGACTTCAAAAAATCTCTTCAAACATTTTTTGGTTATTTTACCAAGTTAACTTGCCTTAAAACAAATAACCAATGGATCTGATTGTAATCGAATGAGGTAACTGTGAAAGCGAGCTATCATTACAAGAAATATGAACAAAATACAAGTAAAACTATCAACTCCTCATGGGTAAATACAAGGCATATGATAAAACAGGATCAGCAATCCGCTGGCAGAGCTACGTATTCGTGGTAGAGCCACGCTCCAGCTTCACTATGGTTGTATCATAAATGGGTCTGCTCGACCGGGGTAGGACCACGCGATTACAGAATACCAGCATAAAATATGTTTAGTTTCGTATGATGAGTATAGAGAACCGCAGACGCTTTTTACTGAAAACAAGACATTCCATCTTAGTCCTCAAGGCTTAATCTAGGATAAATGTAGATGTCTATGGGCAACAGCATCCACTTACCACTATGTGTCAGTTTGTCACCCATAATCTATAAGAAATGTCAAATTTCCACCAAAACTCTTTCCTACGCAGGGTGACTGTTTTTGTTATTTTTATTAATATATTGTGGCATTGGCTATAAGGCCTTCAGTCAAAAATAATACATCAAACGCTTTAAAAGATTTCACAAAATTTATAAATAAATAACCTTGTCGTATGAAATAAATTGAATAAGTTTATTTTGACTAGTTGATTATATTGTTGGAATTTGGAGCAGTATTTATTTTTAAGTATTAATTTTAATCAAGAGCAAGTGCTTCGCCCACGTCGCGCTCTCAACAAAAAATGCAAATTGAGTTGTCCCGTTGCGTCAGAGCTGTCGCGTCACGTCTTACTGCAAACCTTAATGACTTCGCACAACGTTTCATAAAACGGCTCACTGCTAACCAGTGTTCTAGAAAATTATTTACCTTACAGTACTAAAAAAAGAAGGAAAGAGAAAGAAGATATTTATGCAATACATCTAAATAAAAGAGAGATAAAACAATGAGAACAAGACTTAGAAGAAAAATTTTCCTGACTAAAATAAATGAATTTAATTATGTATGTTTAACTCAAATGTTCTTCATGGTGCTTCCAGACTGCGTCATTAAACATTTTCTATTTGACATGGCGCTAGTATCAGGTTCCGCATTTAACAGTTTGGAAAGTTTTATCTCCAAGTGAGCGCGGAACAAGCTTTAAACTCAATTTTATTACTGCATTAGTCGACACATTTGCACCGAACATTTGCAAAGACTAAATTTTGCTAAAATTTTTATTTTATTAACAATAATTGTGAAATAATCAAATTTTTTCTGTCTTTTCTATCATCATCAGCTTTTAAACAGTCCAGTAGTGTATATTTAATTGGGGATGAGGGTAGAAAATAAAAGGAAATATGAAGAAATGAGGACAGAAATCTGCCACGGGAGCGCCCCACCAGCGCCGGCTACCCCGTGGCGGCCCCTCCTCAGGAGAGGATTACTTCCCCCCATCTTCTTCTCAGGTAAGGCGCACCAGAACACATGGCGCGCCTTCCTCCGCGGCCTTCAACTTCACCTGTGCAAACGATGCCCCCGTGTCCGATGCGCGAAGGCTGTGGGGCCGGGAAAAACGAGCACTCCGAAGCACTAGCCTTCCTGACCCCAGTGGCGGGTCTGGTCTATGGCTCAACGAATCAACGATGCGGCTCCGTCAGAGTCCCCTCCTCTTCCTCCGCGACTCCACCTTGGCTGCAGCGGTAGGGGGAGAGGACCCAAGACCAGGAGAGGACCTCTCTCTCATTGAACACTAGCGTAAAATAGTAGCTTAAATCTGCTGTGTTACGGCATTTTCGGCAACGATGCAATTTCATCTTAATCCTCCAGGGAGACAACATATCTGGATTTTGATTCTTCATCGTGGATAAAACATAGATAAAACGTAGAAACGCAGAAAGAGTCTGTGGGCATAGCATCCACTTACCACTGGTGGACTGCTTGCTTGTCACCATTATTCTTTAAAAAAAAAACCTGTTTAACTAACGTATAAAATACGGGTCAACCTTACCTGTACTGCTGTACAAGCCAGTATAATACTATATTTTTATATTTTTTTTAAACATGGCAGTAAAAAAAAATATTTAATAAAATTGTTTTAGCTTTTGATTTAAAAGCTGATGCCCATAAATGAACTATGTTTACTCGTATTAACTGATATTATTAGCTTGTGTCACATTCTAGTATCTCCAAAATGCATGTCCATAATTTATAAAAAAATACTTATCTTAATAAATACATGTACACAATGTACATACATTACATTTTCGTAAATATATTGAGAAACCAAAGTATATATGTAAATTTCATATCGATATAAAATACATTAAGATTGATGTATGTATCCCTTAGTAACACTAAATTTATCAATTGGACGTACGAGTAGCGAGACTAAGTTCTCAGTATGTTAAGCAGTTTCAAAGTCCTATCCTCGGGTGAGCGGGTAACAAGTTTTAAATTCTATTTTATCGCGTCTTTCATCTATCCATTCTCCTTTATGTAAGTCGGATTAACACTGCAACGGAGGTGTTATGTAGTGCGGTGCTACATTTTATTCTATTGCATTGTGTTTTATTTTTATTAAAGTTTTAGGATATTTTGAAATTTTTGCGTGCCATTTTAGAATATTATTTTGAAACTCTTCTCCTCTTCCTTTCAGTAGCTACTTCAAATTTATCGTCGGCCTATCTTGTATGATGCAGGATGCTCAGCATTTCGTTCCTCTTGGCCACCACTCTTTAAAAAAAATCATACCTTTCCTATTTATGTTTGAACATGCAAGCCCCCCCCCCATTTTCAGCTTAGAGCAATCATCCACTTGTTGACTATATCTTTGAATTTAGTCAATTTTGGATCTTGATAATCCTTATTCTGTCCGGAAGTCATAAGCCCTAACATATAATATTCTATGAATATTTGAGTAAACCTTTTATTTGTAGTCAATTGCTTAGTAAGACCTCTTGACAATGTTTCGACAAAACATTTAAAAAATCTACTTATAAAAAGTAAGAACAGACTTTAAATAATTCAAATTCGCTGTCGCAAGGGACACAAAACGCAAAGGGAGACAAACCAGGTGATGGACATAAAAGCCCCATCCGTCAAATTCGTATAGTGCGATAAGGAACTTCGTTCCAAAAACATATACCTGCCGTTGCCAACCCGCCTGCCAAGTTTACCAACTATGACAAATATGTAGGTCAAATAGGTCGGCTCGACCGGGGAAGGACCACGCTCTCACAGAATACCAGTGTAAAATAGCAGCTTAATTCTGCTGTGTTTCGTTTGATGAGTATAGAGAACCGGAGACCCTGTTTAGGGTTCCGTACCCAAAGGGTAACCAATGGGACCCTATTACTAAGCCTTCGCTGTCCGTCCGTCTGTCTGTCAACGAGCGGTATCTCATGATCCGTAATAGGTAGGCAGTTGAAATTTTCACAGAATGTGTATACTTCTATTATTATGTGTGTAAAAAATAATAAAAAGAAAAATAAATTAAAAAATAAAGGGGGCTCCCTTACTAGAAACGTATTTTACGATGGTAAGGAACCTTTCATGCGCGAGTCCGACTCGCACTTGGCCGGTTATTACTGGAAACGAGGCATTCCACCTTAGTACCCAGAGGTGACAACGCATCTGTATTTTGATTCTTTTTTTTATATAGGATAGGGTGACAAACTAGCACACAGTCCATCTGATGGAAAATGGTTGCTGTGGCCCATAGACATCTACATCTATCCCCAATAAATAATCAAAATGCAGATGCGTTGTCACCCGTGAGGACTTAGATGGAATGCCTCTTTTCCAGTAAAAAGGATCTACGGTTATCTGCACTCACCATACGAAACACAGCTGTGTTAAACTGCTATTTTACGCTGGTATTCTGTGAGAGCGTGGTCCTTCTCCGATCAAGCCGACCCATTCGTGCTACAACCATAATATAGCTGCAGCATGGCTCTACCGTGTAAAAGTAGTTTCTACCAGATTTTTGTCGTCGATAGGCCTCTTGGCTCTGCGTTCCACTGAGTGGAGTGCAGTAAGTTGATATTTTGCTGAGCCATCCTAAAGGTCTACAATACTCCATGCATGTTCGGACTTGAGCTTTGTACAGGCGTGAAGTATCGCTTAACCTTGTTTAAAATACCCACACCCGCAGTTTGTGTTTTCGATTCAATGTTAGCGCCAAAGTTGTGGTTAGCACTCAACTGTATGCCGATCGATCGAGATGATCAGTAACCTCTACAGATGCACCTCGGAAAGTAGGACTCAGATCAAACAGACTCTGTTTTGCGGAAAACAGACAGCATTTATCTGCTCCACCCATGGCCTCTCTCATCATCATCATTACAGCCCTTCACAAGTCCACTGCTGAACATAGGCCTCTCCCAAGGAATGCCACAAAGCACGCTCCTGAGCCACCTGCACCCATCGACTTCCTGCATGTCTTACCAGGTCTTCACTCCATCTAGTGAAGGGTCGCCCTACACTTCGCCTACCGGTACGAGGCTGCCACTCGAGAACCTTTTTTCCTCATCGGTTGTCGGTTCTTCGAGCTATATGGCCGGCCCGTTGCCATTTCATCTTACTAATCCGTTGGGCTATGTCCGTCACTCTGGTTCTACTGCGGAAATCCTCATTTCTAAGTTTATCACACCGAGAATCTTCAAGCATAGCCCTCTCCATATCTCGCTGAGCAACCTTGAGGTTCCTCATACGGCCAGCAGTGAAGGAACACGTCTCAGGTCCATAAGTCATCACTAGCAACACGCACTGGTTGTACAGTCTCGTTTTCAAGTTTTGAGGTATACCTGACGAAAAGATGTGTCGTAATTTCCCGAACGCTGCCCAGCCGAGTTGAATCCGTCGATTGACCTCTCGGTTGAAGTTGCACTTACCTAGTTGGACTGTTTGTCCCAGGTAAACAAACTCGTCAACAACTTTGAGCTTAGTGCTCCCAACAACTACCGGCATAGGTGTGACATGGACGTTATACATGATATTTGTTTTGTCCATGTTCATCTTAAGACCTATCCGTTGGGAGGCACTATTGAGGTCATTGAGCAAAGTGTTTATTACCTAGTTGGACTGTTTGTCCCAGGTAAACATACTCGTCAACAACTTTGAGCTTAGTGTTCCCAACAACTACCGGCATAGGTGTGACATGGACGTTATACATGATATTTGTTTTGTCCATGTTCATCTTAAGACATATCCGTTGGGAAGCACTATTGAGGTCATTGAGCAAAGTGTTTAGGTCCTCCAGCAATTCTGCCATAAGGACTATATCGTCGGCAAATCGAAGGTTAGTGATGAACTCCCCATTGATGTTAATACCATTTCCTTTCCAGTCCTGTAGCTTGAAAATGTCTTCCAATGCAGCGGTGAAGAGTTTCGGGGATATAACAACATACCTAGTCACCCTGTCTTACAACTCTCTGCAGTTTGATAGGTTTCGTATGACCTCTCTAAATGAACGTATTACTGCCTTTCCGTCTTTTGCACTGGACATGAATCTCTATGTGAATGTGCTGTCATCTGCATACCCGACATTACCTGGTAGAAGGAGGTCATTAACGTGCAGCAGGGAAAGAGTGAGAGAACAGACCCCTGTGGAATTCCGGCATTAATATGCATTAGGTAAGAAAAGCAGCCATATATAACTTTGCCTGATCAACTGTTCACTCAGAAAGTCAGATATCTAGTTGCGAAATATTGGCGGGGTTGCCCTATGCAGGAAGCTTACTCAGCAGACTTGCGTGTCAAACCCTGTCTAAAGCCTTCGAGATATCGAGTGAAACTGCTACATCTTTACCGTTCTTCTCGATGGCCTCGCGCCAGAATTGCGTGACACACACAAGAAGATCTCCAGTGGACCGTCCCCGGCGGAAACCATATTGGTGGTCACTGAGTGGTCATTTGTTTCAAGGTATGTCAGCAGCTTTCTGTTCAGTACCCTTTCCATAATTTTTACAGAGTATGGAGGTGATGGCGATTGTTATTTCAAGGATTAGCACGACTATCCTTCTTGGGTACTGTTTTCACATTAACAAGCTTCTAAGATTTGGGCCACCATTCGAGTTTTAAGAGAGGGGTAATACAGGCACGTCAGAACAGGAGACAACTCATGTTCACAATGCTTTAGTACTCTTGTAGGAATACCATCAGGTCTACTGACCTTGTTTCCGTCTAGGTTTCGTAAAGATCTGCGTACCTATTTCGTATGGATAGTGACCTTCGGCATCGAAGAATAACAGCGAGGTAGGGTTGGCGGTTATTTATTTTAAACTTGCTTTCTCAGTCGCGGAGTGAGCCAGTATTCCATCAGTTTTCAATGGATGGCAATGAGGCAAGGCAGAAGTTGGATTCGACAGCCTTCGACTAGCCCCTTTACGACTGACATGGTCGAATCGTGCCCTGCGGAGAACCCGCTTGCAGGACTTGGCAGCAGAATTAAAAACTCTCTTCTTTACACGAACCCCCTGAGCCCTAATTTTGTGATCGCGAGCTGGATCCAAGGCCTGGTAGGTGGACATTTTTCGGGCCTCAGCACGAGTACAGTCCGTATTATACCAGAGCCGAGCCTTGTGACCGAGCGGAATGTCAGAGAATAAAATAAAATATTTCATTTCCTGCCGTATCACGTCCGCAACTGCATTGGCAGAGCAGGAGGACTCATTGGAAGAAAAGCACACTGGCCACCACGGATAGGAAAAAAAGTGCCGCATCTCATCTCAGTCTGCTGACTCGTATCGCCATACTGCACGCTAAACTGTCATCCAGAGAAGAGATGTTCGATACGGATTTCAACAGACAGTGATTGGATGATCCCAGCGGAGCTGAGACTGATACCGAGTGCCTATCTAGGTCTGTTGTCAGCAGAAGGTCCAAACAATTGAGTGTATGTCCGGCTACATCTGGTAACCGCGCCACTACTTGAACCAGCTGAGTAAGATCTAGCGATAACGCAAGTTTGCGCGCCTTTTTCCCAGCATGGTCGATTTTCTCGTATGGCAACAACCACTCCTTGTGGTGGGCGTTAAAGTCCCCGATAAAAACTAGATCCGCAGATGGATCCCGTTGTTGGATGCTCATGGAACATCTGCCATTTCTGTCAGATGTTTTATGAGCCTGATCTTCTCCTGGTCTCCGCTGTGCAATCGATAGACACAGGTATAGAGATTTGGTGGATACAGGTTGTATCAACACCGGTATCCACAAAACCCTGAAACCTTATAGCAATAGAGACGCTGACAGCAAATGTCATCGCGAACGTACACACAGGCAACAGCGCGAGGTTTGAACTTATGTTCAAGCGTGTAATCTACTGGGTAGATGAGGCATCAGACGGATTTGCTATCTACGTCTACGTTATGAAGAATAGGTGCGGCTTCTCGGTCTTGAGGTAGTTGTGGACCTGATCGAGGTAAGTATGCAACCCTTTAATGTACGTGAGGTGCACTTTAAGCGAGAAGAAGTGCCGCCGTTGTTTAACCATATTCTTCTTAACTTTTTTCATGTTGTTTGGGTTTTTTGGTGGAGAAGCAGGTGAGACTCAAGAGCTTAGCAAACCGATGGGGAACTGATATGGAGACCACGGGGACGCTCCAGCCCTCCCGGAATGGCCGCGTTTTATCACGTGGCTGGCACGCTATTTGGGCCCCAACTACCTGCCACCGGCCAACGGCAAGACCGTGCCTCGGATGTCGCTACCCTCCAATATAAGTTACCCGGTATAGCTTTGCTCAGAAGTCCAGACTAGAATTGAGCGGCGCAACTGATGGCCCTTCTTTCCCCCAAAGGCACAGGTTCTCCCGCTCATAGACGGAAAGCAGTGAGCTGCTTCGCGCATGACTCCGACGGGAGTGTATTAGCAAGCCAGGCGGCCCCTTGTGAGGCCTACCACAGCATGATAGGATCTTCAGTCGTCACCACATGTTAAAGTAGCTCGGACCGCTCGCAGGTATATCCCAGCCACCCCAGTCATTTAATTTTTCTGTCAAACATTTTTCAGTACCAGCCCGGAGTCAGGAAGTTGGCAATGTTTCACTCATGTGCCTTGGAAATAACGTATGCTTGAACTCTCTCCGATCATGTCGGATTTCCATTCCATCGGAATATGAGAGTGAGGAAATAGAAAGTGCACCCTATGTTTGTGCACACACTCGTACACATGATTATAGTGAATCCTGTCCTGCAGACAATCTGGTTGACACTGGCCACCGTGACCGCAATTCTGGACTGCTTTCGAGCTAACTATGGCAGTAAAACGCGAAGGTCATAAGATATGAACCAAGAATACAAGCTTATCTCCTAATTTTATACTAATACCCTCAGAATATTTTCATAAAATATAAATACTACCCTCAGTTCTTTATCAAAAGAATAATGCTTAACGATACAAAGATGCGTATTTTCAAATACCAAATTATTTGCTCTCGTGGTTAATGCCTGTAGCGTTCAGACGGTATTGTTTGAACAGCGAGCCTTTGAAAGCGATTGTTAAATAATCTTTTGTTTGAAGTACTCGTATCTTGTGGAATACTCTCCCGGGCGGCTCAAAGCGTAATTTTAGTGCTCAATTAATAATATACACCTAAATTTAAATATTTGATTAAAATATGGCGTTAATACCTAGATATTGCAGTATTTGCTACTCTCACACGTTATTTTATCAAGATATGCAAATTTCTAGAAATAAATAAAATTTAATTTAAATTTATTTATACTGTTAATTATTACAAAAAGAAATTTTATAATGTCCTCCAGGCCAAATTCGGCCAAGGCGGCCAGCTTCAACGAAGTCTAGGCATCTGCGCAGGTTAGAGTTCTACTAGTCGAGTGTATGCGCAAGCACAGATGCACTCTCTATTCATGTACTCTCATAATCCGACGGGACGACAATCAAAAACGACCGGAGAGAAATCAGGCGCAGCACTAATGGCTTGACGTGTTTCCGAAGCATGGGGTCAACACTGCCAACTTCCTGACTCAAGGATGCTACTGAGAATTTTTTGACAGAAATGTCTGATTTTGATATCTGATTTCGACCCGAATCAGGATTCGAACCCAGGACCGCAGTCGCACTTGCGACAACTAGACTAAAGAGGTATTCAAGAAAACAAGTAATTAATGTTTACGTCAGCAATATAAAAACACAGATTTGTGTAGAAAGTCCACAATATTTTTAAATTGAAAAACATAGGATAGCATAGCCTTACAAGCGAGGTATGTTGAATCCTAATTTAAGAATACACCATTACCGTTACAGTCTATCAAAAATCCACTGCTGAACATTGGGAGGATATTTGCCATAGTTACGACGCTTGGCAGGCGGCTTGGCAATCGCAGTTTAATATATTTTTGTTGTTAATAGAAAAACACTGCTACTCATTTTAACCACGGGACGATATAAGGTATTGGATATTCTTACACTGCCACAACACGGTCAATTTAATAATATAATGTACAAAAATTATTCCACGGAGAGATATTCATGAAAATTGTTATTAAGCAGAAGGATCCATTTTAATTTTTAACCGACTGCAAAAAAAAAGGTGGAAGCATACAATTCGACTGTATGTTTATTTGTATGTTACATGATGTCTTCGTCATGTGTGGACCGATTTCGATCATTTTTTTAAATAATACTTCAGGGATGATTCTATATACATTTGAAAAAAAATTCAAAGGGTGGCAAACCTTTCATCCCCTACAAACTTTTTAGTATAACTAATTAGACGACATTGATATTGTTATATTCCTGAGTCCATTAAAAAGGATTTAAAAAGTTTAATAGAGAGTAAAAGCCGACTTTAATTAATTAAATTTCACCAAAAATCTGTTTTATAGAAATGTGCTATTAAAATATTTTAATGTTTTAAAGTGCCGCTGCGTACAACTTAAGTGACGCCAAATTCATGCTCAATATTTTGACACGCTCGCGGACACATTCTTCTTTCTTTTTTCTTTCTGTAGCAACCCGTAGAAGTTTACTTCCGTAGGAGTACACATGTGCACCTAAAATCATGTGGCTGCAAATGATTTGAAATATGTAATGTGTGCGTGAGTGTGTGTTCTTACAACTAACTGGTCATGACTATAGCTTGATTTCATCGTCACTTAAAATGCGTTATTTGCGTGCTATTAAGACATACGAAACCTATTTCAAATATTTAAATATTTCGTTTGTCTGTCTGTCCGGGCCTATCTTCGGAATGGATAAATGGATTGTAATTAAACTTGATAAACAGATAAATAAATAAGTCAGAAGTGACCTAGGCTATATTTTATCCGAAATTATGGAGATATCTTCTTTGAAAAATCGAAACAAAAAATAGTTTTTGATGATTATCTTAAATGTAAATGGCGCTACATTAATATATCCAGGCCAAGCCGGGGTTGGTCGCTTATAGAGAATAAAAAGTAGTTAATCTGGAAGACTTCGATCGAACAGACACGAATCTGAAGTAAGAACTGTGACTGGCTAGATGTGACATTAATTACAGCGTACGAATAATATTTAGTAACTTTCATTTATTAATGTGGGTTTAATAAAAATATGTTTAGCAATTTTTTTTAAATAAGACATTTTTTTATTATGTACGAGCAGCTATGCAGGTCTAGGGAGACCAGTATCACTGCGACCTAAAAGATCTATTGTGATCGCTGCTATGTCTACAATTCACTGCTAAGCCCAACGTCCTCAATGAATAGAAGGAGTTGCTTAGCTGTGAGTAATTTACTTCTTCCGAGCGAAGTATATATTTTCCCAGATGTGTGCTGCGTTTGCGCATTAAGGGTCCGCAATTTGTCAAGATGTGTAAAGGCGTTTCCTCCTCTAGGGAGCAAAACTGGCACATCCTTGAGTTGCTTAGTCCCAGGATGGACATGTGCTTTTTAAGACAACAGTGTCCAGTCAGGGCTCTTACCAGAATGCGCAATTTATTTTACCTAATCCCAGGGCTTTCGAAGGAATTTACGATTGAAAGCTCGGATTAAGGTTTAAGAATGTTTTAAGCCTGGTGTATCAGACCAGATTTTAAGTGATATATTGTGATAAAGAGTTTCCAGGGTCAATCAAGGAGGCTTTTTGAGATTCCACACAATGACTCGGGTCATTGTGTGGAATCTCAAAAGTATTGCCTACAATACCCGCATACCGGAACAAAACTACCTTGTTATTATCTCCCAAAGCGTTTAGGCGGTTCACGCAGTTTCCAACTAGCTTCGAGTTCACCAAGTTTGATCTCAGCGCTAGCAGTGCTGCTTGAATATCAGAGTTAATATAGATTATATGGTTAACGTAGTGTTTTTGCAGATTGATTTCCGCATACTGAAGTATGGCGAAAATTTCTGCCTGGAAGATAGAGGTGAATCTACCGAAATTCATACTAAGTTTGAATTTGGGTCTCTCCCCATAAATTCCAAAGCCTACGTTGAGGCCCATTTTTGACCCATAGGTATACCATATAAGACTACCGACCTCACAGATGACCTGTCCATTCAGCCAGTCTTCTCTGGAGGATAGTTCCACTGTAAAACTTTTTTTTAAAGTATATAGTGGACGCATGATATCTGAGATCATGCATAAGATCGGTGCTTCCTTGATTGAGTCGAGCATGGATCTCAATCTATAGGCCTAGAATTGCATTAAGAGCCGCTCCAGGCGATGATTGCATCGCTTCAGTTGCCATTAAGCAAGCAGTCCTTTGTAGACCATTTAGTCTGTCCGCAGTCGTCTTTTGGTTGGCCTCATTACACCAGACAGTGGAGGCGTAGGTAAAAATCGGCCTCACTATACTGATGTACAGCCATAGAATCATACTGGGACGCAAGCCCCAGTTGATCTTGACCATGCGACTGCACGTACCTAAAGCAATTTTTGCCTTATGACATACATTGCTAAGGTGAGAGTTCCACGTTAGTTTTTGGTCGATTGTTACGCCCAAGTACTTAACTTCAATGGAGAATGGTACTTCTTTACCATTAAGTTTTGGTGTGACTAATTTGTCCAACCATCTCTTTTTGATAAAGGGTATTATAACAGTTTTATCAGCATTAACCGATAAACTGTTATCACTGCACCAGTTGTTTATGGTGTTTAGGGCTCTTTGTATGATTGATGATAAAGTACTGTGGCAAAAACCCCTCGCAATGATCACAAGGTCATCAGCATAACCCAGTGTGTCAATGCGAAGGTCTGCCATCTTGTACAATAATATGTCAACCACAAGAGTCCAAAGGAGGGGTGACAAAACACCACCTTTTGGACAGCCTCTTGTAGTTGCAATCTCAATCGAAGTTTGAAACAGCCCTATTTTTGCCTTTCTGTTTGAGAGCATCAACTTCACCCACCTGATGGTTGTGGGGTCAACATTTTTAGTTATCAGGCCTCCAACTAGCAGTGATGTAGGGCTACTGTCGAAGGCGCCCTCAATGTCTAGAAAGGCACAAAGAGCTATTTTTTTATCCTCCAGCGCTTTTTTGACCCTGTTAATAACACTGATCAGGGCTGTTTCCGTAGATTTGCCTCTGCGGTAAGCATGCTGGTTGTAGTGTATAGGTCTCGTAGCTAGAGCTACATCCCTAATATATCTATCTATAACCTTTTCCAATCTCTTCAGAAGGAAGGAAGAAAGGCTTATAGGTCTAAATGACTTTGGTAAGGCGTAGTCCTTTCTACCAGCCTTAGGTATAAATATAAATTTGACAATTGTCCATCGTTCTGCAATATATCCTCATGCAAAACTTGCTCTGAAGATTTTTACTAGATTAGGAAGAAGGATATCGATACCCCTCTGTAGATGGATGGGCATTATTCCATCCTCCCCACTTGTCTTATACGGTTTAAAGGAGTCAACAACCCACTGCACCAGGTTTGGCTTTATTACCTTTGTAACGCTACACCAGTCCTCATTACAAGGCCTTCGTAGGGCTCTGAAAGAGTTCGAGGCCAGAGTTATATGTGATCCTGGGAAATTGGTTGACGTTAGTAGCTCCAGTGTTTCCGTTTCACTATTAGTGAAGTTACCATCAGGCTTTTTAAGAAGCCCGATCTGATTAGGGTTAGTTTTCGATAGCATTTTGTGTAGTCTTGCACTGCGAGGCAAAGACTCAACTTCCTCGCATAGCTACCTCCACGATGCTCTCTTATCTTTCCTAATTTCTTTATTATAATCGGTTAGGGCTGCACTATAAATATCCCATTCTTTGGTTTTTTTAGCCCTATTGAATAGTTTCCTGGTATTTTCCCTAACCTACTTTAGCTTAGTGTTCCACCAAGGAACTTTTCGTGTTGAGGTCTTGGTTTTGACGGGACAACTGACTTCAATGGCTTCACAGATACCTACCGTTACCGTCTCCGCCGCTAACTCCAGACCTTCAATCGTTTTTATGCTTTTAGGAAACGTTTCCAAATTCCTCCTTAGACTATCTCTATAGACATCTCAGGAGGTCGCTTTTGGATCCCTAAAAGTAACAGTTTCAAAAGTTTTCATTATTAACATGCCAGTCAGTAATCCGCCTGGATATGTTATTGGTAGCAAAGGTTACATCTAAAACTTCCTGCCTAGCACGCGTTACAAAGGTTGGTGTACACCCTAAGTTTAGGCTTACCAGGCGATTGGATATGAGAAAGTCAAATCAAATCAAATCAAATCAAATCTGTTTATTTTGTGAACGTAGGTTAATTTACAGATCTCGATATGTACATAATAAAATACAAGGTAGGTTCTCTATGTCCCGCCAGTAGGCATACAAAATATAAAATTAACAAGTGCAACATTCATTAATAACATTCATTAAATTTTTCTTCTTCTGATGGTTCTAATTGAAATCATTATATAATATATTAATAATTATGAAAAATTTAAAGATAATAAAGGTATAGTGTACATACAATAATTGTTGTCATCACAGAACACAATTACTTTCTACCGAGAGGTTGTCATTTTATCTAATTGTCATCTAGTATTTATTGGCACATGTCATGATAGTTATGTAGTCAATGCAGTTTAATAATATAATATTTTAATGTCAAAATGTGTCATTTAGGAATTCATCTATGGAATAATATGCTTTATCATTTAGTAGATCAAAAAGTTTACGTTTATAAATATTAATGTTATCACAATTTCTAATGTACTTAGGTATTTTGTTATATACTTTGGTGCCATTGCGTATATACTCTTCTGTAAAAAAACAGTTCTACTTGGTACTAAATGAAGCTTATCTGAGCGACGTTGACTTTCCACAAATTTATACAAGTTAACATTACGTTTTACAAAAATGCTTGTTTCATAAATATATGATGAGGGAAATGTTAGAATTTTTAATTTTTGAAAATATGGCTTACACGTGTTGGTGCTTTTTAAATTACAGATTGCAGGTAGACATTTTTTTGCGCAATGAACACATCGCGAATGTTGGGTGCATTGCCCCAAAATATAACGCCATATCTCAGGATTGAGGCAAGTAGTTATATAGCCTAATATAAATAATTTTTTCGAATATTTTAGAGAAAATCGATAGTAATGCCACCGGTCTATAATTACTAACATTTGTTCTATCTTCTTTTTTATATAAAGGCTTGATGATTGCAATTTTCAAATTTTCTGGAAATGTTCCACTTTGTATGCAATTGTTTATATTATAACATAGTATAGGAGCTATTAGCGGTGCCACTTCTTTAATTATCTTTGTGTGTATGTTATCGTATCCGGTGGTGTTTGTACTTTTAAGGTTTTTAATAATTGTTATAATTTCTTGTGTTGTTCTTGGTTCCATGAATATCGATTTGGCCGATTTGTGTCTGCAAGTGTTATTTTTATTAGTCCATTTTTCCTTATTAGTCTGTATTTGATTTAAATAATAATTATTAAAATAATCCGCTATCAATTTAGGATTTGTCACATACTGTCCTTGTATCTTTATTCCTCAATGTTTTCTTTAGGTGTGTTTGGTCATTGCATTTATCACTTTCCACGCAGCTTTTGTTTTATTATGACTTGTCTCAATGAAATAACTGTTTTGAGCTTTTGTGTCAGTTTAACAATTTTTTATATCTCTTTGTATAGTTTTTAAATTTTGCTTTGTTTCTTTACTTGGTTTCAGTCTATATTCCACAGTAGTTCTCGTCTCTTTTTGCTGCATAGTTTTACTCCCGCATAATCAATCAATTTTGTTTTCTTAATTGGGTCTACCTTATATTTGATAATAGGAAGCATAGGTAATAGAATAGTTTAAATAAGTCAAACAAGTTATTGTAGGTTTTATTTGATCGTCAGTTTCGTATGCTTCTGAGAAGCTTAGACTGCCGATGGATTTTTAAAAGTTTTTTTTATAGGAGAGGGGCGAACGAGCATGCGGCCCTGATGGTAGTGATCACCGCCGCCCATGAACAACTGCAACACCAGGGAACCAGAGGAATTGCAGATGCGTTGGCGGCCTTTTAAAATGGAGTTGGCTTTTTTCTTGAAGGTCCCGTCGTATCGGTCCGGAAAATCGCTGGTGGTAAACTATTCCATAGGAAGTTGTGCGAGGAAGAAAACATCTTCTAAATCGCACAGTGGTGGACCGCCAATCATCCAGATGGTGTGGATGGTATCGGGAGTTCTGCCGCAAAGTGCGTTCGTGAAATTTGGCGGCTGGGATTAATCCGAACATTCCTCAGAGCACTCCCGTGGTAATTGAAAGAAAATGCAAAGAGATGCAACATCTCTTCGCAGCTTCGATGCGGTCGAGTGGAAGGAGCTGGCACTGGGGAGCCCCAGCTCAGAGATGGGAACAGTATTCCATGAGGCCGAACTGCGCCTGTAAAGTTGCAGGCGGTGTGCCGGCATGAAATACTGTCCTGCCTGCTGAGCACCCCAAGCTTTTAGAGGCCAATTCGGCCGGTGTATAGAGCATCACCAGTGCTGTCATCCGCATAGCAATGAATGCTACCGGTTTGCAACATATCATTGATATGCAGAAGAAACAGCGTTGGTGATAGCACGCAGCCTTGTGAATCACCAGTGTTAATAGAGTTGTAGTCGAGCATGCACTGTCTACAACGACCTTGATGCTCCGATCTGCAAGAAATCTGGTGATCCAATTGCACAATTCTCGGGAAGCCCATAGGAAGGAGCTTCGAAAGAAGCGCTTTGTGCCAAACCCGATCGAAAGCCTCGCAATGTCCAAACTAACGACCAATGCCTCCCTTGGACTCTACTGCCTCCGCCCATCTATGAGTCAGGTAGATTAGAAGATCACCAGCTGATCGACCCCGACGAAAACCGTATTGGCGGTCACTAATCAGCTGGTGATCCTCAAGGTACCGCATGAGCTGGCTGTTTAAAACGGACCCATTATTTTGGAGAACAAGGGGTGATGGCGATAGGCTTGTAGTTGACGGGTCTGAGTGGTCGCCTTTTTAGGATCGTTGGACAAAAGCTGTCTTCCATGATTTCGGGACAACGCCTAGGGAGTAGGAGTACTGAAAAGACGCGTTAGAACCGGTGCCAACCTGAGCATACATCCTCAGCACAATTGGGGATTCCGTCAGGCCCACTCGACTTATGGATGCCCAGGAGAGGAGTGCTTTGCGAACCGAGCGCTGTGAGAACCGCACATCCGGCATGGAGCACTCACACTGCGGGATGGTCGGCGTGTGTTCCCCGTCATCAAGAGTCGAGTTGGACGCAAAGGGAGCCTAAAAGGTCGGCTTTTCTTTGCGGCGTAGGCCAGTGAGTCGTCCTCCCTGTGCAGAGATGGTAGTGATGGTTTACAGAAATTCCTTGAACAGCCTTGGCGAGAGACCAGAATGCACGGGTTTCCGAAGGAAGGCGAACTAGTTTCTCGTCAATTCCGCCTATGTGCTCTGATTTTGACTTGGCAATAACTCTTTGAAAGACCTGGAGGCGAAGTTATACTTTATAAGCATGCTGGTGTTTACATCCTGAGCCGCCGAAGCCTCGGCCCAGGCCTGATAGCACCCTGCTTACCGCGTAATACAGTCTTATAGAGCGACCAAACCAAGGCAGAGATCTGCCTCCGATGGGTACCACAGATGATGGAATAAATAGTTCCATACCCTGTAGCACCACATCAGTGACAGAGTCAGAAACAGCACTGGGATCATCCGGCGAGACGCAAACCCACCCCCATGGGTAGGATGCAAAGAAAAACCGCATTCCGTCTTAATCCGCCGACCTGTAATGCCAAACACGGCGGCAGCCTGCAGAACGCAAACGCGAGGGTAGCTTGAGTAGCACCACTCTGGATCAGACAATGGTCTGAAGACCCGAGAGGAGCATCGACGGAAACCTGATATCCGTCCGGATGAGAGGTCAGCAGAAGGTCCAACAGGGAAGGTGTATGATCCTCCACATCTGGAATCCGCGTAGGCGAAGTAACCAGTTGTGTCAGACCATATGCCAAGGCAAAGTCATAAACAGACCTTCCCGCATGATCGGTTAAACGAACCGAGCCATTCGGCGTGGTGGGCGTTAAAATCGCCAAGGATCACGATCTCTGCGGATTGGACCTGTTGTAGCAAGGAATCTGTAGCCCTTTGGACGTGGTCGATGAGTCGGTCTGTTTCGGCATTACCGCTATGGACCTATAGAGGCATCCGTAAACGCGCTCATGGTCGTCGCTATCTACGCACAGCCAAAGGATGGACAGTTCCGAACCTTCAAGACTGCCGAGGCGTCGAGAACAGATGTCCTCTGACGTATACGCAACTCCAGCCTGAGGCACAAAGGAGGTTCCAATTTGTACCCTGAGTAGGAGAGATATGAAGTATCAGCCGGAGAGGACACCTGCGTCTCGTTCAGAAAGAGCAAGACTGGCTTCGCTGTCCCGAAATGGTAGTGGACGGCGTTTAGGTTCGAGTGAAGTCCCCTGATGTTGCAGAAATTCACGCATGGCGTGGCAGAGGTCGTCTTGGTCTTGTTGCTCAATTTGCCCCGGAGCAGTTATTGTTCTGAGCGAATTTTGCCCCCAGAATACGCGAGGCAGCCTGAGCAACCACGCTCAGGAGGAGTAGCATGGTCGTGGATGCTCAGCGAGGGATTCTCCAGGGGTGCTGGAACCCTCCTGTGGTAGTCTATTATTTAATTCCGCTACCATGTTGATGGAGGGGAGAATGGGTTCGGTCACCTGCACTCACCAGACGAAACGCAAAAGCAGAACTTTCACTTCACGCCGGTATTCTGTGAGGTCGTGGTACTAACCCGGCTCGAGTCGGCCCATACGTGCAACAGCAAAAGCTGCTGCGTGGCTCTACCACCGTTAAAATATATTGTAGTGTTATATTCCCTTTACTGTAATCGCGTTTAAAAGTATGCCAATAATTAAGAATACACGTTTTTTTAACTCGCCACCTCATCAACTGTGCTATATGATCGGAAACACACAGCTCTATTATTTCACAATTACATCCTCGTATATTATGCAATATATTGTCCAAACAGGTACCACTACCAGGGCGTGTCGGTTCGCTTATTTCTATTTTGAAGTTAAATTCTTTTTCAATACGTTCAAATTGAATGGAATATTTAGTTTTCTTTAGCATGTCTATATTAAAATCCCCGCAAATTATTTTTTGTTTATTATTATAGCTTATGATATGTAGCATTTTTGATAGGTTATCAAAGAAAATGTTTATTTTACTTTGAATTGGGGTTCTGTATATGCATAATAAAATAACTTTATGGTCCGTCAGCTCTATAGTCAAAAAGTAGCTCACCTCTTTCGTTGATGTTAGTGCTTCCCCATGCTGTGTGGTGAGCATTAGCATCACGTCCCACCACAACTTCGGCGTTTTGCTTACGGGCAAACTCCGCCACTCGCTCTTACTCGATAGCAGGATCTGGGTTCTCTCCGGGAAGATAGGCTGAGCAAATGATTACTCTGGCCCCTGTGCATCCCTTAAGATTTATAAAGGCTGTAACCAGGTCGTCATTGCAATGCTCTGGAACAGCTAAAAGTTCAATATTTTTATTGTACATTATACAAGCTCTGGGTCTACTGCCTTTAGTATTGACTAAGATCTTACCGGCAGCCGACAATCCCAGAACTTGACCGTTGGCCACCCAAGGCTCTTGTATGAGGGCGAGGTCGATGTTGTCCGCTAGGAAGCAAACCTCCACCACGGCAGAAGCAGCTGCTGCATGGTGAAGATTTGCCTGAAGGAATCTCGTCTTACCCTTGGGAATAGCCATTTCTAGGCGTGGGGGGGGGGTCAGGGGTCGTTTTCGCCTGCTTAGGACGAGGACGTCCTTTACCGGCGCTCTTGACCCCCGCCGTACTTCTTGGTTTACCGCTCCCACCTCCCTTTCCTTTACCCCTGGCCGACACCAGCGGAGGCCCTCGGACCGAGGCGAGATTCGCACCTTGGGTCACAGTCACTCTCGCTGGTGTCGTTCCAGTTTCACCCCTCGAGGTGGAGGGCTGGGGGGATTGGAGTTGGGAGCGGTTCAGGCTCCATTGCCGCGTTAGAGCCTCCCCTGACCTTTAAAGTTATCATTTTAAAGCCAAGGACGACTCTGCCACCTGCCGCCCGGAGAGCCTCCGCCGATGGGTCGTCCAGAGAAAAGGTTACTAGGAACCCATTCTCCTCGTCCCTGCGGTGGAGGATTTTCCAGAGCTCGATATGGAGTCCTTCATTTTGTGCCCTCAACAGCACGGCTGCCTCCTCTGGAGAGTCAGCTTCGCTGCGGGGCAGAAAGGTAATGCCCAGTTGAGGCTTAGGCAGTTCCCTCTCGGGTATTATCGAGAGCCCTGCCTCCGGCCAGGGTTTCAGTTTTCCGATCTCACCTTCAATTCAGTCCTGGCTTGCCTTATTCAGGCACTTTACCAGAATCCAACCTGGCTTGTGGGTGAAACCCCGAAAATTTTGGTCCCATTCCCGGCTGCGCTCCACAGGCCGTCTTAGCAATAGCTTGCGTTAGTGCCCGGTGGACCAGCCGCATCTGTTCCACGCTCATAGGATTCGAGTTGCGAATTCCTACACGCGCGGAGCCAGCTACGGCACTGAAGCTGAGCTTCTTCTCCCCCGTTGCCAGCTTCACAGATTACCTGGGCTGGTCTTTGGGGGACTCCTCCTCAGACCGACTGCGTTTTTTCGCCTTTGGAACGGGGGGAGCTTTAGGCAGAGAGATTTCTTCCCAGGGCTTCTGGCATAGAGAGAGGGCCTCTTCGGCTCCTATCTCACCTCTTCCGTGCTGCCCCACTAAGCTAATAAGGCCTAGTGAATTTTTCTTTTCCCCTCCCTGGTTCGTTTCCGACTGTGGTTCGGCTGCAGACGTGCCCTCCACTTCTCGGCTCGTCCCAGGTTGGGGCGTAGGGTTGCAGGGTGTTGTGAGACTAAAAGAGCCTCTTCCAGACCTACAGTCAGTTCCATTAAAGGAAAGTAAATCTTTTCAAAATGTCGATCTTCGTCCATTTTGTTCCCACGAGTAGCTAGGGAAAAACTCGGTCACCCCCGGCAGAGCCCGCATGCCGAGGGAAGGGCTAAAATACTACCCGAATCGCCCTGGTCTCGTGTAGGCACTGTTTGCGACTGGACTCCCCTCCAGCCACGCATCCATCGCCACGGTACGCTTAACACCTTGGATTGACTTAAGATAGGAAAAAGGAGGTGGGATTAAAATAAATAAAATGAGGATCGTCTGAGTGTTTCTGTTCTATCTATTTCCTATTGAACCAGACCAAATGAAAGGCGGCAACCACGTGAAGGAAGAACTCCTCAGACTTACCCTGGGTATCAACACGACCTGTGCTCTCCCTCAGAGCCATTCGCTAAATTGCTCGCCGGACAGGAGAGCAGAATAGGTGTTAATCTAGTCCTAAATAAGGCATACATTTTGCTTCTGTTTTAGATATCAGTAATTTAATTAATAAATTGACACTTTCAAATTCAATGTTCTTCTTTCAGTAGTGTGTAGATTCTCTATAAGTTTGTGTATTATTAATAATTTCGACTCAAAAGATATCTTATATCTTTTGAGTCGGAATTCGAAGTTTATAATTAAATAAAGCTATTTTTGTGCTGTTTGTATTTAGTTCATATATATATATATATATATATATATATATATATATATATATATATATATATATATATATATATATATACCGTGATATTTCTCTTTTTTTTTGGTCTATGGATTAGTTGATCTCAGAACTTTTAGTTCAATATTATCCATTTTTTTGGGGCTTTATAATATAATTAATTTATTGTCATTTGTAGTAAGTGAATTGGATTGAAACCATTCATTTAATAAATTAAGATAATTTTGGACATGCGATAAAATTTATTTAATCAAGTGCCTTCTGTTTTATAAAAAATATGTTTAGGTTTCTAATTATATAAAAAAAGTGCATTCTTCTGTTCAGAGGCGTATTTGACTGGTTGCGCTTTTATCGAATTTTGCGAGCTGTAAATAGGTAGTTGTGTAGCGCTCAATGTAAATTTAAGTTTTTAATAAGTTACGTATTTGCGCTACTCTTGAAACTTTTGGAAAACTTATCCCATCTTAGTAGTTAAATTTAAATTAAACAATGTAGCGCTTCATGATGCTACTCAGTATGGCTTCCTTATTTTTGTATAAACAAATTTAGTGCAGTAAAGTGCAGTCGAGAGGGTTTCAAACGCTGAATATGTTCATATTTTTGTATATTAAATCTATGAGTTGTTCCTCTCTAAAAACATTGTGTTTATTTTTTATCCTAGATTTGGATGCAATTTTATTGCTACCTCCTCTGAAATTAATTTCCTGTTAAACTTAACACAGATAATCGACGCCGTTTAAACAGTGCATTTATTGATTTTCATATCCTAGCTGTTTCCATGGGCTACGTATATCTAGTTATTATTGTATTTTGTTCTTTTTCCTTTTATCAACTGAAATTTCACATACAAATATTGTTAAAAGATAAAATGTTTAGATCATACAAAACTAGAAAGTTATTTCATTTATACATTACAGCCTATAAAAGTCCACTACTAAACCTAGGCCTCTCCATATTTATTACAATAGTCAAATGAGACAGAAAATATATAAAAAATCTCTCAATAATGGTAGTCATTACTTATATAAAAAATGAGCAACCCCCAGCGCTGCAACCCATTGCTAAGCCACTTCGCCACGGAGCCGTCTAAAGGAACCGTTATAAGCGAAAGTGCACGTCATCATCCATTTCTTTTCTACCGACTTCATCAGGAGGAGGTATTCAATTCGACTCTGTTTTTTTTAATGTGTTTTACCTCATAACTTTTTACTGGGTGAACCGATTTCGATAATTCTTTTTTTGTTTGAAATCTGATGCCTTACATGTAGTCCAATATAAATTTGATCAAGGTCTGACCAATAATTTTTGAGTTATTCTTAATAATTTACATTGAAGTCGGTTGTACAAAATTTTTAATTTTAAGTTATTACTTCAGATGTGTAGTTGCGGCCAAATGATTCCATATTCTTAGTGAAAATACCCAACTTAAATTAATGAAAATCTTCAAATGTCTAGACAATAATATTGATCGGAATATATTCTCCAAGAATCGCCAGACAAAACTTTATAACTTAATTAAATTAATTATTAAAATATGTATTGTTTTGTGGTAGGAGTAGTCTTAGTACCATTTGTTTATAATAAAGTCCTTTAGATAAAATTTCGGTCACAACGACCAGTTTTAATGGAGACCAATCATCTGTTTAGGACAGTGTGTGCTCAAGCACAGGCGCACTCTCTATTCGCTCACTCTCATAGTCCGATGGAACGGCAATCTGACACGATTGGAGAGAGATCAGGCGCAGGTTCAACGGTTTTGCATGGTTTCTGAGGTGCGGGTTGAAACATCGCTAACTTCCTGACTTCGGGCTGCTACTGAGAACATTTTGACAGAAAATCCCAATAACTGATTTTCGCGCTAACGACTACTAGAACAGCGAGACAGTCGAATCAAGTATAAACTTTAAACAAATTATCATCATCATTACTACAGTTCTTCAGAAGTAAGTCCATTGCTGAATAGTGGCCTTCCCAAAGGAATGCAAAAAAAACATGGCAACACCAATTACCCGCCCCGGCTTCGCCTGGATAGAACCTATTAATGTGGCGTAATTTAGATTTAAGTTAATCGAAAACCATTTGTTTTATAAATTTTTGGGATTTTTCATGTTTAAAATTTCTTCAAGTTTTGGCATTACTCTCTATCTGTTTCTAAATTTTCATCACAATCGGTTCAGCCATTGCGAAGATTAGCCTGGACAGACAGACAGATACAAACATTTTTAAAATGGTTACTTATGTCTTAATAACTCGCAAATAACCCCTGAACTAAATTGAAGCCAGTTATTTCAATATAACTGACAGACACTCCAATTTTATTAATAGGTACATATATATAAAAAAAATACCAATACGGAAATCATTACATTGACCTTCATAAAGAAACATTCAAAGCTTAACAATAGCAGGCATTGCGAGAGGCACGGACGCAATCAGCGTATATAATCCTTTCCCGATCGAACGCCATCGGATCTGGCGAGAACTGCTAAGGATTATCTATCTAAATCGTTTTGCAGAAACATTTCGATGAGAGTTACATCTCACTTAGTGAGTTAATCTGAGGTCGATTTAAAATATTTTTAATTGTATATATGTTTTTCAACTTACCTTAGATATAGCCATTCAGCGGGGAAACGCAGCCAGCGTTCTTGGCACGATACCGCGTGGAGTAGGCCTGTTTGATAATTAAATTACTATTTTTTTATTATAGTTTTTAATATTGTATATAATAAAATATTGCATATTATGTTATGTAAATAAGAATTTACTTGTGTCGTAAATTATAATATTAATTTTTCATTTTATTTCCCAAAACAGAAATATAAGAATTTTTTTAAACGTAATTATAACTTGCTTAACTGCACTGTGTAAGTTGTTTAATTTAACTGCATTTTTACAAAATGCAATTATTTACGTGAAATAAACTCGGAGACTTAAGTCTGTGTTGGGTAGACAACGAGTAATTCCATAAGTGATCCGTTTTGCTAATTTTGCCATGGAGGACAAAAGCTTTCTCTTATTATTCACTTCTTGGCACCCTTCTTCTTGCAGTTATATTGTTTTTATATTTACTAAAGTGTTCCAAAGTTTTCTGGCCTACATTTTTAATTTAAGTATAAGATTATTAGATCCAAAATAAAATAACTTTTTTTTTATATGGTGTCAATTAAATAATTTACAAACTGAAATAATGTAACATTATTCAGAGAATCTGTAAAGTTTTAACTGCTTAGAATTTTAATCGAATGTAAAACCATAACGGCTCGTTGATTGAAACAAAGATTTTCAACATTTAATGAGCCGTGTCGGTTAGAATGAAAAAAGTTTGGTTGATACCCATCAATTACTTCGTAAAACGTGTAAAGTTTGACATTTATTTTACTTGTTCTTCTTGCACGTTCTTTTTTAATGTTTAGCTATTTTTCAACAACACTTTGCGTATCACTGAAAAAATATAGCCGTCATAGCCCTTTCAGAACGGACTGTACCAAGCGTGCGTTATCATAAACAAAATCTAGAGCGCGCAATTTCGTTTTACTGCCCCAAAACGGTTTCGATTGATTGTGCGTAAATTTAACTTTACAGCATAAAATGCATCGCAGGGCTCAGAGGGTAGAGACGTGTCTGTGAGTGTTCAAAATGTACATGACAATTGTGGACGGCAGCGGTTGACGTAAGTATATTTTAGTCAAGTTTATAGTTGTGTTGTATCAATTGTTTGTATTTAAGTATTTATTCTAGATATTTAGCTACAGTAATAATAAATAAAATATATTTGAAATTAAAAATATTAGACCTTGTAACAGGTCCACAATATTAAAACGCACGATAGTGCTTTATCGTTTTCATTTGTAATCAGAAGACGTAAAATTCATATAATTAACACTTGTAATATTTTCAACAGGGCGGCTTTTACACGACGATTTGTCGCAAGATTTGATCAGAGATGGGTGCCAATTGGATCATGAGATATCCGAAGAGGAGGTGGAACCACACAGATGGTGCTCCCCAACTCCTGGATGGGGATCCTGTACAAGTAACACCCAGTGACAAAGTAACTCAGGCATAAATGTCCCATTAGCTGAGTGCTGAGTTACTACAATGTGAGGATCAGGAAAACATACCACTTGCAAACAAAAACGCCATTGAAATCAACAACCGCCGTATATCACAAAATAAAAGATCAAGAATTTGAAAAGCCACTACATTTAATGACGTACGCCAAGAGTATCCTCCTCGGCTAGAAGGACAAGAAGTGAAGACTCCATTATAGTATTTTGAAAGATATTATAAAGAGTTTTTTAAAAATCTCGTAATTAAAAATTACAGCTGGTTCTCGACGTCGTCAAAATGCCTGTAGAGTGATTGAAAAGATTCCTGGCACATACTCATTTGACGAACAAATTATACCCTTTACGGGTAAATGAAAGCTACGAGTCTTAGTTAAAAACAAACCTAGGTCTCTTGGACTTAAGAATTACTTTATCACTACAAATGATGGGCAAATGCTAGATTTCGAAATATACTATCCTAACAATCCTGCCTTTACAGACAAATCTCTAGGCGAAGGCCCTGATGTCATGCTATGTCTAGGAAATAATGCTTCTCCAAATAGCTGCTTGTATTTTGATAGATATTTTAATACATGAAAACGAAGAAATGGAAAGTAAAAGTACTGATCCATTTCTTAGACCTAGCAGTTGTCAAAGCTTGGAGATGGACTGTGACGCGAAAAAAGTCAAGGCTAAGGATTTGCTATGGTTCAGAGTTGATTTAGCCGATGCTCTTGTGGACTGCTCCACGGTTACTTCTCACGATATTACAGAGAATGAAGAGCCTGCATCATCTGTCAAAAGGCCTTACAAAAGGTACAGATCAGCATTACCGCCATCCTTTGATAAACGTTTAGACCAAGTTGGCTATTTCCCTGTTTTTGATGATCTGACAAGGGTAGGAAATGCAGGCTAGAAAGCTGCTCTTCTACCACAAAAATAAGATGCACAAAATGCAATGTATACTCGTGTCTAATATGAAATCAAAATTGTTTTTTAAAATTTCATAAAAAGTGATTTCCTAGATTAGAAATGCTTTAAAAGTACTTCTACATTTATTGTTTTTGATTACTAAGCGCACAATCTAGTGGTTAACAGATAAATTACTATACTATAATACTGTAATAACAAAAATAATGTTGATAAATTTAGATAAACAATGATTTTGATGGTTTTGATTTTTACCTTCCGTCGTAAAGCACGATCGTGCGTTATAACACTTGAAAACGGCAACGCACGAACGTGCGGGGGCCCCCCATTCCGCTTGCCGTCGCCCCTGTGCGGTCGTGTGCTAGCGGGGTCCGCTCGCTGACCGAGCACCCGTCCCCGTATGGGTATTCTCCCTCAGTCAGTTCAGTCGAGGAATTGAAACGTCAATCTCGTCCCGTCCCACCTCAGCTAGCGCCGCCGCCCCGTGCAGTCGTGTGCTAGCGGGGTCCGCTCGCTGACCGAGCACCCGTCCCCGTATGGGTATTCTCCCTCAGTCAGTTCAGTCGAGGAATTGAAACGTCAGTCCCGTCCCGTCTCAGCTAGCGCCGCCGCATCCGTGCGGTTGTATTAGTTGACCACGCTCACCGTCCCCGTACGGTTAGAGCCCTCCCGCCCCAGCTAGCGCCGCCGCCCCCGTGCGTTTGTGCTAGCTGATGAGCTCACCGTCCCCGTACGGTGAGTACCTTCCTTCCGCCTCCGCTAGCGCCGCCGCCCCGTGCGGTTGTGTAAACAGACCGTGCTCGCCGTCCCGTACGGTGAGTGCATTTTCGCTCATGCGACTCCCACATCATCACTCCAGCACCGCCGCCCCTTGCGGCTGTGTTGGTTGACCCACGCTCCCGTCTCCGTACGGTTGTGCCCCGCGCCCCCCTTTCCCAAGGGTCACTTCCGATGCGGCAAAGAGACCATACAGGCCAGAGCCAGTCCCACAGGTGGTGTTTAGTGGGTAGGCACTTCTTCAAAGTGAGTCCCACATAACCACGCAGCCGGTTGCGTGGTATGCTATAAGCATTCACCACCTTTCCGGAGGGTAGTCCTTGCTTTGGGCACAAAAAAACGTGCGGGGGGCCCTGGCTAGGTACGCAAGGAGGGGAATTTTTTAATTATTTTCCCAGACTTTTAAGACCTCAGGTATCTCAAATAAGTCTAGAATTACATCGGAAATAAAATATTTTTTGTCATTCTGAAAGGGGTAGTTGAGGGACGAGGTCGTCCTGTTGAAAAAGTCAACAGAAGGATAATTTCAGATCTTGTAGCATCCGACAGATAAAGGTGTTACTATTTTCAAAATCGGCACTAAAATACAAAATCTTAATTGAACTTGGAACAGTGTTTAGATGTAATGGTGTTTGATGATGCGATTGGAAATCTACTTGCTAATCGTGACAATTATTGTAGATTCTTATAACTCTTGCCTAGCTTATGCTAAGCAGTAGGTTGTTACAGATTAACCAAGACGATTTTAAACCTTTTTCTTCTCAAAATTAGCATATGAATCTACTGCAGGACCTTTCCTGCATTTGGGAGGTTTTGCCGTAATTACTATGCTTGTCAGGCAGATTGACGATTGCATTATGAAACGCATCTTGTTTAAAAAAAACTAAAACAATAAAGAAAACAAGAAATCAAACACTCTTAGAATATATTATATGTTTGAACATTTTCTTCATCTATTTTATAAAGTTTAAATATATTATGGTCCAAAAATTTTCATGTCATATTAAATTGGCAAACGTGTTTGACTAAGACTATTGAAAGTACTACAATCACTCACTTGACTTGACAGAATTCGCAACAACGAAAATTCCATAAATATAAACAAGAAGGAGACCATCTTGGCTTTATTATAGGTATATTTGGAACTTAACCTCGATTCAGTAAGGTTTTTTAACGTTTGCAATTTACTTTTTTCTGAAGTAACTAATGTTATGAGTGAGGTTAGAAAATATAGAGAAAAAAATTGAGGGTACAATTCTATACCCCCCTTCCCATTCGTTCGTTAATTCGTTAATTTTAGTCAGAATCAGAATCAGAATAATTAAGTATTTATTACACATATGGTAATACTACATGTATTACATAGATTTCAGCCACGGCTATACATCTGAACATATAAATAAAATTGAAGTGTCTGTCTGTAATATCTGTCTGTTATTTGCAAACCATTAAGACATGAATAACCATTTTTAAAATATTTGTCTGTCTGTCTGTCCGGGCTAATCTTCAGAATGGCTGAATCGATTGTAATGAAACTTTCGAACAGATAGAGATCAATACCAAGATGGATCTAGGCTATATTTTATTCAAAAAAATTGACATTAATACATGGTATCAAGGCAAAGTCAGGCTAGTATATAATAAAGTGCAACTATGTCCTAACCTGTGGTAACAAAGTACAATATTTTTTGCATATTAATTAAAGTAGGTATCTAAAATAACTGTATCAAATGCAAATACAATAAACAAAACGATTTTCTTCACCTTAAAATGTGTTTTGGTTACATTAGTTCCTTTCGGTAGGTCTTGTTTCCCTTTTAATAAAATTTTAGCCTTCTCAGATTTAAAGAACATTTGATATCTTTTTGCACCTGTTTTATACATTTTAAATATTTGCTTAGATAAAATTTACTATACTAAAATATTAATTATTAATTTTATTATCATTTCGTCAACAGTTACAGAGTTTGGAGCCGTGGTATTTCAGGGGCTAAGCGCTCGCTGTAAATTTCACAGTACGCAAGCAACCCGTGTTCGATCGCCGCCGGCAGCAATGAAATTATTAATTGCAATTTTATGTGCTGATTTACCACGTGCTCGGCGGTGAAGGAAAACCTGCATAAAAAAATATTTCGTAAACATGTGTGAAGTCAGTCAACACAAATTGAGGCAGCTCAGCGGACACTTCTTTGCCCTAAAACCCCTCAGAGATGAGGGGAGGCTTTGCCCAGCAGTGGGACGTATATAGGCTGTAACTTTACTTTAACTTGATAAATTAAATAGTTAGTCGTAGAATGACTGATTTACGAATTTTAACCGAACAAGACTCGTAGATCAGTCATTCTACGAGTCTAAATCGGTTTCGTGATTCTGTCTGTCGTGGTAATTCTTCTTATGATAGTACAAGCAAATATCGCAAGAAGGCTACGAGGTCCCGTATATACTTTTGAATGTTTTATAATGTAAAGTCTTTACCAAAGTTCCGTTCCATTCTCGAACACAAAACTGCACCTCTAGCGACATCGATGCGGGCAATATCAGGATCTAGCGGTAATTATGTAACTCACTGCCATCGAAACTGGGTATTGTCTCTTAATAGCCGTGGAAAACGTACCTAAACCATTTAAACTGCAATTGCTGAAGATATTTCATTGTTACTAAGTGGTGTCATATATTTATTGGGGTATAAGAAACGTATCAGAGATTTTTCTCCACACCGAATCCAGATCCGCATCTGGGATAATAATAATGATTACTATTTATTCTTCTAAGAAGAATATATAAAGAAAAAATAAATTGTTATATTTCTAATATAACAATTTATTTTTTCTTCTCCTAACGAGCTAATCTCGATCAGCCTCTCGGGTCATCTGAGGCGACTGGGACTCCGTGACGGATCACTCCGGGCTCAAATGCAGAAGGCGGTGCTCCTCGATACCACCCGCATTGTCTGCCGGTTTATTTCACTTTCTCCCTAACCCTGGGCCGTTTGGTCTCCCCTGCCAGGGACTTCCATGTGGTTGATTTTTTATTTATTTAAGTTAAAGTTAAATTTACAGCCTATATACGTCCCACTCCTAGGCACAGGCCTCCTCTCATTTTCTGAGAGGGTTTTAGTGCAAGAAAATAACCACCGCGCTGCCCCAATGCGTATTGGCGAACTTCACATGTCTTCGAATTTTTTTTTCTTAATTCTTAAATATGTAGGTTTCCTCACGATGTTTTCCTTCATCGCCGAGCATGTGGTATTTTATTAATTTATGTATTATTTATTTATTTAATATATATTTATGTATATTCATCATTTAGGGCCCAACCAGATGAGCATTCCTGTATTTATTGCTTATAATAATAATAATCGATTGACGTCGACCGTTTTAACAATGATGATTCCAATATAGACCTGTCGATAATTAATGAGACAACAGGTATTGACGAACAAGTGCGTCTTTTAAATTCCTTTATAATGCAACTATATGACAAGCATGCACCTTTACGACCAATTAAACTTAAGTATCCGCCAGCTCCTTGGCTTACGAAAGAACTAAAAGATTTGATGACAAGAAGAAACCTAACCAAAGCAAAATTTAAAAAAGACGCCTGTAATATAAATTATGAGAAATACAGGATACTTAGGAATCGCTGCAATACGATATGTAGAGATGCGCAACGACGTCACATTCAATTGATGAATCTGATCCTAATAGGGTTTGGAAGTTTCTTAAAAGGTTGGGAATTGAAAAAATGCAAAATGACCCATCTTCCTGATCTAAGCTTTGAAATGCTTAATCAACACTTTTCCTCAAGATCTAGTTACGTAAACAGTTGTAAATCTAGGACACTATATCACCTTCATTCTTTGCCAACTCCCCATTTCCCCGAATTTGTTCTATGTCAGTTTGCTGATTGTGATGTTAAAAAGAATATCACAGCTGTAACTTCTAATGTAATTGGTAGTGATAATGTTAGCCAAAACATGATTCTTCCGCTATTAGATCTCTTGACTCCTATCATTACTAAAATTTTCAATAATTTTATAAATACAGGTACTTTTCCTACACTATTGAAAGATGCGCAAATTATTCCACTACCCAAGAAATCTAATCCTAAGTCCTTCTGTGATTATCGTCCTATTTCCATATTACCGTTTCCTTCTAAATTTCTTGAGCGTCTTGTCCAACAGCAACTTAGTCTATTTTTGAATCTAAATAACCTCTTAAATACATTTTAATCAGGCTTTCGTTCTGGCCATAGCATGGTCACTTTGATAAAAATCACAGATGACATTCGGACAGGAATGGAGAATCGGCAAGTTACTGTTCTTACTCTTCTTGATTTCAGCAACGCCTTCAACATAGTCGATTTCGACATACTTCTTAGCTGTGCTCCGTTCGATTAATGTATCTCCTGCAGCAACTGACTGGTTTCGTAGTTACTTGTTTGGCCGCCGTCAATGCATCCGTATTGAAGACACTTATTCCTCGTGGTGTTCTCTGGATGCGGGCGTACCACAGGGTGGCATGTTGTCTCCTCTCCTTTTCTCAATTTTCATATGCTCTATCACTTCAGAAATAACTTCTCTCTACCATATTTATGCAGACGATCTCCAAATTTATTCTCGAAAAAGTATTTAAAATCTTCCATCCACCGTGCTATCCACAAATCGTGATCTCTCAATTATTTCTGAATTTTGCACATCTTATGGAATTAGGGTTAACCCTAGTAAAACACAGGTAATAGTGATAGGTAGCGACAAAATACTAAAAAAAAATCTTGGCATACGCTGCCCTTCGTTTGTTTTGAGAACTCTGCTATTCCTTACAGTAAGGTTGTAAAAAATCTAGACGGTTCTAATTGACAGTACAATGTCTTGGGCACCTCAAATTGAATACATAAACAAGAAAATGTTTGCAGCTTGTGGAAGTCTTAAAAGGTTCCGAAATTTTCTGCCCATTTCTACCAAAATTGCGTTAGCATATTTCATTTTCTTGCCTATTTTAGACTATGCTGATATATGCTACACTGATATTACCATGGATCAATTAAACGATTAAATATATATATTATATTTATTTATATATGTTCATTAAATATTATATTATTATATATATTATTCATATATTTATATAAATTTTATTTAATAATAGGATTTTTTCTCCTCAGTTTTTTTTATATTGCACGTTGCACTTATCCGTCAAAATATATAATTAAAATGTCCTTATATGTTCGGTTTGTCAGGTAGAAATTGCTTAAAGCGATATGACCACCGTTTGTAGTTCATGAGTTTTGCGTTATTGTAACCGCTTTGTTTAAATGCAATAAAGAGTTATCTCTCTATATATCTAATATACTTTTTTCATTATCATCAATAAATTAACAATGAGTTGGGTTACACACTAAAATAACCTTTCAATTAGATAGTGTAGTAATAAATAGGCTCTAGTTCAGTTTTAAATGTTGCAGTCGCCTACAACGCTGTTATTATGTCAGCGCTCAACATGTCAACAGTACGCGCGTATCCCTGCTCACATCGCGTTTAATCACAGTTGTTCACATTGGAGTACATAAAAATTAGTGAATAAATATTATTACAGCCTATCAAAGTCCATTGTTAACCATAGATTGCCTCATAGGGGGGATATTTCACAAAGTTACCACACTTGGCAGGCAGGTTGACAACCGCAGTTTTAATTACTAGTTGTTATTAGGAAGACGTTGCTGCCCTCCTGCTGTTCTGTTTTCCTTCGCCCCCTCTTACGACACCCACAGGACGATATGGGTTAGTAGATATTCACAACCTCTACATGGTGAAATATTATTATTTTTAATTATTATTGTGTGTATCCATCTAATTAAAGAAAAAAAAAATAGTATCATTTACCTTGCTTTTATTAGTTCTCATTTATGGTTTATCACATTTATGTTTTATTAACCTTACTCATGAAAATCTACGTCAGTTTAAGGAATGCCTAAAGTTGTTCTATCTCGCTTTACTAAATGACAGTAGAAAGAGATAGATTTAGAGATAATTAATACTTAACTTAAATAAGCGATAGTCAACGATTATAAGTAAGTCATTATATTTTTAGTTTGATATTCATAAGTTTTTCGCCATTAATAGTGACCTAATATTAAAAATCTTAACTTACTATTAAAAAGTCTTTCCATCTTATCCCTCAGAGGTGACAAAGAATTTGCATTTTGATTCTTAATCGAGCATAGATGTCCGATATACATCATCCATTTACTATTTAAAAAAAGTAAAAATCAACTTAGAAAAACTGAAAAGAAAAAATAGTTAACTTATACAATAAAAATGTTCACCTTAGGCCTGAACTCCTCCTACGCTGACGTCGGTTGCGTACGGACGGTCGCGTACGTCAGCGAGAAATAAAATACCATACTGCGATACCGAACTCTATACGGTACAGTCGTCTGCTAAGTGGATTTCGGAAAGGAGATCAGTAAGTAAAATAGTACGGGCGTTCTCACTCTACGATACTCTCGTATTACCGACGATCCACGCGTGCACGTACAGTTGCAATGAATATCGATACAGAACGTCTTATTTATCTAATGATTTGTACAAAGATGCGAGAGCAAAATACTGGTAGTTTTGAGGCTTTATTTCCGGATTACAATAATGAGGACGATAGTAAAAAAGGAGATCGGTAATCATAATTATTAACATTGTATTTTACTTACCGTTCTTTCCGAAATCCACTTAGCAGACCACTGTACCGTATAGAGCTCGGTATCGCAGTATGGTATTTTATTTCTCGCTGACGTATTCGACCGACCGTACGCAACCGACGTCAGCGTAGGAGGAGTTCAGGCCTTACACGCTCCTCAGTGGACCGACGTACGCGACGCTGACGAGCGATACCGAAGCGCGCGGTACGCGCCGCTATCGTCAGCGTCGTAGTGTGGGGCTGTATAGAGCACAATGTACATTAGTACGCGTACCGACATACGCGACCGACGTCAGCGTAGGAGGAATTCAGGCCTTATATTTTTCCATCCTATTTAATCAAAAAGAATGTTTAAAAGTAACATTCACACTGAACTTTCTTTCTTTTTGACTCAGTTAAAAGTAGTTTTATATAAACATCGTTTATAGATAAACTATACGCTGAGAAAGGCAGCTCTTTCAAACTTGAATGTAACTGCTTTGAAGCAGGTCTATTGATAACTCTTCATAAAGTTCAAAGTTAATCTGAACTTCAGCAACTACCACCTGCCATGTTATCGCCGGTGTCGACAAAATTGTGTTCGAAATTTCATTACCCATTTATGTCACCTTAGCGTAGTTTATACTTGAGTCATTAACTATCGAAGTTTTGCAAGAGCAGTTCAGAAATGTACGTTTTATGCACAGAAAGTCTTGAGGTTATTTTAATTTATTTGACGGCTCGGTAGCGCAGTAAGTTTAAGGCTTGTAAGAATTCGCATGCCATTGAAATATTCTCCAGGACTCAAAAAAAGTTTAAATTATGTATTTAAAACTGGTAGAACCATGCTGCAGCTATATTATGGTTGTATCGCGAATAGGTCGTCTCTACCGGGGAATGACCACGATCTCTCTGAGCACTAACGATGAAATGCCTCACAGATTGTGATTATACTGGATCTATTCGCTTCGAACACAGCAGTTTTAGCACTGATGTTTGGTAGCATAAATAGGTAAGAGTGAATTACTTACCCAGATGGACTCCTAGGCAGAAAAGCAGTCCTACCAACTACATACATACATATATTTAAAAATAAAAAAATGAAGTGAGAGCCGCCACTGGTAGACACAGGTTTTTTTTTATAAAGTAAGAGTGACAAACGAGCACACAGTTCACCCGATGGTAAGTGGATGCTGTGGTCCATAGACAACTGGATTTATCCTCAATTAAGTATCAAACTGAAGATGCGTTGTCATCCCTGAGGACTAAGATGTAATGCCTCATTTCATAGTAGCATTAAGCTACTATTTTACGCTGGTATTCTGTGAGAGCGTGAACCTTCCCCGCTCGAGCCGATCCATTTGTTCGATTATACAGGGTAATTTTTAAAGTGTAGCCAAATTTTAAGCTTAAGTTCAAATATATAAATAATGATATATCGATATTGCACTTTTTGAAAATACGAGTAAATAAGGCTTCTACTTTTATTTGAAAATATCCCAAATTGAATGTGATTTATAGGCAACAACGTTTTGTCTAACGATCGACCCTTACGAATGTGTGCGTGCGCAGTAAAATCAGTTAAAATAATACATTACCCGCATTTTGAATTTAATAGATAAAAGGACAGAATGTTTGAGATTTTTTTTTAATAAGTATTTCTTCGCCATTCGCCTATATTACTTATTCTGAACCTTCTCTGCAAAAAAAACCCTGTATAGCTGCAGCGTGGCTCTACCATGTATTGGTTTTTTATATTTATGCGAACACTGCACCTTCAAATAAAACTAGTTTTTACGAATTTTATCGCGTATATTAACTTATTTTATATTCCCGACGTTTCGAGCACTTTACAGAACCCATGGTCACGGGGACTGAGGTGTTTGACGTCCTAATGTCATAGTTAACCACGGCTGCCTCCAGATTAAAATTAATAATGTATTTCTAACAAGGTTTTACTTTAATTGAATACTCAATAAATACCTGATTCCATTCATATCTGTGTGTGTGCGTGTGTGTATGTTTATATGTATGAAACGAAGATTTCTTATAATTGAAATGGTAAAAAAATATTATGGATTTTTTTTTGATATTTCACGCCGGATGATTTACGCGTGCAAACATTGGGAAGACAAACTACGTACGAGTCTTATCAACACGTGTTCCAAGCGTATGTGATCCGCACTGGGACCTCTGGCGATATTTTTTGTAAAATATGACGAGCCCATTGGAAAAAGTATGTGGCAACTTTTATTTTTATTTGGTATTTAATAATATTCCGTAATCAATTTTGAAATGTTATTTGAAGCGAAGTTTTTTTTTATAGAATAAGGTTGACAAACGAACAAACAGTCCACCTAATGTTAAGTAGATGCTGTGACCCATAGACAACTACATCTATCCTCCAATGAGAATCATAATACGTTGTCACCCCTGAGGATTAAGATGAAAAGCCTCGTTTCCAGTAAAAAGGGTCTCCGGTTCTCTACACTCACCATACGAAACACTGCAGTATTAAGCTGCTATTTTACGCTGGCATTCTGTGAATACGTGGTCCTTCCCCGGTCGAGCCGACCCATTCGTGCTGTAGCTATAGTATAGCTTGATGAAGTGTAAAGTAATGTTAAGTTACAGCCTATATACATACCACTGCTGGGCACAGGCCTCCTCTCATAATTGAGAGTGTTTTAGGGCAAGTAAAATGTATGCCGCGCTGCCCCAGTGCGTTTTAACTTCAAGTGTCTTCGAAATTCGCATGTCGTCGAATTGTTTTTTAATTTCGGATATGCCGCTTTCCTCACGATGTTTTTTACGGCAAGCACGTGGTAAATTAACAATTAAAAATACAATTAACAATTTCATTGGTGCCGCAGGGATCGAACTCGAGTATCTGGCGTACTGTGAAATTTACAGTGAGCACTTAGGCTTTAGGCTGGGCTTTTATTTATTTTATGTACACACAATAAGATATAGAAACAGTCATATAGTGAGTTCATACAAAGGTTCTATTTATTCCATAATTTACTGAAATATCTTCCAGTATACATATAAAGAAATATGTAGTACAAAAGGCAAACTTTTAATTTTATTTCATTTTATTGGATTACCAACGAATGTTACCCCAATAAAAATCTCAATTACTACATCTTAGTATTTAGGACATAATGCACAATCACTTATAGGTAATTATCACTTACCTACACAGTGAAATATTAACTAATAAGGCTATAAACTAAAAGTTACGTCTCTAAAATTGTTTTCTTACGGCTAGATGAAAAGTATGTCACATGAATGAGTTAAAATACATAGTGTTGTATTCAGTGATTTGTATGGGTGGAATTTGGTGGGATGACGGGTGTAGTTTCAGTCGCTGCAAGCAGTGTATTATTACAATTTAATCCAGCTTATGCTTCTCGTTGATTTGTAACTGTTGTCAAACGCGATTAGATATTAATTGGGGCATATGCTGAACATTTTGATAGAAAAGTGAAGTCAATTTTATTGTATTCTGCATAGAGCTTGATTAAGATGTTCAGCAGTGGTCTTAGACTGTAATAATAATAATGTTCTCCAGATAGAATTTTGGTCACGGTGACCAGCCATCTGCATAGGACAGGATTATAGTGCCCAAGTGTATACGCGAACATAGGTGCCCTGTCTATCCCCTTACTCTCATTGTCCGTAGGGACGGTAATCCTACATGATCGAAGAGAGATCAGGCGCAAGACCAACGGCTTTACGAGCTTTCCAAGGCACGGGGGTTAAACACCGCCAACTTCCTTACCCCGGGCTGCAAGTGTGAATTTCTTGACAGAAAAACCTTATAACGAGATTTTGGCAGACCTGGTGTTCAAACTAGAAATCACATGATCAGCAGTCGCACTTACGACCACTAAACCGTAGCTGTTGAACATAAACGGAAGTATTAAAAAGAGAATCGAATTTTATTGGTCATATTGGCTTTTAGTTGCATCCCGCGCTAATAGCCCTGTCGCTGAGCAAACGAATTGTGACCAAAAGCCAATTTCGAGCAAATTCCCTGTCAGGGATAGTAGTTTAACTGTGGCTTATTGTTGGAAAAAGCGTAACGTAGTTGACAAGTACTCAGTAGTATTGAAATTTTATTGTTACTAATTTTTTTTATAAGAGTGACAAACTAGCACATAGTCCACCTGATGGTAATGCTGTAAGCAATAGGTACCTACATCTATCTTTACTTAATTTTATTCATATTCTTTTATTTTTTTTACTTACCTCCTCACTAAGATTTACTCCTTTATCATTGGGGACAGTTTACATACATGAATTTTACAAGAACAAACATGTAGACCCGCAATAATTATTTGTAGGGCATAGAAATACCTTTTCCGTGCGGGCCTCGAACCCGCGGCTCTTAGCGCTGTAACTCATTGCTAAGCCACTGCGCCACAGCACCGTCAATGTAATCAAAATGTAGATATTGTTACCCCTGAGGACTAAGATAGAACGCCTCACCGCTTGTAATTATACTGGCTCTCTTTACCCTTCAGTAAGAAACACAGCAGTGCACGCACTGCTATTTGGCGGTAGAAATAGATAAGAAAAGCATGAAAGCAGGTAAGGCAGCCGGATATGATAGAGTATCACTTGAAATGCTAAGAGCTAGAGAGGCAGTGATGGTAGCCTTTTTTTTTACATGGGGAAATGCCTAAGCATACCCGCCTCGCGTGGGCAAGGACGTGTTATGTCGAACTCGCACCGACTAAAATTCCATGGTGTTCCACCTTCTTCGCGTATTGGTAGAGCCACGGGAACGCTATCGCACACATCCGCAGACCCACCAGAACCCTCCTCTGGAGAGGACTACTCCTGCCCCATCTTCTTTTCAGGTAAGACGAACCAGAACACATGGCGCACCCTACTCCGCGGCCTCCAACTTTACCTGCGTAACGGACGCCCCCGTGTCCGGTGTGCGAAGGCAATAGGGCCAGGAAAAACGAGCACTCAGAAGCACTAGTCTTACTGACACTAGCGGCGGATCTAGTCTACGGCTCCGCCGCCAACCAAGATTCGGCTGCGGATGGTAGGTAGAACGGCTCTTCGCAATACCGACACTCGTCTCCCCCGCAGCCCCACCACCACCTCATCAATTAATGGTGCGCCCCGTCAGAGTCGCGGAGGATAGGGCGATTGGCACATCGCCATACCAACACTCCTCTTCCTCCGCGACTTCACCTCGGCTGCAGCGGTAGGGGGAGAGGGCACCCCTCTCGCCACAGCTCACCAACACACATCCGAAGTGGGCTTGCCAAGTCCACTCGGAGTGGCCTCCTCGGGCCGGCCATGTTTTTTTTTATATAATGGGGTGACAAACGAGCACACAGTCCACCTGATGGTTAATGGATGCAGTGGCTCATAGACATTTATCTTCGATTAAGAATCAAAATGCAAATGCGTTGTCACCCTTGAGGACTACGATGGAATGCCTCGTTTCCAGTAAAAAGGGTCTCCGGTTCTCTACACTCACCATACGAAACACAGCAGCATTAAGCTGCTATTTTACGCTGGTATTCTGTGAGAGCGTGGTCCTTCCCCGGTCGAGCCGACCCATTCTTGCTACAACCATAATATAGCTGCAGCATGGCTCTACCACGTAAAAATGTGGATTCCTCTTAGTTCACCGCGGGTGACCAAACCACGGCTGCTAAGACCCCCGCCACGACAAGGCGGGAACCCGTTCGGAGGGGGGGGGGAGTGATGGTAGGCCTTCTGTACACTTTATTTAATTTATGTTGAAAACTGAAGAGGGTACCGGAAGACTGGTGCAAAGCCGTCATAGTCCCATTATATAAGGGAGAAGGGAAAAGGGTCACAGCAAGACTGTAAAATAGTTTTTACAGTCCTGCTCCACGGTAGTCCGTGATATCAGCCTGCTTAGCATTGTGCGAAAACTGTATGCTAAGGTATTCATTGAAAGAGTTATGAAAGAATCTGATGGAAAAATTTGGGATATGCAAGCTGGATTTAGAAAGGGAATTGGGTGTACGGATCAAGTACTTTCCATGCGTATGAACACGGAGAAGTTTTTGGCCAAAAACCAAAAAGTTTTTGGACTTGGACTTAGACTTGGAAAAGGCTTATGACAGAGTGGATAGGGATGTGTTGTGTTATTGCAATTACTGAACTCATTTGGGTCGATACAGGCATTAAAAACTCTTTAAGGACTCTAGTTTTATGTCAGGATCAACGGGGCCTAATCGGACTGGTTTGTCATACATAGAGGTGTCAGACAGGGCTGTGTGGCTTCCCCACGGGGAACCTCTTCAACCTACAGTTGTTGGACAGTTGTTGGAAACTTTGAAAGTTGAAAAACAAAAGTTGAAAAACAAATGTTAAAGGCCTTTTGTACGCCGATGTTCAAGTCCTATTTGCGTCGTCGGTGGCCAAATTGAAAAAGATGGTCACATTAATGAACAGGTCATTAAAAGAAAGGGTAATATAAGTGAAGGCAAGTTAGAAGAAAGTGATGGTTTTTGAAAGAGAAGAAAGTAAAACAATATGTGAAATAAGAATAGAAGCGGAGTTGGTTGAGCAAGTGGATGAGTTTGTGTATTTGGGATGTGTTTATAGCAGGGATTGTAGATATGATAGGGTATAGAACAACGAGTGAAAGCAGGAAGTAGAGTAAATGGGGCTCTTCACTCTATTGCAGGAAGTCAGAATGTGTCAAAAAAGGCACGTATTGTAATACACAGAGCTGTGTTACCACTCCTGTCCCTATTTTAGTGTATGGTAGTGAAAGTTGGGTATAGCAGAAGAAGCACGAGAGTAGAATAAATGCTGTAGAAATGCGGTCATTAAGGAGTATGTTGGCGCTGAATCTGAATGACAGGGTGAAAAATTGTGTGATAAGAGAAAAGTATGATGTGCAAGATGTTGTTGTGGCCCGGGTTAAGAAAGGAATGCTTCGGTGGTTTGGTCATGTAGAAAGAATGAACGAGGAAAGAGTGACAAAGCAAATTTATGTTGCAGATGTGAACGTCAAAGTCGGGAAGGGTCGCCCTAGATGAAAGTTTATCTACCAAATTGGCGATATATTGAAGATAGGCCAGATTAAAAGTATCCTTAACCGACGAGCATGTATGCGTAGGTATATGGATGTAAAGGAGACGCGAGAAGTGTGTCAGGATCGTGCCTATAAGAAGTCCGTAGGCTCTGCTTACCCCTCTGGGTGACATGCGTGAGTGTTTATGTAAATTGATAAGAGGGCAGTACCAACCCACATAGACTTCTAGGCAGTATCGGAGTCCTACCGCCTGGTAGAATTTCTAAAACACAGGTTTTTACACATCACCACGTTTCAAGGTATTTAGAGTGGAGTGGATTGGATTAGAAGTGTGCCTGTATATGTACAGTCGTGGTTAATTTCCCTTTTTATTTTTACTAAAATTTTTGTCTTTAACTTATTTGTATTTTTATTTTACTAAATTTTTTGTCTTTAACTTAGTTGCCTCATTTATGAACACCTTCCCTATTTTTTATTCGTTGTAAACAGTTCTTTGCGCAAAAAGTTTGTCTGGAAGAAATGATGATGTAAAAGTTTTGTTTGTAACTACATATTTAGATGACATTTTAGTCTTCACCTTGATTTTGTGATATTCCTAAGTCCACTCTAAAGATTAAAAAAATTAAGCTTTTAATAAAAACTAATAAGGGAAAAAAATCGCCCTTTTTTACGTAAATGGATTCTGTGGCCCATAGACTTCAAAATCTATCCTATATTGAGAATAAAAAACAACAGTAGCGTTGTCACCCTTGAATAATTAAGATTGAATGACTCGTTTCCAGTAAAAAGGCCTCCGATTCTCGTCACTTACTGTGAGAAACACAGTAGTATTATGCTGATACTGATATTTAACGCTAGTATTCTGATCGAGGGTGGTATTTTCCTGGTCAAGCCAACCTGTGCTGCAACCAAAATATAGCTGCTGTGTGGCGGCACCACGGAATAAGGAGTAAGAAAACTGCACATAATTGTATTATCTTCTTAAAATTATATTAATCTCGCAAAAATTTATGAAAAACGTGCAGAGTAAAATATAAAAAATGCTCTTTACTTATGAATCGTAAGTTAATCGTTGATAATTTATGAACAGAAACACCACAAAATAACGTGGTTGTCATATACTTTGATACTGTAATTTACAACATGCGAGCACCGTGAATAATAGCCTCAATATTTCAAGAGGGATGATTTAAACGATCGAAGATTGTAAAGACAAACTGCATTCCTTATCAACTCGTATTCTGGTGATTTATAAAGAAATATGCCCATATCATTCAATCCATAATCATTTTTAGTACCGTGGGCCGTAAAAGTCTTTTTATTTTTTAACGTGCTAGAGCCACGTTGCCGCTTCATTACGGCTGCAGTGTGAATAGGTCGGCTCGACCGGTGAAGGACCACGCTCTCACAGAATACCAGCATAAAATAGCAGCTTGATGCTGCTGTGTTAGTATTATATATAACTATGCGTTCTATTTAAGTCCTTAGAGGTGACAACACATCTACATTTTGATTCTTAATCTTTGTCACCTTTTTTTCTTTAAAATAATGTGACTTATGAAGTTGCCAAAAAATATCTGGCCTTTCGATAGACGACAGTATAACCATCTCATTTAAGCTGGGCCGGGAGCAGTATCAAAGGTGCGAGACTTCTGGAACAGCGATTGTAAGACCATCTGCAAGCGTGACGATCAAGGCAAATCCTTCTTACGATGGAGGGGGCCATATCTAGCAGTAGAGTTTTACGGAAAAAAGATATATAAAAAAATTAACACAACCTTTTATACATATAAGGTAAATTTAATTTAGTAGTGTGATGTTCCGTCCCACAGTGGCTTAACTAGAGAGTTACGGCGCTGAGGGCCACAAGTTTGAATCCGTATGGAACAAGTTTTGTATGCTCTACAAGTAATTGTTCCGGGTCTGAATGTTTGTATTTGTACAATTTATTTATTTAAACTGCCTCCGATACAAGAGAAAATCCTATGTGGGGAAAACGTTTAAAAAAATCTATCAAAACATCTGGGTCTGATTTATTAGGTATAGGTAAAACATCACATCAATAAACTAGCTCAACGAATTTCACTGCGTTGTTATTTTCATTTTTTACACTTTTGACTTTGAGTGTTTTACAGCATGTCATACCAAGCCAGCAAACCACATCAAACATATTAATATATTTGGATATTTATTGTAACGAGATTCAAAGCATAGAATGCTTTTGTTAGAATGTTTCACAAGAGTTGTTAAACCTAAGTCATATTTACGTTGTTTAACAATGCATAGTATCTTAAGTTATACGACGTTGTTTCTTATCAAACTGTAGAATTTCATCGCATGAAAGGATAAAGTTCTAGCATAGTTTGTTTGATATGCGATGAGCTCGCGTTATCCCGTTGACCGTTGAACAAATCTGGAGAACACTTGGATAATACACACTGGGCTTATAATGTCACTACATATTGTACCGACAATTTCAATTAAATGTGTAACATGGAACAAGATGAATAAATTGGGCTTGTTAGAACATTTATTTTGTCCGAATATAAAAAACACAAAAAGGTAATGAGGCAAGTTAAATCAAATATAAATATAATTTATATGATGCTATGAAAATTTGTATATTTTATGTCAGTCTGTAAAATCGAACTAACTGCCATTTACTGAGTTGAGATTTGCATGTTATTTGGTCATGAATGAATAACCATTTAAAAAAATATCTGTCTGTTCGGTCTTATTTTCGGAATGGCTGAACCGATTGTAATGAAACTTGACAAACAGATAGAGAACAATGACAGGAGAAGAGGAGAGAGAAATACCAGAGCAATGATTTAGGCTATATTTTATCTCAAAAACTTTGAGATTATTTTTTAAAGAAAACAAACAATTGTTAAAATAAATTTTCTATGGTTATTTATAATATAAATAACGCCACATTAATAGATCTATCCATAGATCGACTAAATAAATATAATAAATAAGTGACGAGAGTGAATGGGCTTCTGTTACGCTAAGGTAGTACAATTACAATATGGGGCTTCATCGCCACTTACAGATAGGGTTGTAGTTAAACTCTGGCTTATGATAAATAAAAAAAAACTTGATTGTGAATATGTTAATCAAATAATGTAGAACTATTCCCCCAATGTTTCAGTTGTTCATGGGCGGCGGTCGACACTTACCATCAGGTGTGCCGCATGCTCGTTTTCCCCTTCTTCTATAAAAAAGCCCCCCACTAGATGTAGTGAAGACCTTTGTGACATTTTTTGGGAGGTTCCTGTGTTCATTTTATAAAATAAGGGTGACAAACGAGCAAACAGTCTACTGGAATGTAAGTGGGTTTTAGCTTAAAAATAACTTATATCTGATCTTTGAAACATCAGCCCTTATTCTTTTGTGAAAACAAACTACAAAATGTGAAATGCATTTGAACCAACCATCGCTCAATATACTGCATAAATAGATCAATATTAGGTATCGGATAGGCTAAAGTAGCACTGGACCGGCGAGATAGCTCGACGAACCAACAACCGGTGGGAAAGAAAAGTTCGAGAGGCAGCATAGAGGCTGGAGCAGCCTCCGAAAAGCGGAGTGTAGGACTGCCCTAAACAGATGAATTAACGACCTAGTAAGACATAATTAGGATGTAGATGGATGCAGCCGACTTAAACCATTTGTGGCATTCGTTGAGGTGGGCTTTTGCTTAGTAGTCGATTTGTCAAGGATTGTAATGTAATGATGATGAAGTAGATATTCTGAAATAACCGTAACTAAAGTAACTATTCATATATTCAGAATTATGCTAACAAATCAAGAAAATACCTTACGTACTCGTTGCGTATCCCTAGTTGTTAATATTTCTAATACATCTGTGTTGTTAATCCTACGCTTGATATAGGCACTTAAATGGTTGTCTGTTAAAGCTTCCCGTAGTCATTTTAATGTACCCACAAAATAAAGAAAAAATGGGTTATACTCCACGCTTAGAATATAACGGAAGGTAGATTAAAAATATTGTCATTGCTACCTCAATATCATAAAAAGTAATGCTTATTGAAGTCGTGCCAAGTCTTACAGAACTCTGTCTGTCTGAAAGAACTCACGTTTATTCGAAACTGCAATTTTGAAAGATTAGATACGAGTGTATCAGTAAAATATAATAAGCGAATTTTTATGCCAACATTCGTAGTTATCATTGCAGTCTGTGATGATTGTCGTCTGCTGAGCTGGGCCTCCCGCAAGCAATGCTTCAAGCTCCTGAGCCACCTACATCCATCGCCTTCCTGTATCTCTAACCAGGTTGTCATACCAATCTCTTATTCTCCATCAGTTGTCGGTTCTTCAAGCTATATTATGGCGGGTCCATATACCATTACCACTTCAGCTTACCAATTTCTACATCGGATATTCCCTACAAATTGAACTTACATTAAGTCTAATTTTATAAATTTACTAGCGATCCGCCCCGGCTTCGCACCGGTGATTTCTGGATCTCGACAACAACGCCACCTACCGGGTCTAAATGTGAATCTAAACCATTCTCGATTCAACTTAATCACACACAAAATTTCATCAAAATCGGTCTTGCTAATTAGGAGAAGTTCAGTCACAGAAGAATTATATATAAAAAGCTTTTCAATTCAGTGTGCAATAGTCGCGATATTCTATAGAAAATCAGGATAAAGATCTTTTGTAGGATTAAAGTCTCGGCGTTCATATTGGATGTGGAAGTCGGTTCAAGCGGTCGATCGATCATCCTTTCGAGATCTGTAAGCGTTGCGAGAAAATCTCCGTGTAAGTGATCGGGTACAATGATATGATTCATCAAGCTTTTTTTAGTTTTAAAAACGATCAACGAAGAAACGTTTGATGAATGTAGTGAACCGGATATTCTTTTTACTTGGAACAAGGCATTCCATCTTATGGGGTGACAACGCATCTACATTTTCTTTCCTAATCGAGGTTGAATGTGGATGTCTACATCAGACCGCGCAATGGACTTTCCCGTGTCCGATGCACGGAGGCCATGGGGCCAGTAAAATCGGAAGCACTAGCCTTCCTGACCCTAGCGGCGGATCTGGTATATGGCTCAGCCGAAAACCAAGACCGCGGCCGGAGGAGCTGTGCCTCTCAATACCATCACTCAATTTCATCAGTCAGATAATTTGCTCTATTCAAAAAAAATGGAATAACCCTTTTTATGAAGTCTTAGTTTATAAAAAAAATTAAACTTTACAACAGAGAGACATTGTATATTTTCTGGTACTTTGTTGTATAGCGTATATAAGATATTGGCCTCGACTTTGCTGTGTTGTTGGTATGTAAGCCCTCTCTCTATCTCTCTCTCTCACTCTCAAATTGACAGAGGAACACTTGACGCTGCTTCCCGTCACCGGTATGCGTATTTTACCGCCAGTGGGTTGATGTTTTTTTAATACGCCACCACACGTAAATTACGTCAATATGTTTAAGAACACAGTTATTATATTAAATATATACAAATTGAGGAAGGCCGTGTAATAACTGAATTAGTCATTTCGAAGGTAAATTCCCAATTTATTTCACACCGCGACTAACAGACGCCACAGATTAATTCGGTCCATCGTCAGGATTTAGCGGCAATAACACAATAACACACCGCCGGCAGCACTGGAGCCGTACACCCCCACCCCCTCCCACTTTCCGCCGTGCCACCAGCAATGCGACACGTGTTCCGAACTGGTTCAGTACAAAGTGTAACCAATTGACGCTCTACTTCCTATCGGGACATAAAATATTTTATATATTTAAATAGAACACAATGATGAATTAAGCATTTATACAAAAATATTAGCACGTACATAACTGCATTACTTTTTTTTATAGGATAAGAGTGACAAACGAGCACACAGTCCACCTTATGGTAAGTAGTTACTGTGGCCCATAGAAATTTACATCTATCCTCGATTGAGAATCAAAATAAAGATGCGTTGCCACCCCTGAGGATTAAGGTGCAATGGCTCGTTTCCAGTAAAAAGGGTATCCAGTTCTCTACACTCACCATACGAAACATAGCAGCATTGAGCAGCTATTTTACGCAGATAATCTGTGAAAGCGTGGTCTTTCCTTGGTCGAGTGGATCGAGGAAAATATTTGCGTTACAACCATAATATAGCTGCAGCATGACTCTACCAGGTAAAACGTTAATGTTCAAATACAACCAGAAAAAAATTACTTTGTAGAGCCAGGCTGTCGCATATTATGGCTACAGCAGCTCTCACAGAATGTGTATTTTTAATTCAATTTTATTGCTAATAAAGATAGAAATAGCAGAATAATGCTGTGTTTCGTGTAGCGAGTAAAAGACCCTAACACTCTTTTCTTTTTTTTTATATTTTTTTTAAAAAGAGGGTTTTATAAAACTATTCTAATGCCACCCTCATTGTATTTACATTTTTTTTATCTTCTTTTTAATCCAATTTGGACCATTTTGTACAACATTCTGGCTTCCTCAGACAATAGCGAAGCCAGAATACTGTTACAAAATCCGATATCTAATCTATTTACATTAAATTTACTGCAAAAATTTACTCTTTCAGCCTCGATACGAACATACTCCACCAAAATGTGCAATACATCCTCTAATTGGCCACATTCTACACAGTTAGAGTTCGACCTTTCCATCAAAAATGCAAAGCTGTTCATTGGTATGTGTCCCGATCGAAGCCTTAGAGCTGTAATAATATCGGTCCTGCCCATATTAGCCCTATCCACCCATGAAGAACGGGAAAGATTTGGTTGAATAGTTTTATACCATATTGCTTTTGTTAGAGATCTCTCATTAAAGTATTCCTTCCACAAACTGACACATCTTTCTTTTACTTTGTATAGAAAGTCTGCGAAAAAAGGTAAACAATGCAGTAAAATACCGTCAGAGGAAGCTTCCTTCGCTAATCTATCCGCCACTTCATTACCTACTAGGCCAATATGAGCAGGGATCCATTGTAACACAACAGTTATATTTTTTTTGGTTAAACTATCAATAGACTTCAAAATACTGTAGGCTATCGGTGTTCCTCAAAAATTCGAGGTACATCGAAACACTCTTTTCAAAACTAACGTAGCATCTTAATCGTCAGGAGTGACGACGCATCTATATAGTAATTCTTAATTGAAGACAGATGAAGGTGTCTACGGGATCTACTTACCATTAATTGGACAGTGTGATGTTTTTTTTTCTTAAATATAGAAGTGGGGTTAAACTAGCATGCGGCTCACCTGATAGTAAGTGACTACCGCCGCCCATGAACAACTGTAACATCTGGAATGACAGACGCGTTGCCGTTTAAAAATATTAAGCTCTTTTCTTGAAGGTCCCTAAGTCGTATCGGTCCGGAAATTCGTTGGCGGTAGTCGATTCTACGAGGAATTTGTGCGAGGAAGAAGACGTCTATTAAATCGATGTGCTATTTTGTTACCATACTATAAAAAAGAAGTAGAGAAAAAGAAAAAAACTTACATGGTTACGAAAGATTCTAAAAAAAATTCAGAGATAGTTGAAACATAACAAATATGTATTTATTAATCTTAATTTGAATTTATCATAAGCGAACACACGTGATCGATAGGTCAGTAGGTTAATTAGGCACGGAATGTTACTTTACATTTAAAGGAAATGTAGCCACGATATCGTAACCTGAATAATATGAGTCTCGAGAGGGGTCTTTTACTAAACGACGAGTGGAATGATCGTCTAATATAAAATTCATACCCATTTTATAGCCACATGTGAATTCAATCTTGTCTATAATAATTTTTGTAAGGTATTAGTCAAATCTGAACGATACATGGCTTCTGCAGCCCATGCACCTCTTTAACCAACTTTAAACAAAGCCACAGATGCACTGTCATATGACTTTTTTTAAATGAATGTCATATTATGCTATTACTTTTTGTTGGAAGGTATTTTTCTACCCTTTAGAGTGGATGAAGGAATATCACAATTTCTATGTTGTGTAAGTAGTTATACTAAAAACTTCATCACCTATTTCGCCAGCCTACATAAGTTATTCTTTAGGGTGGTCTTATCTATATTGGGAGCAAAGAAATCACACAATATGGATGAGACCACCCAGAAGAATAACTTATTTACTAAAAAGAAATAATCATCAAAATCAGTTTACAATTTGCAAAAATTCGCGTAACATACAAAAAAAAACGTACTGATGAGTTGCACATCTCCTCCATGATAAAGATCAAAAACAGATAAAGATTATAGATGTGACACAGGAAAGCCTCTTTGAAACATAATCTCTTTTGCTTGTCCTATAAAATTACCACAACGGACATAATCACGACACCTAAAGAGAATATAATCACTGTGTACTACACCAAATAACCGATTCATCGGATGAATGATTAAAGCTGCCTGTGCCGCACTTTGTGCTGCCCTAATGAATGGAGGCAGAATTATACCTATCGCTTCATTATGCGTCGTAGTTTCTTTTGAATTCGATCCGTGCATCTCTAACAATATGTTATTTTGATTAATCTTATTCCCAGAGGTGATCGCTTTCAAGCAGTTTCTATAGTAATTAATATTAATATTGTTAATTTTTATATTAACTATGGATTTTACTAGGACAGAAGTATTTTTCGAAACGGAAAATACATCTCTCCTTGAAAGAACCAGCAAAAAACCCAGCAGGACTTTTTTTTAACATATTTAAATTTACAATAATTTTGTTTGTACAATTTTTAAATGAATTTTCATAGAACCAGCATGGTGGCGATCACCTCATTCCCAGGGTTATTTTCATTTATGTATTCCTCGATATTGTAATAACCCTTTTTGTACAATTTTTCTTTAATACTTAAAACTTTTAAACTTGTTTATAGACAAACGTTGAACATGTTCTGGGATTTTGTTGTAAAAGCGTATACATTGCCCCATAAATGAATTACTGATTCTGTGGAGTCTAGTAACTGACATTACAAGCAAATGTTTGTTCCTAGTGTTTAAAGTATGAACATTGTTATTCTTGTCAAAGATATTTATGTTTTCATGTTCATACATTACATTTCATAAATATATTGCGATGCCAAAATATGTTTATTTCTTTAAATTTTTCTCTGAGGAACTCTTCACAATTTAAGTTATAAATCGTTGGCTCTCTTTTGCAAAACAAATATGATTTCAATATCAGTCGCATTACCCCATAGCAAAATTCCATAAGACATTACGCTATGAAAGTAACTAATTTATATGTCTCGACATCTGTGAGATTTCTAATCTTTCTTACATCATATGCTGCAGAAGTAAGTCTGCTTGCTAATTTAGATATATGGGGGCCCCATTGAAGCTTCGTGTAAATATTAATACCAAGGAAAATAGTGGTGTCCACAAGACTCAACTCTTCCGCATTTAAGAGCACATTGGTATTGGTATTGGAAAATGTGTAACATTCTAAAAAAATATTCTCTATTGAATAAATTCTATTCCATTCTACTACTGTAGGATACTACTACTGGATAAAATTATTTGAACACAATGATTTCTTATATTTACGCGAACACTACACATTGAATAAGACAATGTCAGTAACAGACTGTGTTAAAACATACTTCAAGCCGCCGAAGAAGATTAGTCAATTTTTACCATCCGTCAAGTGTAATATCCCTCTACAAGATACAGGAGTGTACAATCTTGATTGTGAATGTGGTCTCTCTTACATAGGACAAACAAAAAGATCTGTTTAATCCCGCGTGAAAGAACATATAGCTGACGTGAGGCACCGACGCTCTGAGAAGTCTGCAGTCTGTGAACATGTTCAAGATCGTCCCCGCCATTACATCAGATTTGATAGACCACAACTCCTCGCAAAAGAACACCGATTGATGATACGCGAGGCTATTGAAATTAAAAAAACGTCCTATTTTCAATAGAGAAATCGAAATTAAACGCGATAAAATCCGTAAACATGAACATCTGACCATGCTGTTTCTAATTTTAAAAAACATTTAATAATACGCTGTAAGTTATTATTGAAGCAAGTCCCGCTTGGTTAAAATGCTTGTGTTAGGAGTGGTTTACGACCGTAGTTGAATGGTGGATTCCAACCTACGAACTTTTGAGTTCGCGCTCCGCACCCCGCCATTAGTCTACTGTCGCTACTAGTAACGGAGTAGTCGTAAAAATGAAAACGATAAATTACTTCTTTAGCTATTTTTATTTATATACTAGCGATCCTCCCCGGCTTAGGTTCTAGGTAGTAGCTATTAATGTGGCGTTATGTAGATTTAAGATAATTAAAGACCATTTATTTTCTTATATGGAACCATTCTTACTTATATACTAGCGATTCCCCCGGCTTCGCCTGGGTAGGATCTATTAACGTAGAGTTATGTAGATTTGAGATAATTAAAGACCATTATTTTTCATGATTTTTTTGTTGTTTTAAGAAAATGCCACGGTTCTTGCAAAAAATATAGCAAAGATTCCTCCTGGTATTGCTCTTTAACTGTAAGTAAAGTTGCATCACAATCGGTTCAGCTATTCTGAAGATTAGTCCGAATAGAGAGACAGACAGACAAAATTTTTAACATGTCAATGGTTAACACAGTAATTAAAAAATTACTGCGTAAAAAGTATACTCTTACTTTAAAAAAAAACTCGATGTAACTACTACAATTAAGATGAATCTGAAGACGCCCCATAATATGTTAGAATTCATCAAGTCGCTTAGGCTACAGCGCGTGCCAAAGAAATAGACAAATGCACACATTCGTAAAACATTACCGTCTTTCTGGTGCAGTCGGGTAAAATGGTTATTTATATTTTAATACCATGCAAATAACTTATTGAGCTTAATAGACGTCAATATAACACATAGACACTTTAATTTTATATATATCTAAAGATTACTGTATTATATATAAAATAAAATAAAACTCGAGAAGTATTGAATGCAAATATAAATGGAAGGAAAGTTTTAAAGTAATTGCAGAGTCGGAACCAACTATATGAAGGCGTCGAAGTAATGCATTCGTTCAAAATTATTGAATAATTCATCCGTGACCAAGTTCTTCACAACAGTCAGCGCGAGCTCATTACATATTCAAAAAAAATTCAAAGTTATAGCCTAATAAAATTTCATTACACATTTAGGACTTAAACTTTCGAGTTATTTTTATACTATCTAACCCAGCGCTTGACTACTATCCCACGTGATGGTAAGTGGTGATGTAGCCGAAGACGGTTAAGAGCACCGACTTAACAAAAGCCTATTCACTCTTGCCTTGAGACACCCACATTGTATTCGGATGGAAAAACAGATGCTGGCAACTTATTCCACTCTTTTCGTGTACGCATGGCGTACGATGAAAGAAACCGTTTGGTTCGAATGAGTGGTAAGTCGACAACGAAAGGGTGGAAACTGGCCGAGCGTCTAGTTGTCCAATAGTGGAAGGAAGAGGGAGGAATTAGGTTATGCAATTCCTGCGCACAGTCTCCGAAATGCATACTGTAGAAAACCGGCTAATTTATATATCTGTCTTTTAAATGAATTATTTGTTTTGTGGCAGCGTCGTTACACATCACCTCATTTTGTTTCTTGGTTGTTGTAAGAGATGACTGTAGGAAATGCCAATAAAATATCATGGCTTCCAATAGATAGCAGCACCTCTGAGGACTAAGATGGAATGCCACGTATCCAGTGAAAAGGGTCTCCGATTCTCTACACTCACCAAATGAAACACAGCAGCATTAAGCTGCGATTTTATGCTGATATTCGCTGAGAGCGTGGTCTCTTTCTTTTCCTGTCGAGCCGACCCTTTCGTGCTCCAACGTACGCCGTGCTCTACCACGTACAAAAGTACGTACGTCTGATACTGCGATTGTCAATCCGCTAGCTATTAGGGGATAATAATAATGTCCTCTAGACCTTACGTCAGTACATTCTTAATAATTTTCCAGGTTGATTTTACAATATTTTTAACGTTTATTATAAATTTATAATTACTATGTTTTTTTGCATTTATATACATTAAGATATGGATTATAATTAACGGGTATAATATAAATAGTGGCTTTCTTCTAAATGTTGTGGATGGAACCAAAATTAAAATGTAACAATTCAGGGTTCTTATCATAACCCCCTACACTTAATATAACGATGTCATTATAGGATAAATTATTAACCATATTAGTACAAAAGTGTAGAATATCACTATTAGTTGCATTGTTCATTATACCATGATGAGGGTTTGTATTTATCATTTCTGGATTCTGATGATGTTAGTGCTGTTAGCATTTTGGCTCTTACAGCTTCATGGGACTCAGGGCTCTGAAAACGTGGGACTAAAGGGACAGGGACTGGAAATGTGGGTGGAGATAATTTATTTTAGTGCAACGTTATTTTCGTAACGTGCGAGGAAACAAACGAACTAAGGAAAGAACCTGAAGAAGAATACAGCTATAGAAGCGTTTTTCAAAAGTGCAAACCACTAATTGAGGTGGTGGTGCAAGAAATCACATCAACACCGCATTTTGATTTTCGAAAGACACGACTTTAAAAAACTTCTTTAATTATCTATGCAAATTTGTTATGTCTAAATAACAGCTGTTTACTAAATGCACATGAAAGTATATACAATACTTATAATAAAAAAAAAAATTAAAATTTATATCTGTCTGTGTGCTAATCTCCGAAACAGCTGGACAGCATAGTTTCGGGTGCTATGCAATTTTTTCCCCATCGGTGATCGGTTCTTCGAGCTATATGGCCGGCCCATTGCCACTTTAGCTTTTTAATCCGTTGGGCTATGTCGGTCACTCTGGTTCTACTGCGGATATCCTAATTTCTTAGTTTATCACGCAGAGAAACTCCGAGCATGGCCCTCTTAATAGCTCGCTGAGCGAGCTTGAGCTTCTTCATCCGGCCAGCAGTGAAGGCCAACAACTTCGAGCTTAGTGCTCCCAACAACTACCGGCATAGGTGTGACATGGACGTTATACATGATCTTTGTTTTGTCCATGTTCGTCTTAAGACCTATCCGATGGGAGGCACTATTGAGGTCATTGATCATAGTGCTTAGGTCCTCCAGCGATTCTGCCATAAGGACTATATCGTCGGCAAATCGAAGGTGAGTGATGTACTCGCCGTTGATGTTAATACCTTATCCTTTCCAGTCCAGAAGCTTGAAAACGTCTTCCAATGCAGCGGTGAAGAGTTTCGGGGATATAACACATCACAGTTCAGCTCTTTAAATTTATTTATCCTACTCCCACCTAACCTACTCTAAAGTAGTGATATTAAATCTTCAAAAACAATACGAATATATACTTGAGTAAGATTTCTGTTTAACTAACTGAAAGCAAACTTGAAAGCGGTAATTAATACACTTCAAGAATAGAATAGAATAGAATAGAATAATGTTTTATTCAATATAGATCACATGTATATAATTGTTATTGAAAGTCATTTTTTACTTTATCACTGGTTTGGAAAAATAAACCTCTGTCCTGGGAAGAACCAGCAAGAAACCCAGCGGGACATTTTTTAAAGTAAATTTTACATGCAACGTTGTACAAAATATTTACAAAATTTATTTAAGAAACAGCTTGGAAGCGACCACCACTTCGGAGATCGCATTGGTACATAATAGAATACTTATTATTGATGACTCTTAGCAAAAGCCGGTTAGATTAGTCAGTGAATGTAGCGCGCCATTACCTTGCGGTTTCTTCTTAAGAATCTTAAAAGCGCTTGACTTACTTCTACCTTTAATCTTTTGAGATATTGCAATTATTAACCTTTAATAAGAAAGACATAAAAACCCACTTAGCAAGGATAGGTACATACAATGTACATAACAATGGGACATATAAAGGCTTCTTTTATATGTCCCATTGTTATGTATAGCGCATAGTCCAATTGATGGTAAGTTGATGCCATAGCCCATAAGCATCTACATCAATTATCGACTAAGGCTGAGATCTATAGACCATACTTTGACTTTGATCAGAATTTATCAGACTTTCTTGCTAAGACATTGTCGGAATTTATAGAACTAACTTCGAAGTCGTGCTGAGTGCGCGCTTAGCAAAGCCTAAGCCAACGAAATCGACGATTTACAAAAAATTCAGGATATTAACCAAAACCACCGTATTCGTTTTAAATTGTTAATTTTAAATTAATTTTAATTGTTATGTGTTAAAAAATAAATAGGTAGTTTTAGGCCGTCTTTTGTTACAAATAGCATTAATCCATTTTCTATTTAAATAATTTCGTACTTTTACAATTTTCTTAAGATCTTCTTTTTTGTGTGATTTTGCACCTTCTCATCCGTTTCCGTCCACAATCGTCGAATCCGGCGAAATTTGTAATGGAAAACAGCAATTTTAGCCAAACATTTATATTATTATTAAATCTCTAAAGTAGATAGAACTTTCTCTATGTTCTCCATTATATCACACAGTCCGTAAACAAGCCTGGGTTACAGAAAAGCCAAAGAATGTCGGGTCCAAATTCCGGAAGGTAGGAATCGGGAGTCCAAGTTCCAAGTAACTAATAAAGTTATTATTTATGAAATACAATTTGGACTGTTTTCGATTTTTAAATATATATATTTTTATTTTATACAGTTGAATCAAGAACATAATGCGTGAAATGAAGCTTCCATTAATTTTTTGACTGTCTGAGACCTAGCATAAGCTTAGCTTAATCTTAACTCGATACAACTATAAATTCAAAATCAAAGATTATGCTAAGCATATACTCAGCTAAGATTTTCGTAAGAAGTCTGAGCAAAGTCAAAGTACGGTCTATAGATCTCAGCCTAAAATCAAAATGCTGATGCAACTGAAGACTGAGATAGAATGTCCTTTTTCCAGTAAAAATGGTCTCCGTTTAGCTACACTCACCATACGAAACACAGAAGCATTAAGTTGCTATTTATCGTTAGTGTTCTGTGAGGGCGTGGTCCTTCACCGGTCGAGCCAATCCATTTGTGCTACAACTAGAATATAGCTGCAGCGTGACTCCACTACGTACAAACGTATGGCTGTTGCTTTAATTGTGTTTTTTTATTTATTGAACAAAATAGATAAAAATAAATAGTTTTCGTATAAGTCCGTATAAAAGAAAAGAGAAGAGAAAAAGAATAATGGTCATGTGATAGCATCGTAAGAATATCCACTACGACGTTTCGTCTCGTGAGTGTTGTAAGAGGGGACTACGGGAAATTTCCTTGTTTATGCTGCGCGTCAAATACTAGCCCGAGAAAATTTCTTTACAATCGGTTGTCTTTTCTTCGAGCCATGTGGCCCGCCTATTCATATTATTCACACAGTCATTACGAAGTCTGTCACGCAGAGAAACCCCAAGTGCAACCCTCTCTGAGCTTGCTGAGCGAATTTGAGCTTCCTGAGATGGCTGGCAGTTTCTTCATATGGCAGCAAAATAATAATAGAAGACAATTTGAGATGTCTATGGGCCACATCATACATTTACCACCAGGTAGAGTGTCCTGGTTTGTCTTCATTATTATGTATATTAAAAAAATGTATGTACAACAGTTATGAGAAAATAAATAAATAAGCGCTTATAATATATAATGTGTACAAAGCATCGACTTTTTGTAGTCCATTAAAACAATTTTAAGATTCTACGGGTCTAAAATTAACTCTGATATCCCGGGCGAGTTTTGTGGTCGCCTTCTCGCTCGGTAATCCAGCTCCGCTGGGCGCGGCGGTCGCGGACATGCTCCGGAACCAATCGCGGTGAAGCTAACGGACCGGTTTTCGCACCTCAACAACTATACTAGCAGTGATTTATGGTATACAAGTGTCGCTTGCGATCGAAATTCGACAAAAATTTTTTTTGTAATACTTTTCCGTGCAGAGAAGGCAAAGGTTTCAGCACATACAGCCTTGAACAGAGTGCTTTCATTTAACAGGTTAAAGCGACTTGTATGGAAAAATCAGGTGTGGTTGTTCACTTTATCCAACATGATTTTCTTTTGTGCACATATACGGCACCCTCCGAATATGCTATTAGGTTCATTACTATCCTCTCATAATAAATACTAAAACAAACTACTTAAATTTTGGATGTTCACGTAATAATTTTATAAACCGAAAGCTGTGAATTTCTGTAATCACATACAATTTGGTTTTACTTGTAAGAATGATAAAGAAGGTAGTCATTATCATTCTTACAACTTATCGAATTCGTAGCCAATCTTACCTTCATTATATTCTTTGACTAGTTTCAATTAACAATTTCTAGAAAAATAGACGTATAACTAAAATACATACAATTAAATAGACGTATTCACCAGAAAAAATTCATCGTAATTAAAATTATAGAAATAACACGAACACTTTATTGTTGGTTTAATTTATTAAATACTAGCGATCCGTACCGGCTTCACACGGGTGATTTCTTGATCTTGACAACAGCGTGAATGCGATTCGGTCCCCCATCTTTTATCTTATATGAACGGTTCTGTTCTAGATCGCCGGAACTTATTATAATACCACTTATAATTTAACGCACTGTGTTCAACACGCACTAATTGTCACATCGTAGGAATCGACCTCATACGATTTTTCACGGTGCATCATCAATTAGGTAACTTATTGTAAGGTCGTTTTTTTTTGTTTATAAACTCCCAAACTGAATTTTACCAAAACGAAATAATGTATGCAATATGCAATTTAGCGTCGAATATACAATTGGTTTTGTTTTCAATGTAAATCTGTAAACCAAAATCGGCCACATTTTGTCTAAAGTCCACAGCATTCACTTACCATCAAGTGGACAGTGTGCTCGTTTTTCACCCTTACTTCTTAAAAGAAAAACAGGAAAAAATATTGGATACCGCTTTTCTATGTCGGCTTACACAGTTTGGTAAATTTGCATTCCTAAAAGAATTTTTTTCGTTATATTTTCATAATCGTTTCCTTTACCGATACCGTTAAAGTCTATCAAAAATCCACAGCTGAACACAGGCCCCCCATAGTTTGCTTCGTATGTTGGCAACCGCATTTTTTATTTTTTATAGAAAACACTACTGTCCACCTCCTGGTTTCTCACTGTCGCCTCTTACGACGACCGTGAGACTATATGAGAGGATATGGGTTACAGGATATTATTACATTCATTCATCATTTTTTACTATTGTAAATCATATATGAGGTAATATTATCATAACACTCGATATTAATATCATCTTTACAAATGAATCCCGTATGAAGACTAAATATAAATGAAGGAAATGTTAATTACTTCCTTCGCTCGCTCCAACGAGCCGCCAAATTGGGTGATCTCTGTAATGAATTCTTTACGGCGGGCTCGCGGCACGGCGCCATTGTGTTTGGTATTTTTCTTTAACGGCGCTTCCTATATTGTTTCAGGTATTGTGTAACAAAAGAGACGCAGGGCGCAGATTATTTGAAGAGATGTATGAATCTCGTTGCCGACAATGGTTTCAAAGAGCAGTCGTGAAATTAACTTGTTAAGTTTGGAGCGTAATTTTTTTTTGTCCTGGAAAACAAATTCTGATTTTGTGAGAATCTCTTAAGATTTCAATGCTAGACATAGGCCTCTTCATTATAGTGTTTCTCCTTCGTCGTAATCTTAACGGGGTGTTGGATTCTTATACGCCGCTATTGCGCGGCAAATTTGTCTTCATTATGAGCCCATCTTTCTACAAACCGTTTAGTGGCGGTGTAAGAATATCCATTACTCTATATCGTCCCATGGGTGTCGTAAGAGACGACAGAGGAAACTGAGACAGGAATTGGTGGCAGTATTTTCATAATATTATCTAGAAAATTAAAAACCCGCCTGCCAAGCGTAACAACTATGTCAAAATTCCCCCTATGAGGCAATCCATTGAAATTCTTTCAAAATTAGGAGAGTTTTGTCATAATCGCCATACTCGATAAACGAATCGACATGAACATTGTTTGAGGGAGAACCACGATGGCACCGAATGAAATAGTTATGTTATGTTTATGGTGAATGAGAACGTATTAACTAGAATGCTGTTAGATAATTTAAATGTTCGTACTCTTTTCATTTAAATACTTTATCATATTGGGTAACACTTGGACATATTCATATGTATTTACATCTTTTTTCTGTATTGGTTTTTTTAACCATTGTTTGCATCAGTCCTCTAGGCGAAGGTTGTCTGGAAGAGATCACTTTTAGAGTCATAAGACTGCCTGTTGGTCATATTATACCTTAAGTTGTATTCTACTCGTTTTTCTGCATTAAGGTGCACAGTAAAGAATAAATGAATAAATAATATGTGAACCAGAGATTTTTCTTGTAACTTCGCAGTTCGTCTTCGTACACAGAAGACGACGCATCTGCATTTTAATTCTTAATCAAAGATCAACATCGACTTACGTGAACTGTGTTACACGATTAATTTTCCCATGCAAAAAAATCTATTTTATTTTGCAAGCGGATTAATTTTCATCTCCAATTTCCAGTACTTCACAATTCTTGGAAGAGATCAAACTCAGTTTGCTAATGTACTTTGAAAGTCATATGTGAGTTTCTTTTTAAAATATGTAGATTGTAGACAAGCCAAACTCCCAGAAAATGAGCTCTAACTGCTGCTAAAATGAAAAAAATTAGTTAAACTTATCTTTCTTGCTAAAAACGTTACTCGAAGACTAGAATTTTCTTCAATCGTGGAAACAGTTTGCATAATACATAAATTGTACTAGTACAAACAGCAAGACCCGGAACAATTATTTGTGGGCCATGCAAATACTTATTCCGTGGGATTCGAGCCCGCGGTCCTCAACGCTCAACTCAATGCTCAGCCACTGCGCCAATTCGGACGCAATTTTTTTTTAATGCAATAAGGGTGACAAACGAGCACACAGTCCACCTGATGGTAAGTGGACGCTGTGTCCATCCTCCACGCCTGAGAACTGAGATGGAATGCCTCGTTTCCAGTAAAAAGGGTCTCCGGTTCTCTTCAATCACCGTACGAAACACAGCAGCATTGAGCTGCTATTTCACGCTGGTATTCTGTGAGAGCGTACAACCATAATATAGCTGCAGCGTGGCTCCACTACGTGAAAAAAACTCCATCTGAAAATTTGATACAAATATTTATTTAAAACATTGCTTTTAAGCCCGGCGACGGATTATCGCGATCAATCGGCATAACTTATTGGCAATATCATACCGCTTGCACAACGCTCAACCTTTTCGCATCGCCTGCAATGCGACACTAGTTAATAAAACCGAAGTTAATAAGAGTTACCAAATAAAGAGCATTAATTTTTAATTTTGATTTACGTAATTTCGAAAGTGAATAAAATAATTAAAAATTATTTCTTTTATTTTCGCGAACACTACACATTGAATAAAACTATGTTTACGAATTTTATCGCGTTTAATTTCACTTATTTTTAATTCCCGACGTTTCGAGTGCTTTGCGGCACCCATGGTCATAGGCGCTAGTACACAGCCTCCTTCTCTATTGAATTTGGGATGTTTTTTTTAATTTCAATAGCCTCACGTATCGTCTTTGGTAGGAATCAATGTTCTTATGCAAGTATTTGTGGTCACAAACTGCAGACTTCCCGGAGCGTTGGTGTTTAACGTCAGCTATAATGTTCTTTTACGCGGGTCTTTAAAAAGATATATAAAAATAGTTTTATTCAATAATGCTGGCCATAATGCTCGAATTATTCTCTATCGGTCTACCTTAGATTGGTACAAAGATAAAAATATACAAGTACAAAAGGAAGTGCCAAAATAAAATAAACTAGACATTTTTTTAAGATGGTATTTGCTGTATGAATGGGTCGTTCTGACCGGGGAAGGGCCACGCTCTCAAAGAATACTAGCGTGAAATAGCTACTTAATGCTGCTATGTTTCGTATTATGAATCTCGAGAACTAGATATCTTTTTACTAGGAACAAAGTATATCCTCTTAGTCTTCAGGGGTGATAGTGCATCTACATTGTTAACAAGGTTAGATATAAGTGTCTGTGGACCAATACCTCCACTTACCTTCACGGTGATGGTCAAAAAATATATAAATACATATAAATTTATCCATATAAACACGTACATATATACACATATCAATAAAATAATAAATATAATACGAAATAAGTAAATGTACATGTACACAAAATAAAAAACATGTTTATACATCATCATTATGATGATAATAATCATTACAGCTCTTTACAAGTCCACTGCTAAATTCTATAATGTATCATTTAATTTTTCACAGCACAAGGGACGCTGAGATGAATTAAGCGCATAAAATATAAAATGGAAAATATCTTTTCCTAGCATTAAATAAAACTGTTTTTATGAGTTTTCGCGTTACTTTAACGTGTTTTAAATTTCCGACGTTTTGAGTGCTTTGTAGAAATCGAAGTGTTTTATGTCTTGATGTTTTCTATAAATTCTGTTTTGATGTTTTCGCTGGAAGGACTCCTTCTCAGCCTGTAGGTGTCCGTTCGGGTAGGTGCCACACTCTTACCTATGTCTGCCGCTAAACGGCAGTACCTGCACTGCTGTGTTCCGGTGCGAAGGGTACAGAGAGCCAGTATAGTTACAGGCTGTGAGCCATTCCATCTTAAACCTCAGAGGTGACAACGCATCTGTAGTATTCTTTGTATAAAGTTGCCTTGTCGTGGCGTGCCGTGGCTTGGTCACCCGCGGTGAACAAATAGGAACCTCTTGGCTGGCCCGTGGTGTAGGGCCGGCCCGAGGTGGCCACTCCGAGTGGGCTTGGCGAGCCCACTTCAGATGTGTGTCTGTGGGCTGCGGTGAGAGGGGTGTCCTCTTCCCCTACCGCTGCAACCGAGGTGGAGTCGCGGAGAAAGAGGAGGGTATGGCGATGCGCCACTCGCCCTATCCTCCGCGACTCAGACGGGGCCGCACCGTTGATGCGGTGGTGGCGGGGCCGCGGGGGGAGAGGAGTGTCGGTATTGCGAGGCGCCGCTCTCCCTACCCTCCGCGGCCGAAACTTGGTTGGCGGCGGAGCCAGAGACCAGATCCACCGCTGGGGTCGGGAAAGCGGGTGCTACTGAGGGCTCTCGAATTTCCTGGCCCCATGGCCTCCGCGTACCGGACTCGGGGGGGCCCGTTACGCAGGTGGAGTTGCAGGCCGTGGAGGAAGGCGTGCCTTCTGTTCCTGGTGCGCCTTACCTGAGAAGAAGAATGCGTAGAAGGCGGGTATGCGTAGGCATTTCCCCATTTAAAACAAGGTGTCTATGGCCTGCAGTGGCCACTTAACATCAGGTAGAATGTAATTTTGTTACTAACTTGAATTTCATAAAAAAAATATGCAAAATACCCAGGCATCAGACGGGGAGCAACGTCTAAAGTGCAAAATATCTAGTTCTGCAATACAGCTCTACCTACGAAGCATGACGAGATAGAAGGCTCGTATCTAGTAGTAGATTTTTAAGGGCTGATGATAAGCGAATAAGAAGAGGATGCTGCTATTTCACGCTTGTATTCTCACGGTTCTTTCCAGGATGTGCTCTCCGTTGTAAAAAGGATTTACCTAATTCGTCACGCTTGGCTGGCGAATTGACAAATACAGTTTCAGATGTCTCGTACTTTTAACGCTGATGCCTTTCAAATTTTACATCTGGCGTAAACTAGATATGAATATATGAGTCGAATTTTGGCCATAGCTAAATGCTTATGCATTTGTAAGAGCAAGAACCGGTCATATCGGAGTCACATTGATTAGAACGTCTTGGTGTTCCACCTTTGCCGTACCACGCTAGGACCCGGAAACGCTTTTACATACTTTCGCAACCCCTACTTTGCCAGCCGCTCTTTGACATACCCCCATCGGAAGAGGACAACTCATTTTCCTGATTCTTCTCAGGCAAGGTGCCTGAGAATACATGTCGCACCTACACGGCCTCTAATTTCACTTGCGCAATGAAACCCTTCGAGTCTATATGGCAGCCATGGGTCTAGGAAAATCGAGCCCTCGTATGCATGATCATGACATTCATATTATTCACACATACAAGCCACGGTTAATAAGAACCAACTTCCATCCTGCCAAGGTGAGAATCCGTTCGTGGATTCCTGCTATGGTAATGGAACTACGCCTTTTTTTTCTAAATGCAAAAGCTAGCTGCACCCGGTGCATCCAGTTTTATAATGGTGTCTCTATAAAATGAATTTTGTTTTTCATCTCATAGGACTGTTACTGGATTTGCATTAAACAATCATTATGTAAAGTTCAACAGCTAGCACATTCGTATTTATGTTAAAGTTTGATTTATATACTTGCCACTAGCAAACATAAATACACAAAAAACTGCAACAAAGAAATCCATTTTCTTAAACGACTAGTATAGTGTGACTTAGGCAATTGTTATTTCGAAAATTGGAATCTAAAGACCTGACTCAAAAGATGTGGTGTGATGATGTGATGAGCACACATTCCACCTGATGGCAAGTGGATGCTGCGGCCCATATACATCTACATCTATCCTCAATTAAGAATCAAATGCACATGCGTTGTCACTCCTGAGGAATAAGATGGAATGTCTCTTTTCCAGTGAAAAGGATCTCTGGGTCTACATCCACCGTACAGTACACCGCAGCATGAAGCTGGTATTTTGTGAGAGCGTGGTTCCATTGCTGCAGTGTGGATCTATAACTAGAAGTAGAAAGACTATACAATTTATTACAATTAAATTTCAAATTGATAAAAAGTTACTAGATGTTTTATCAATTTTCTTTGTAAATATTTTTTTTATTTGTTTTGTTTGCGGAAAGTTTTATATTGTGTGTGTTAAATATATTATATAAAATAAAATTAATATTAAATGTGCCTAAGCCCAATGTACAATATATATACCTACAATGTTTTCTTGGTGCAAATCCAGTGAGGATCGTGTTAGACCGAGATCAAATTACTTTTCAATTTATAAAGAAACATTATCTGTTAATTAAATGTAAATTATGAAATAAAAATTACGTTCAAGTTATACGCGGCACGAATCGTGAGCACAGCCTTGATATAGGTGGCAGAAGCAAAAAATCAAGAGATGGGCGGCAGCGTATTCGTAGTAACGACTAAAAAAACTGCTGTTGCCAACCCGCTTGCCAAGCGTGACAACTATGGCAAATATCCCTCCTATGAGGCAATCAATGATGTTCAGCAGTGGACTTTAATAGGCTGTAAAGGTATTCGCCTGCAGTATAATGGCTGGAAAAAGTACATGCGCAAATAGTGCCACTATCGATCCTAATGTTGAACACATTCAAAGTTGAAGCCATATCTTTATATATATAATTTTTTGTACATGTGTTTGCCACATAACTCCTCTGAAACCACAAATTTTGATGATTTTTTTTGTATGTTTGAGTGAATTACAATTAGACCCGGTAGGTGATGGGAGACACACAAAATTTTCATCAAAATCGGTTCAGCCGTATAGATAGATAATTCATAGGATACAACACTATGCAAATAGCTAAAAGAAATTAATCTTGCTGAATATGCGTCAGATAACAGCCCTATCGTTTAAAATGATCAAACTAAGTCTTCTTGACACAGCTTCAATACCAAGGAAAATTCATTCGAGTATTCCATCGTTCAACAAAACAGATTTAAAATTGAACACCAGGACGTAGAACACAAAATGTCTAATGTTGGAATGCCTTTGACAGGAGCGACTCATCAGGATCAAAGCGAGCGAGTAGCAAGTTTCCAATTTAATTTTATCACTGCAATGGATTTTCCGGCGCATCTGTCGAATCGTTTGCCGCCTTTGACTTGAGTTTATTGTGTAGAATTCGTTCAAAAATTTTCTTCGTAAAGCTTTTACCTAAAAGAGGAACCCAAAGAATATGAACGACGAAGTTAACCGCTATTTTCGAATGCATGGTAGGTTGACAACAAAAGGAATGGTGAAAAAAAAGCAATTAAAATTACCAGAGCCCAGTCCTGCAAACATTGTTATTCGTCATTCCATCCATTCATTACGACGTATTAAGGTTCACTGCTGAAAGTATGCCTTCCCCGTAGATTGCCTCATATGGGGAATTTTCACATAGTTTTGTGGCCACAGCAACCGTAGTTTTTTTATTATTTTTAGTTGTAATCAGAAAGATGATGCTGCCCATCTCCTGTTTCAGTTTTCTTCTCACAACACCGACGGGACGATATGGAAACACTACACGGCAAATTCGTCATTGGTCTGAATTGAAATAGCCTTGTCGAAAATATAAGATTATTTTTTCATTTGTCAGCTATCACTAAATGTTTCTATTACTAAGATTTACTAACTTGCATGGCGATCTCTGAAGGTTCGACCAAAGGGCACTCAAAAATACTCCGAGTGCTTTAGTTAAAAATATACAGTGTTTGACTGCTGGGCATAAGTCCCCTATTTTAGGTTTTACAGCAAATAAAAGTCCGCCGCTCTAATATATCTTATTTTTTATTAGTTTATGATTGTAAGCTGTTTTAAAAAAAGTTCCACTGGATTTCTTGCTGGTTCTTCCCAGGACAGAGGTTTTTCCCGAACCAGTGGTAAATAAAACAAAAGAATGACTTTCAATAAAATTTATAATCAATATTGTTAAAAAAATATGTTTCTTTTTCTGATTCTCAGGAGTACAGGTTTCTTCACGATGTTTTTCTTTACTACCTAGATCGTAGTTGATTTCTGATCCTGGCGAAGGGCCAAAAATGGCGTTTTGGTTTAAATGACCAACTGCGATACTACAAATGCCCCTTAATTAAGGCTACAGGAAGGATGTGAAGGATGCATGCGCACTCACCTGGACTTTTGCTGATCTGCCTTTTGTCTCAAGGGCTGCAGCCACGATGATTCGGCGCCAGCTTTCTTCACACATATAAACTTCACAGATAATCGCGAAATATAGCGTTATTGTAAATTTCTATACACTTTACTATATTTTTGTACAGTTTAATATCGAAATTACACAAAGGCGGGAGCGATGACGCGAGATATAGGCGATGCGAATGCTTGCGTGTCTTCGGAACTTGTGGGAACCCCGTTAAGAGTGCACATGCAAAGGCATAAAAGGCGGTAGATAGGAAACCCGGAAATGGGCTTTGCAGTACTCTTATTGGATAAATAATCAACAAATCTCATAAGCGTTAGGCGGTAGTGCAAAGTGGCGCGAACATCCCCCCGGCCTTGAGGTATCCTCAAATAGCAAAGAAAGTATAAAATAATATACATTATTTAATATAATATATATTACATATATATACTATATAAGTATAGGATAAATACTTATATAGTAGCGAAACAAAGCGATATTATGACCTAGAAATTAAAACTAAATACATAAATAATAACGCAAAGTTAACTTAATTTATTTATAGTGTGCCTAATCATTGTGTTTTCAAAGAACATAGTTTGTCAAGAGGGCGTTTTGGAGTGGTATTCTTAAGAAGATGATGCCCATCTCCTAATATAGCTTCCTTCTGTCTCGTCGTCAATGATATGGGGTAGTGGATATTCTTCCACTGCAATTACACGGTTCACTACAGATAATTCCACGTTTGACGCTGTTTCCCGTCACCAGTCTGCATATTTTAAGCCTGCAAAAATACGATGGTTATATCGCCATTTATCGAAAGCTATAAGATCTTTTTGTTGGGAGAAGTGATGACGGGGATAGTGCACGCAATTGAAGGAGGGCGGAGGTAAGTAAGGTAAGGCAAATTATTTAATTTTTTACCGATTTCCGCAAAGTAACACCTGATTCTACTAATTATCTTCTTGGCGAATCCTATCGACACGAGACGCAATGGTGTTATGTATTCTCTTGCGGCGCTATTACTCAATGTTCCATATTGAGTACACAAAAAGACTGCAAAATATACCTTTATTAGATTTTCAAGTTCATTGATAGATTATGACACAATTCCTATACATTCCTATGCAGGAACTGGGAGTGTTAATGTGTGGAACTACGAACAATCGGGCGGTCACTCGGTCAACTCACACCGAGCGGTCTGTTTTCTATTAGGCGATTAACTATGAATACCGCTCTTTGTCATTTGTGTTATCTAGTACGTTGATTGGAAATTCGTATATTATTCATGATGTAGGTTGCATTACGTGCATTTCTGAGATAAAATTAACTATTTCAGTATACATGAGCCGAGCGGCTAAGTGATATAGTGATTATGAGATTTATTATCTGGTAGGTACCACTTTCTTACCTACTTCTGCTGTCTACCTCAACTGCCTCGTCGGTCAAGTGGTCGTAAGCGCGACTGCGTATCATGAGGTTCTGGGTTCGAATCCCGGGCCAGGCCAAAATCAGTTATTGGGTTTTTCTGTCAAAAAATTCTCAGTAACAACCTGGAGGCAGGAAGTTGGCGGTGTTTTACTCCCGTGCCTCAGAAAGCACGTAAGCAGCTGGTTTTGCTCCTGATCTCTCTCCGGTTGTATTGCATTGCGGTCCCGTCGGGCTATCAGAATAAACAAATAGAGAATGCTTCTGTGCTTGCGTATACACTCGTGCATTATGTTCCTGTCTCTGTTGTGAATGGCTGCCGTGACCCGAATTTTGGTCTGTAGGAAATTATGGTGAGTGCAGAGAACCAGAGACCTTTTTACTGGTAGGTAATAAGGCATTTCATCTTAATCCTTATGGGTAACAACGCCTCTGCATTTTGATTCTTAATCGAAGAAAGATGTAAGTAGATATCTATGGGCCATATCTTCCACTTACCATCAGGTGAACTATGCTGATCGTTTGACACCCTTATTTTATAAAGAATATACGACTCACCTGATGGTAAGTGATCACCATTGCAAAACCGGATGAATTTCAGGTGCGTTACCGGGCTTTTAAACAGGATTAGTGTACTTTCTTGAGTGTCTCTAACTCGAATCAGTCCGAAAAATTGCTCGCGACAGAAAAATACAAGAGGTGTATGACATCGATCTGGTACAGCGTTCGTAAATCCGTGGCGTCTATCAAGCATGGCGTTACGGTAACTCTTCGCTACCGTTAGGAAGACTCATGTTCAGCATTGTCGGCTCCGTGGAGCAGTGGCTTAGCAATGAGTTGCAGCGCAAAGAGCCGCGGGTTCAAATTCCGCACACGGATCTGGATGTTTGTCTTTGTGAAATTTATGTATGTAAACTGCCTAGACAATCCAGGAGAAAATCTTAGTGTTGGGGTAACGTTTAAAAAAATGGATCATGTTTACTTCATCATGTTTACGTGGTAGAGCCATGCTGCAGCTATATTAATAGTATAGTTGTAGCACGAATGGGTCGGCTCGACTAGGAAAGGACCACGCTCTTACAGGATACCAGCGTAAAATAGCAGCTTAATGCTGCTGTGTTTCGTATGGTGAGTGTAGAGAACCGGAGACACTTTTTACTGGAAAAGAGGCATTCCATCGTAGTCCTCACGGCTGACAACGCATCTGCATTTAAATTCGCAAACGAAGATAGATGTAGATGTCTATGGGCCACAGCAACCACTTATCATCAGGTGGACTGTGTGCTCGCTTGTCACCCTTATTCTATAAAAAAAATGTGAATTTCAGGCTCACTTTAGCTACCATAGTAGTTTAGAGCAGCAATAGCCTGATGTTTATGAGCACATACTGTAAAACTATAGAACTGTGTAGTAAATTCTATAATTACGCGAATAATACACAATAAATAAAACTAATTTGAGGGACATCGACTTTCGTTCTGTCGCCCCCCGCACATAATATAACTCCGACAATGTCGTCGCACCTGTCTGCTCACTGCGTCAAGTTTGTATTTTAATTTCGTTTGTAGACTTTTTTTTTAAATAAAAGATAAGCATTTAAAAAACATGCTGTATTAATTCTTTTATAAAGTAAAATGAAGCCTTTCAACTTTGATTAAACTTTAATATTATATTTGGATTGAATTTAATAACGCAACTTAAAACTTAGATTTATCTGTAATTTAATTGAAACAACCAGTATAATATATTGAATAGATTTCAAAATTATTTTTAGCAATTCAAATGAAAATAATTTAAGTATAAGGTTAATTTTTTATAGACGTAAGGATAACAGGCGTGCTCTTAAGGTTATTTTACCGTGGAAAATATAAATATAAAAGATTGCTTAACCGAGCCTCTCTGACATTCTAGGCGAGTATCTTCGCCGTTTTTTTTAAATACAATAGGGGAGACAAACGAGCACACAGTCCACCTGATGATTAGAGGACGCTGTGTTATCTATAATTATCTATAATATATTTTATCTATAATATAGCTGCAGCATGGCTCTACCACGTAAAAATATCCTCCTATAGCAAAAGTATCCCACATAGTAAAACGAAATGATTTAGAAATGTGCACGTACTTTTATGTTTTATTATGTATTAGCGGCTTCTTAATTTGCTCTGAATGGAAAACGGCCAAACCCTCACAAAAATTTAGCTTTTCGTTTCATGTAAGATAATATTACATTTTACGGCTCGCTTTCGTTTGCTTTTCCCCGAGGATCCGTAAAGACGGACCTTTATGAGCGCTGATTCTAACTTGATGTCCACACTATTAAATAAAACATGATTGTGTTTCTGTTCAAAGAAAAAAATATTCTATATAAAAAATTTATTTATAATTATGTATAGTCGAATTAGTGGACAATAATGTCTCATTTACGCGCACTAAATACAAGATGTAGATGTTTATTACTAACATTTGTTACAATAAAACCAGTGATTTACTTCAACCCCGTTTGATGGTAGCCTCAGGTGGTAAATTGAAATGGTATATAATAAAGCCTCATCTTTTCTATTTTTTATAGTTATCCCCACACAATCATTTTTCTTTATATCATAGAAATAGTTTTATATTTTTTTTAAAGAATAAGAGTGGCAAATGGCAATTCAAACTTAAACATATTTTAATTTAAGTATTTACAAATGTTACCTTTGCCGTTTGCTTGGCTTTAAGCTATCGATTAATAAGTCAGTCACTGTGGCTGATGTTTTACAAGATAATTTTCATATTTTGTGTGTTGAATGTCTGCTACTATTGCAAATATTTAACTTATTTTATTACTTATTCATATAATAAACGGCTTGTTGATACAAACACTTATAATCCAAATAATTTGACACGAAGGTGCAAATTCGAGCTATCCACAAAATATTTATACAAACAAAATATTATAACCCCATAATTCAGGATTATTTGAAGCAGTGTCTACAGGATACTACAATGTTATGATAATAAAAACCAGATTGATCGAGTTACGGCCTCAGCGGCCAGTCTTAACGGAGACATGGCCATCTGTGCAGGACAGGGTTACAGTACAAAAGTGTATGAGCTCGCACAAGAGCACTCTTTATTCCCTCACTACCATAGTACGATGGGACGGTAATCCAACATGCCCGGATAGAGATCAGGTGCAAGACCCACGGCTTTACGTTCTTTCGGAGGCACGGGGTGAACCACCGTCAAATTCCTGACAGTGTAACTGCTACTGAGAATTTCGTGACCGAAAACCCAATAACTGTTTTTGGTCCGACCTGGGCCACTAAAGGAGGCAGTCAAAGGCCTGCCTTGTTATTTGAAAGATGATTTTGCCCATTTCTGGGACATGTTACTGTATGATCAAACTGTAATTTTTCTATACTGAATGTATAGTGCAGTACCTACACTGTTTTATTGTTGATAATGATTAATTGTGTAAGGTATTATTATTTTTAACAATGAACCTCCTGATGTATTATCGACAGCTGCATACGATATGGCTAGATTTGATAGAAGCAAAGCCACTGTAAGTCGATTTAGTGTGGTTGACTATGTTCTCTAAGAAAATGAGGAAAGGAATCAGACCAAGCTAGATCCAAAGTTCAAGGGTCCATTTAAAACCATAGAGGTTCGAGACAATGATAGGTACCGATTTAAAGCCATAAATTCTAAGTGAACATACAAGTACCCACATGGTAGGGTGAGGAGGGTCCCTACACATGAGGTTCCGGCGGAATTGGAACAAGATGTAGAGTCAGATGATAAAAGCAGTGATCACGATAGTGTATAGACACTCATGAACCGTATGTACGGTGGCGTCATGTTGTTTTACCCTCGTCTACGTAGTGACATAAATGGGATGAGTCGTTGTTGCGACGGCATGCTTTTACGAGTTACCCTTTCTTTCATTGTAGCGAAAGCGAGATGAGCTGTTGTTGCAGTGAAAGTATTGTTTTGCCTTATGTGTGTGTAACAAACTATTTTTATAATTCTGTGCTTAGTGACTACTTTTGATTAGTTGGTAGAGATTCTGAGTATTCTGATTTGAGTGAAAGAGAGTAAAGACTTTGTTTGAGTTTCAATATAGAGTCACTGGTTTTAGTTGTATTATTAGAATAACCGAACGGAATAGCTGTGTGATACTTTGTCCTTACGGATGCTACACACGAGGACGTGTGAGTTATCAGAGATGGCCGAGTGTATATAACATATATACAGGGTATTTTTGAAACGCTCCCGAAAACGAAGACAGACGACAGTACTAACTATACCTTTGATGATGGGTGAAATATAAAATCGATCCTGATGAAAAAAAAATCATCTTTTCACAACGTTTTATTAGATTTATTCATGCTGCATCATGTTAGTACAGCTACTGAAACGATAATTTCATAAAAAAATCATGAAAATACTGAAACATAAAACCAGCAGTGGAATCACTGAATTACAATCAGCTTACTAGGAGTCAATGTACGTGCGAACGCCGAATTCGGTACCACAATACCTAATAATTTACAACACTTGTCTAAATACCTAACTTATCTACTTAACCTACTATTTTGCCACTGTGCTTGTCTCCACGTAGCCACTTTAATTCGAATTCACAGGTTAAATAAACCAAATAACTGGTTCGATTCCCCGCTAATGAAAAAAATACTTAAATAAAATGTTAACAAGGTTAGAGTCATGCTTATTGAGGTATGTTTATTATTCTGATGTATTCAGTTATGTACCTATTCAGATCAGTTCAGTACTAAGTTATTTAAAAAAAATTTGGTATGAAACAGCTTACCGATCCTCCGTAGCCTTATGAGATTCTTCAAGGCACATTAACATGTTGCCGTATTCACGAGCACTATAAACGTATATATCTATAAACGTTATACATTATTAAAACAATACAAAAAACACAAAACGTAACAACAAGAACAATATCATTAAGTAATAAATATCAAGTAATAACGACAATAATTTAATAAACAAAACAATTGAACTGTCGCTCGTGATAATCAACACGGAACTGTTTCAAAAACTAAAATTATTAATCAATCCTGCCAAAACAAATGCGCACGAGGTAACGTCCTTGAAGCATGTGTAAATTCCAAAGCGCGAGGCGACACGAGGCAGCGTGTGCGTGAAAAGGAAGGGTAGAGTGAGTAGTATACCTAATGCATTGTTTCGTACCGATCTATATAAGAGTTCGGCGCCCGCGAGGATATTGACCCTATTCTCAGCTGATTTTCTTTTTTAAGTTTCACTGCTGGTTTTACGTTTAAGTATTTCGTGATTTTTTTTATGAAATATCGTTTCATTTAACTCTACTAACATGATGGAGCGTGAATAAAGTTAATAAAACGTTGTGAAAAGATGATTTTTTTTTCCTCGGGATCGAATTTCTTTGTGGCCCATCATCATAGGTATCCTTAGTACTATCATCTGTCTTCGTTTTCGAGAGCGTTTCACAAACACCCGGTAATATATATAAATATATTAAAATGTATCTGTTAAAAGTGCAAAAATAATAATAATAATAATAATAATTTTATTTCAGATATAAGCTCCATAATTTGTTAGTAATAAATAAAATAAACTTAAAATTAAAAAAGTAAGTAACATTCTACTTAGATTAAATAGTAAAATAGCCTATAAATGACCCACTGCTGGGCCAGGCATTCTCACATTTCTGAGAGGGTTTTCATGGATTAGAATAGAATAGAATTATTTTTATTCAATATAGATTATTACGTAATGTTTATTGAAAGTCATTTCTTTATTTACTAGGATTTGGCGGAAGGAAGAGTCCATTACCCGCGTTTGTACAGTTTACTAAATTTTTTAAACTTGCATTAACGAATTAAGTGCAAATTTTGTATAATAATATCATTCGCTAAGGAAGTTCTTAAAATGAGACAAAATCCTTATTTTCGTACCAAAAGTATTTTTATTTCGTTCACAAATGGCGTGTATAATATATCAAATAAATTGAACATACCTAAATCTTTACACGTAAGAAATAGAATTTAGTTAGCAGCAGATTTAGTTTTGTCATTTAACGATAGGTGTCACTGTTCACTTTTTATCTAATACAAAGAAAGGATTTTGGAAAATTCAATCCCTAAGACAGTGAAATAGGGTGTTACAGTTTGTATTGAACTTTTCATTTTACGAGGCGTTTGATACTTACTGAAAGTATTATGTAAATAAAATAAACATACATATTTTATCAAAATAAACAACCCCTAACGGGGGAGGAGGGGGGCAGAGGGTGTTCAGTTATGTATGGAAAAAAAAGGGGACACTTGAATCAAAATAATATAATACACATTTTATTATTTTTTCAAAATTCTACACTTAATGTTTTAAAACTAGGGTGATGAGTTTGTTTAAGCTTCATTTTATTATGCAGGCATCCACTGGGAAAGGTTGTTGAAAAGTGTCAACCCTTTGAGGATGAAATTTGGTGTTCAGATTTTTACGAAACTGTTTTAACGGGGCGATTTCATAGTTGTATGGAGAAAAATTATTAAATGATTTTTGTAACTTGAAAATATGTAATACGAATTCTGTTCTGAATAATTGGTTTAGAATATTGAAATATCTAATAAATTGTTTTCTTACCACACTGTAGGCTATATTAAAATGTTTTATTATTTTCCTATATTTTTTGAATGCGTTATGTTAATTTACTGTTTACAACGTACCCATCAATAATGTCCTCTATAGGCGGCTACTCACTTGCCTGCCGCAGGGGCAATCTAGGGTGTACAGCGATCGGGGCAATATCTGAACTGTCTCTACACACATGCCTGCCGTTCAGTATGAGAGTGTACGTCTCGATGGACACACGCGTGGCTTGGCGCCAGTTTTATCGAAATATCAATGAATCGGTATATATAGTCTTGATTCTTTTTTATACATAATAAAGGTGACAAATGAGCACAGTCCACCTGATGGTAAGTGGACACTGTGGCCCATAGACACCCACATTTATCAATAAAACAACTAACTAATTAATAATTACAACCATAATATAGTGCTTATAAGCTGCATTATAGCTCTGCCATGCTATTTTTAGGCTATCGAAGATAATTAAATATGACTAATTTCATTCGTCATAATTTAATAAAACCAATTTATTCTGTGATATAACTTAACTAACTAGTGCTGAGTTACTATAGTTTTAACTAGTGTTACAAATAGCCAGCAAAGTTTTCTAATGATGACTTTTAATAATTTTAATTACTAAAATTTGTATTATTATTTAATTATTTAGTTAATGACATTTTATTTATATACCAGCAATTGTAAAAAGATTTGGGTATTTTTGTGTATGTCAGTTTTTGATATGTACAATGTTTTAAAAATGATATATAAACTTTCTCTCGGATGTAATTCATGGAACCCACGTTATACGATATTAATAGGGATTTTGACATTAGGGAGTTTGGTATTGATGTAAATTTAAAAACTTTTAGTTTAAAAACGTTACTACGTTCAAATAACGTTCTTTCTGCGGTCTACCGCAAAAAAAGACAAAACGGAGATACTGGGTGAAGAAGCCGCTCTTTATACACTTCTATCACCAGTGTCCAAATTTCACATTCTTTATTGGTATCCATTGTGACTTGTATTCACACGTGTGCTCCGCGCGAAAGTCGCAATGAACTGATTGAAATTGCCCCAATTGCCACACACGCGACAGCGGCAGCTACGATCTAGGGAGCAAGGAAGGTCTTGCGCCTTCGAAAATTGCCCCTGCTTGCATACACACATCACAATCAAGGAGGCAATTAAAAGGGTCATCCCCACTCCTACACCCTAGATTGCCCCTGCGGCAGGCAAGTGAGTAGCCGCCTTAAGCGGAATTTCGGTCATGGCGACCAGTCATAACAGAGACCATATGTGCATATATAATTCGTATATATTTCGTACGAACCTTTCGGTAAAAAGTAATAGTTTTCTGCAGTACCTAAGCAAGTACCAAGGAAGTACATTATTCTTTAATGGCGCAGGGCAGGATTATGGTTCGCGAGAGTATGCGTAAGCACAGGTGCACTTTCCGTCATTCTCAAAGTCCAATGGGACGGTAATCCGACATGAATACAGACTATTAGAGACTTAGAGAGATCAGACTCAGAACCAATGGCTTTACGTTCTTTCTGAGGCTCCAGGGTGAAATACTCCGGACTCCTACTGGGAATTTCTTGATAGAAAATCGATTTGATTTGGGCCTGATCACACCTATTAATTAAAGGTTAAAGAACTTTCATATATGTAGTCTAGTTTAATTTTTCATTTGTTAGCAGATAGAAGCATTATATAGATAGTTACGTAATTTCGTTCATTTTGTTAGAGTAATTAAAGTTAAAGTTAAATTATTATTATTATTAATTTTAGGTATGCATGAATTGTAGCTTTCATTTCAATTTTTTTTGATATTAATAAGGTACCGCATACTACGGTATTATTTACGGTATTACGGGTTAACCCGCCGAGGATGTTAACCCGGCGAGAACAAAATAAGCAGGGTCAATTTGACCCTGCTTATTTTGTTTTGTGTATATTTTTTAAACGCGTAGTCGGTCATACGCTATCAAACTTTTCAGTAGCTGGAGCTATTGAACTCCCCGCCCCTCTGCGTGCCACCACTCAGTCGGCCGCCGCTTGCGCAAAAAGGTAAATTTGCGCAAACTGAAATAGGATAAATATGACCCTTCGACATCCGCGACGTAGGACTTTTGTGCCATTTTGCGTTTTTTTATAGGATAGGGTGACAAACGAGCACACAATCCACATGATGGTAAGTGAGCCATATTCATCTACATATATCCTCAATAAAGAATCAAAATGCAGATGCGTTGTCACCCGTGAGGACTAACATGGAATGCCTCTTTTCCAGTAAAAACGGTCTCCGGTTCTCTACACTCACCATACGAAACATAGCAGTGTTAAGCTGCTATTTTATGCTGGTATTCTGTGAGAGCGTGGTCCTTCTCCGGTGGAGCCGACCCATTCGTGCTACAACTATACTACTAATATAGCTGCAGCATGATCTACCACGTATAAAATTATTGAATATCTCGTGTTATTTTTTTTCAATATTTCGTGTTTCGAACATTATTGGACAACTTAGCTTTTATACGGCAGATATTTGAGAATACACAACCAAATAATGTTATTTGCATTCAGTGACAGATGTAAATATAGAAAATATATACGTCAAAACCGGCAAAAATTGGCATTAAAATAAATAATAAACCAGCAAAATATGGTCTTGATTGATGCAAAAACATTTTTGTCCTTTAACTCGAGATTCATGCCGGAAAGTAGTCTGAAGGACCGGACCATCTTACCATTTGATATGATGAATCGCTTGGTACTGCTTGGTACGCTTGGACTTTTGATAATTGGTTCACAAGCTATGAATTAGTGTTTCATCTGCTCAAAGAACACAAGCTGACTTCTGTGGGAACAACAAGTCTCTACCCAATTTTGCAGAACTCGTGGTGTAGTAGCATATTCATCTAAGTTTAGTTGCTAAAAGGACATATAACACTCGTATCTCATATTATACTAAAGAAAAACAAATTCGTTTTACTCAAATCTTCACCACGATTCTCAAATAAATTAATTGGCTGAAGAGAAAAAGAAAACAGAGATAAATATGTGTTATAATTCAATAAAAGGTGGAGTGGTCGTTGCAGATGAGCTATGTGTGACGTATGATGAAAGCCGAAATTAAAACATATGGCCTCTAGCTCTGTTCTATTCAATACTGAATATGGCTAACATAAACAATCATATCGTTCACCGATTTAAAAAAAACGTCGTAATTTCATCAAAATACTAGGCGCTGTGCTCATCAGCGAAAACTTAAGTGCCCAAAAAGAAATACAGAGAAGACTACTCTTCTCGCCAGCTCGCAGAAAGAGTTATAGAGAAATGACTGTAACTTAGTGCGCAATGTAATAAGGCCGCAGAGCCCGTCTATTAGTATACATACAAGTCATTGGTGTCGAGAAGTGAGACGTGTTTAGTCTGTACCTTTACATTTTTTCTAATAAAATTTACTTAAAATATCGATATCATTTTAAGTAGTAAAGAGATATAACTACGTTGCAGTGTGTTAACGCTGTTGTACAAATAGCTTAGCTCATCCAAGGAACACGCATAGAATACCAACGTATTATAGAAGCATAATGTTGCTGTCTTTTGTATGGTAAGTGGTGAGAAGCGAAGACTCTTTTTACTGGTAATACAAAAACATTGCAGTTTAGTGCTCAGTGGTGAACACGCATCTGAATTTTTATTCTTAATTCAGCATAGTTCTATGCGTCTATAGTTTACAGCATCCAATTATCTTAATAATGACCTCCAGATTGAATTTCAGTCACGGCGGCCAGTCTCAAAGGAGACTAGTCATCTGTGCAGGATAGGATTATAGTGCCCGAGTGTATGCACAAATGAACTTCGTATCCTATCACTCTCATATTCCGATGGGACGTAAAACCGACACGACCGGAGAGAGATCAGGCGCAGGCGCAACGGCTTTACGTACTTTCTGAGGCACGAGGGTGAATCGCATCGCCAACTTCTTGACTCCTGCTTGCTGAGAATTTCTCGACAGAAAAACTCAATAATTTTTGTGGCCTGACCCGGGATTCGACCGGACCTCATAATCAGCAACCGAGTTTACGACCATTAGGCCAACGAGGTAGTCAAGAATTATACGAGTATATAAGATTGTTTTAACATCGCATGGACTATTTTTTATATCCTTACATTTCGCGTAATTTTTTAACATCTAGCCTAACACTTCGAGATGTCAATCACACGATCCAGTCGATAACGCGTTTCGAAGTCGTGGCGCTGAGATAAATGGCCCGACTCAGCTCCACCCAGCGCCGCTTGTCTCGCTTCCTGCATCAATCACTTAACCCTTTAATGTGTTATTTGGGCCGAAATAGAATCCTTCCATTTGTTATGTTTCTAAAGAAAGCTAGAAGACTAGTTGCAACAAATTTACAAAGGATATTTCTAATAAAATAATGAGCTTGTTATTTATGTATGAAATAACGTTACCGTTATCGATACAGTCTATTAAGTCCACTGATAAACATAGGCCTCCTCCATAGATAGACTCATAGGAGGGATATTTGACGGCTCCATGGCGCAGTGGCTTAGAAATTGAGTTGCAGCGCTAAAGGCCTCGGGTTCGAATCGCGCACGGAACAAGTATTTGTGTGGCCTACAAATAATTGTTCCGGGTCTGGATGTTTGTCCTAGTTCAATGTATGTTTGTAAACTGCCCCCGGGATGCAGGAGAAAATCCTAGTGTGGAGGTTACGTTTTAAAAAAAAAAGAAATAATAATAATAATAAACATTTATTCATTACCACCAATAAAGATAAAATGAGTACACACAGAAATGACAAGAATTACATAGTGTAGTAATGAATGGGCTCTAGCTCAGCAGAAATGTTGCAGTCGCCTACAACGCTGTTATTATGTCAGCGCTCAACATGTCAACAGTACGCGCGCATCCCTGCTCGCATCGCGTTTAATCACAACTGTTCACATTAGGGTACATACCGTGGATTCCCGAGTATTAGCCAGTTCAAATTAGTAATTAATTATATATATTTTAATTATCATTATTTATTTATATTGTGTCTGTATAAAATTACTTGTTGATGACGTTCAAATAAATAACTTTTAAACCACTTGAGTGTTTCGTTAACAAAGCCACAATATTTCCGCCGGTTTCTTTCCCTTTCTTCCTAACCCTCGACCGTTTGGTTTAACTGCCGAGGGCTTCCATCTGGTTTGGTTTTTATTTATTTATGTACGTTTATGTATTTATTTTATTTATGCATATTTTTCATTTTGATTTACATTTATATATTTAGACAGCCCATCAAAATGAGAAATACACCCCACAATAATAATAATGATTTATTTTACTTGAAGTATATAAAGAAAAAATAATCTAACATGAAATAGTAATAATTTTAGGTTAGGCTCTGTTCTTCTTGCTAGGTTACACATGAAACATTACGTACGAATGAAATATAATTTAAGCTTCTAGGTTCCAATGTGACAAGGAAATTCCAACGCGGAGATTTGTACTTTAGACGTAGTAAGAAGAGATTATGGAAAACGATAAAGATCTCAGTTTCCTATGGATGGCAGTTTTACCACAATCTAAGAACATAGTTAGACTGTGGTATAATCATCCATGGCCTGACCTGACCCTTGCAAATCTTTTTTTTTTTTGTATACAATAAAGAGTATAATTAATATTATAATTAATTAATCTACCTCTCTCTCGGAAACAGACGGATTGAATCTCAAAGCCCAGAGTCAACAATTTGACGGTGTTTACTCCCGTGCCTTGGAAAGCACATAAAGCCGTGGGTCCTGCGCCTGATCTCTCTTCAGTCTTATCGGATTGCCATCCCATCGGACTATGAGTGTAAGGGAATAAAAAGTACACCTGTGCATGCGGATACATTCGGGCAGGATTATACTGCCGTCATAATAAAGAAGGACGTAACTAACAAAAACGTTAAATGGAAATAAAAAATAAAAAGGTGAATTTTTCTTTCAAACCCTGCTGTGTCTAAAGTATTTTCAAATGTATCAATATGAAAATTAAAATTGATAGGTAGAAACATAAAGATTTTAAAGACGAACTTTTTTTTTCATAATTAGTTTATTTATTTAAATAAAACGGATTTTCCTTTTCATCTTAGCTTTAAAAAATAGTCCCGGCAACGCAAAAACTTCGAAGGAATGACGTATATAACTATTTGCGTCTTTCCAACCTAGTAATTAAAAAAACTGCAATTCGTTTAACATTTTGACATATCTTGGAACAGTAATTTGAAGTTGAAAGGACGCTAATGGTAATTTACTACTTTTCTTCTTAGCAAGTTATTAGAAAATTAGACAAAAAATGACAACCCGCAACTCTTGAGTAATGGTTTTAAAGGGGTATCATACTCTATTTATAATATTTGAATTCATTTTTAACGAATTTCTGAGAACTTTATCATTTTTCCTATTAAAGCGCAAAGTTTCTAAAAAAAATGTTTTACAGACATTAAATTCAGTACCGGCGCTATCCAGTAAAAAGTAAGAAATAGTGTTTTGTCTGTTTAGTATTCTTTCAGCTATTTTGGGTCTCTTTGTTCGCATCGTAGAAGTATTTTGTATTATAAAAATTCTTTGTTCTGACCACGTCATATTTGTAAAAAAAAAGATTAATTTCTTTGCGCCGGTCTTCTGAAATACATGTGCTACATTTTTTTGCAGGATTCAGTACAGCCCTTTTTTAATTGGTACTTTTCCGTTCTCTTTTTCAATATTTCAATTTGTTTTCTGGCCTTTAACGACATCTCATACATCTCATATCTCCTTCTCTTCCTTATAGTTCTTTTTTTAGTAAGTAATAAATCATTTTCTTCCTGCTCTGGCGAGTCTGGAATTATTACATTTTGACTATTATCAATAACGTCTTCCTGAGAATCTGTGTCGGAATCGGATTGGTTTCTTTTGTAATCGGTAGGCGGTATATAATCTTTGTCTTTGACAGAATCTTCAGAGTAAAAAAAAACATTGATCTGAAAGTATTGGGGATAATTTAGGAGATTCCTTCTCACAACAATAATTAAGCTCAGATATCTTTAGTTCTCTACTAATCTTTTTAGGTGAAAGTAAATTTTCTTCATTTTCTATAGTCTCTTCAGCTGTGGGAAATTCAATTAAATCTCGAAAAATATTGTCACTAGTCGGTAAAAGCCACTCTGAATCTCTGACATTTTTGTTCTGCATCTGACTCAACAGTCAGATTTTTCTACTTCAGCTTCCGTTGAATTTAGTGGATTTGAATCTGAACCCTGTATTACATTAGTTGTCAAATTCAATAGTTTTAAAGATCTCCCTTTCTTCATTTTAGAAATGTGAAAATAAAATAAATTTAGAATAATTAAGAATTACTAGACAGTTTTTTCGTGAAAGGTAACAGACAGAAAGACAGACAAAAATTCTTAAAAATATAGATTCGGCCTCTATATCGATAATAATGACTATTTCAATAAGATTTAAAAAAAAGTAATTAATGTACAGATTTGACTCAATTTGAATTTTATTATAGGTATGTATAGATATTTTTTTATTATTAAAACGAATTAATGGAGACTTGCAGCGAAACGTGACGTGACCACACTCTCGAACGACTTGGGTGCAACTGACGAAACATTCCTGCACTTCCCCCCTCTAACCGCTACGATGTACACGAATACTTAATAGAAAAGATGCAAGTGGCTACTTGTGTCTTTTCGACTTAGAAGTTAAATAAATATTATAAGCTCAAGCCTATGAAAAAAGTCGGAATGTCATTTGCGTCTTTTCAATTACAAAGTAATTTAATAGACGATATTTCTTTAAATATAGATATTTTTGAAAATTAAAAAAATTGAGTAGATGCGCCATTTTTTCTTACGACGGCAGTATAGTCCTGCCTTGCGCAAATTTTACAAATCTCCGTTGAAATCGGTCCATGACCAAAATTCGGTTTGCGGACATTATTATTACTACAAATTTCACCAGTACAACAGAGACAAAATAATTATACGTTAAAATCCAATAAGCCGTTAGGGCTACAGAGATTACCACAGAAATAAATGTACACAAACATATAATTTGAATGTACTATGTTGCTATAATATATGTATGACGGGGTTTGGGCTGGATTGACAACTGGTATCACGGATACAAGTCCTTTTCGGAGTTTCGTGCTTCACCACAGAGTGTTATTTTCAAGTGTATTTTCTTAAATTTATAATGTTTGTAAAACTTCATCACAAGATCTCACATCTGATGTCGAAAATATCGGAAAAACATCAGAAGGTTAATTGTTAAAAATAATAATAGTGTGAGTAGTAACTTGCTCTCCTACTTACGCAATTAATCATTATCAGCAATAAAACAGCGTAATGCACTATGTATTCAGTATGGAGCAAGTACAGTTTGACCATATCGTAATATGTCCCTATCACAATCACAAATTATTGTAACATGAGTGACGTAATTACATGATAACACCAAAGTATGCAAACCAACAGCAACACTACCCATATCACTGTAACACAGGGAACAAAACCACGATACTGTCACGAGTCTTAGCACTCGCTGAATGACTTAGGCGGAATCTTTCGCTCATAGTGCCTACAGTGAACTTTATACTACACAAACGAGTGGGGGTTTGTTGATATACCCTCAATTCTACCACCCCACCATCGATATGACACTCCGCTAGAGTGATGCAACCTCTAGCTCACTCTCGATCCATTCTGTATTTTATAGACACACCGATATATCTTTTGCATATAATTACTTTTTACATGTTGTGCTGCATGTTTAAAGTGGAATAAACGCATTCCTTCCTTTATTCATACTCGAAAAATATTACAGTCGTGTAAAATACTTAATATTTCGTGTTAACTTTGTTTTTTATTATTCTAGTTGCTAAGGCTTTCAATTGCATGAATCACTGCGCTATCGAAGCAAAGCCGATCGAATCGCTAACTCACTGACACGCTCGGTAGCGATTGAATTCCTCAAAGCGTTGAGAGAATTTCTCATTTTCTGTTTACAATACTGCTATCGTTGTTTCAGTTTTTTTTTGTTTCACGATCGTTTTAACGATATCGCAATAAGTCCACTCTAAGTGTTTCTCCAAAACTCGGAACAATTAAATCAATCACGGACAATCATCATCATCAACATCATTACAGCCCTTCACAAGTCCACTGCTGAACATAGGCTTCCCCCAAGAAATGCCACAAAGCATGGTCCCGAGCCACCTGCATCCATCGACTTCCTGCATGTCTTAACAGGTCGTCACTCCATCTAGTGGGGGTCGCCCTACACTTCGCCTACCGGTACGAGGCTGCCACTCAACAAACTTTCCCCATCGTTTGTCGGTTCTTCGAGCTATGGCCAGCCCATTTGCCACTTCAGCTAACTAATCCATTGGGCTATGTCAGTCACCCTGGTTTTACTGTGGATATCCTCATTTCTAAGTTTATCACGCAGAGAAACCCTGAGCATAGCCCTCTTTATAGCTCGCTGAGCGACCTTGAGCGTCCTCATATGTCCAGCAGTGAAGGACCACGTCTCAGATCCATAAGTCATCACTGGCAGCACGCACTGGTTGTATAATCACGGATCACGTACAATACGGTATGGTTATACGACACGGTACGGTAAGGTAAAACAATATAGTATATGACTGCCTCGTTGGTTTAGTGGTCGCAAAAGGTGCTAATCATGGGGTCCTGGGTTCAATTCACCCCCGTGCCTCGCAAAACCGTAGTTTCTGTGCCTGATATCTTTCTGGTCGTGTCGGTTTGCCGTCCCATCGTGCTATGAGAGTTAGGGAATAGAGAGTGTACCTGTATTTGCGCATATACTTGGGCACTATAATCCTGTCCTGCGCAGATGTCTAGTCTCCTTTGAGACTGGCCGCCATGACCGAAATTCGGTCTGGAGTACATTATTATTATAATACGGCACGGTTATGGTACGGTACCATGAATGCAGTATCGGGCTGCAAACATGCTGAGAGAGATGAACTTATTTTAGCCAGCAGTTTAACTGGCTTCCCCCGATAAATCCTGACCACATAAGCATTTGTAGGTAATACAAAAAGATGTTCCGTGCGTGACTAGAACCACAGAGCCGAAGCTAAACGCTTATTTATCATAAAATAAAACTAATTTTACGAATTTAATTTTAACTTTTTATACAAACAGAAAGATCCATAAAACACGCGTGAAAGAACATATCGCTAAAGTGAAACACTAACCTCCGGGAATTCTAGTATGTCAACATGTTTAGGATCGTCCCAACCATTATAACAGATTTGATAGACCATAAATGTTCGCAAAAGACCACGATTCCTACTAAGGATAATTCATGAAGCTATTGAAATAAAAAAAAACATTCTTATTTCAATAGAAAAGATGGCTGTGTGCTATTTTGCTTGGGATCCCATAATTAATAAATTTAAATCCAAACTCAAGCATACTACTGCAAGACTTCAAGATACTGTAAGCTCGTCTGTCGTAAACGAGGTTGTACCATAATCAATCGGAAGCCTTAAATTTTTCTGGCATTTCCATAGTCGTCTTACATCTCAAATGGGAAGACATGGGATTTTTATAACTCGACTAACATTTCGCCTAAGCCTAAGGACTGAGTAGATACCGTTTGGTTAGCAGAGTGCAACGTCGCGTCATGATAAAGATACACCGATGTATTGCAGTAAAAGTGCTTTTAAACAGTCAAGTATTTTCTTGAGTGTCTCTGATCGTATCAGTCCGAAAACTGTTCGCGACAGTAAAATGCAAAGTGTATGACATCGATCTGGTACAGCGTTCGTAAATCCGTGGCGTCTGTCAAGCATGGCGTTACGGTAACTCTTCGCTACCATTGGAAGACTCATGTTCAGCATTGTCGGCTCCGTGGAGCAGTGGCTTAGCAATGAGTTGCAGTGCAAAGAGCCGCGGGTTCAAATTCCGCACACGGATCTGGATGTGTGTCCTTGTGAAATTTATGTATGTAATCTGCCTAGACAATCCAGGAGAAAATCTTAGTGTTGGGGTAACGTTTAAAAAAATGGATCATGTTTACGTCATCATGTTTACGTCATCATGTTTACGTGGTAGAGCCATGCTGCAGCTATATTAATAGTATAGTTGTAGCACGAATGGGTCGGCTCGACCGGGGAAGGACCACGCTCTTACAGGATACCAGCGTAAAATAGCAGCTTAATGCTGCTGTGTTTCGTATGGTGAGTGCAGAGAACCGGAGACCCTTTTTACTGGAAAAGAGGCATTCCATCTTAGTCCTCACGGCTGACAACGCATCTGCATTTAAATTCGCAAACGAAGATAGATGTAGATGTCTATGGGCTACAGCAACCACGTATCATCAGGTGGACTGTGTGCTCGTTTGTCACCCTTATTCTATTTAAAAAAAATGTGGATTTCAGGCTCATTTTAGCTACCATAGTAGTTTGGAGCAGCAATAGCCTGATGTTTATGAGCACAGACTGTAAAACTAATGAACTGTGTAATAAATTCTATTATTACGTGAATAATACACAATAAATAAAAATAATTTGAGGGAGAGCCGTGGTAGCTCAGATGGTTAGCGCTCGCTGTAAGTTTCACAGTACGCGAGCTACCCGGGTTCGATCCCCGCCGGCACCAATGAAATTGTTAATTGCAATTTTAAGTGCTGTTTTACCAAGTGCTCGGCGGTGAAGGAAAACATCGTGAGGAAACCTGCATGTCTGAAATAAAAAAAATATTTTCGAAGACATGTGAAGTTCGCCAACACGCATTGGGGCAGCGCGGCGGACATTTCCTTGCCCTAAAACCCTCTCAGAAATGAGAGGAGGCCTGTGCCCAGCAGTGAGACGTATATAGGGTGTAACTTTACTTTCCTTTTAATTTGAGGGACACCGACTTTCGTTCTGTCGCCCCCCGCACATAATATAATCCCGACAATGTCATCGCACCTGTCTGCTCACTGCGTCGAGTTTGTATTTTAATTTCGTTTGTAGAATTTTTTTAATAAAAGATAAGCAGTTGAAAAACATGCTTTATTAATTCTTTTAAAAAGTAAAATGAAGCCTTTCAACTTTGATTAAATTTTAATATTATATTTGGATTGAATTTAATAACGCAACTTAAAACTTAGTTTTATCTGTAATTTAATTGAAACAACCAGTATAATACTCGTATATTGAATAGATTTCAAAATTATTTTTAGCAATTCAAATGAAAATAATTTAAAAATAAGGTTATTTTTTTTATAGACGTAAGGATGACAGGCGTGCTCTTAAGATTATTTTACCGTGGAAAATATAAATCTTAAGGAATGTTTAACCGAGCGTCTCTGACATTCGAGGCGAGTATCTTCGCAGTTTTTTTTTAAATAGAATAGGGGAGACAAACGAGCACACAGTCCACCTGATGATTAGCGGACGCTGTGGCCTGTAGACATTTTTATCTATAATATAGCTGCAGCATGGCTCTACCACGTAAAAATATCCTCCTATAACAAAAGTATCCCACATAGTAAAACGAAACGATTTAGAAATGTGCTGCTACTTTTATGTTTATTATGTATTAGCGGCTTCTTAATTTGCTCTGAATGGAAAACGGCCCAACCCTCACAAAATTTAGCTTTTCGTTTCATGTAAGATAATATTACATTTTACGCCTCGCTTTCGTTTGCTTTTCCCTGAGGATCCGTAAAGACGGACCTTTATGAGCGCTGATTCTAACTTGATGTCCACACTATTAAATAAAACATGATTGTGTTTCTGTTCAAAGAAAAAAATATTCTATATGAAAAAATATTTATAATTATGTATAGTCGAATTAGTGGACAATAAGTGTCCCATTTCCGCGAACTAAATACAAGATGTAGATGTTTTTTACTAACATTTGTTACAATAAAACCAGTGTTTTACTTCAACCCCGTTCGATGGTAGCCTCAGGTGGTAAATTGAAATTGTATATAATAAAGCCTCATCTTTTCTATTTTTTATAGTTATCCCCACACAATCATTTTTCTTTATATCATAGAAATAGTTTTTTTTTTTTTTAGAATAAGAGTGGCAAATGGCAATTCAAATTTAAATATATTTTCATTTAAGTATTTACAAATGTTTCCTTTACCGTTTGCTTGGCTTTAAGCTATCGATTAATAATTCAGTCACTGTGGCTGATGTTTTACAAGATAATTTTCATATTTTGAGTGTTGAATGTCTGCTACTATTGCATCTTTAATTTATTTTATTACTTATTCATATAATAAACGGTTTGTTGATACAAACACTTATAATCCAAATAATTTGACACGAAGGAGCGAATTCGAGCTATCCACAAAATATTTATACAAACGAAATATTATAACCCTATAATTCAGGATTATTTGAAGCAGTGCCTACAGGATACTACAATGTAATGATAATCAAAACCAGATCGATCGAGTTTCGGCCTCAGCGGCGAGTCTTAACGAAGACATGGCCATCTGTGCAGGACAGGGTTACAGTACAAAAGTGTATGTGCTCGCACAAGAGCACTCTTTATTCCCTCACTACCATAGTACGATGGGACGGTAATCCGACATGTCCTGAGAGAGATCAGGCTTTACAAGACCCACGGCTTTACGTTCTTTCGGAGGCACGGGGTGAACCACTGTCAAATTCCTGACAGTCTAACTGCTACTGAGAATTTCGTGACCGAAAACCCAATAACTGTTTTTGGTCCGACCTGGGCCACTAAACGAGTTATGTTATTTGTTTAAATGAAAGTATGTTATTTGAAAGATGTTTTTGCCCATTTCGGGGACATGTTATGATATGATCAAACTGTAATTATTCTATAATGAATGTATAGTGCAGTACCTACACTGTTTTATTGTTGATAATGATTAATTGCGTAAGATATTATGTTTAACAATGAACCTCCTGATGTATTATCAGCTGCATACGATATGGCTAGATTTAATAGAAGCAAAGCCGCTGTAAGTCGATTTAGTGTGGGTGACTATGTTCTCTAAGAAAATGAGGAAAGGAATCAGACCAAGCTAGATCCAAAGTTCAAGGGTCCATTTAAAACCATAGAAGGTTCTGGACAATGATAGGTACCGCTTTAAAGCCTTAAATTCTAAGTGAAAATACAAGTACCCACATGGTAGGGTGAGGTCCCTACACATGAGGTCCCGGTAGAATTGGAACAAGATGTAGAGTCAGATGATAAAAGCAGTGATCACGATAGTATATAGACACTCATGAACCGTATGTGCGGTGGCATCATGTTTGTTTTACCCTCGTCTACGTAGTGACGTAAACGGGATGAGTCGTTGTTGCAACGGCATGCTTTTACGAGTTACCCTTTCTTTCATTGTAGCGAAAGCGAGATGAGCTGTTGTTGCGGTGAAAATGTTGTTTTGCCTTATGTGTGTGTAACAAACTATTTTTTAATCCAGTGCTTAATGACTAATTTTGATTAGTTGGAAGAGATTCTGAGTATTCTCATCTGAGTGAAAGAGAGTAAAGACTTGCTGGAATATAAATAAAATGTCATTAACTAAATAATTAAATAATAACACAAATTTCAGTAATTAAAATTATTAAAAGTCATCTATTTGTAACACTAGTTAAAACTATAGTTACTAAGGACTAGTTAGTTAAGTTATATCACAGAATAAATTGATTATATTAAATTATGACGAGTGAAGTTAGTCACATTTTATTATCTTTGATAGCCTAAAAATAGCGTGGCAGAGCTATAATGCAAGCTGCATTATAGCTGCCACTGAACTATCAAAATAATAAATAATATTATGGTTGTAATTATTAATTAATTAGTTGTTTTATTGAAAAATGTGGGTTTCTATGGGCCACAGTGTCCACTTACCATCAGGTGGACTGTCCTCATTTGTCACCCTTATTCTATATAAAAAAGAACCAAGGCTATATATACGGATTCATTGATATTTCGATAAAACTGGCGCCATTCTCAACGTGTGTCCAGTGAAATACACTCTCATACTGGACAGGCATGTGTGTAGAGATAGTTCGATTGCCCCGATCGCTGTACACCCTAGATTGCCCCTGCGGCAGGCAAGTGAGTAGCCGCCTTAAGCGGAATTTCGGTCATGGCGACCAGTCATAACAGAGACCATATGTGCAGGACATTTATATATTTCGTACGAACCTTTCGGTAAAAAGTAATAGTTTTCTGCAGTACCTAAGCAAGTACCAAAGGTACATTCTTTAATGGCGCAGGGCAGGATTATGGTTCGCGAGTATGCGTAAGCACAGGTGCACTTTTCCTTCATTCTCAAAGTCCAATGGGACGGTAATCCGACATGAATACAGACTATTAGAGACTTAGAGATCAGACTCAGAACCAACGGCGTTCTTTCTGAGGCTCCAGGGTAATCTCCGGACTCCTACTGGGAATTTCTTGATAGAAAATCAATTTGATTTGGGCCTGATCACACCTAATTAAAGGTTAAAGAACTTTCATATATGTAGTCTAGTTTTTTTCATTTGTTAGCAGATAGAAGCATTATATAGATAGTTACGTAATTTCGTTCATTTTGTTAGAGTAATTAAAGTTAAAGTTAAATTATTATTATTATTAATTTTAGGTATGCATGAATTGTAGCTTTCATTTCAATTTTTTGATATTAATAAGGTACCGCATACTACGGTGTTATTTACAGTATTACAGGTTAACCGGATGTTAACCGAGAACAAAATAAGCAGGTCAATTGACCCTGCTTATTTTGTAATATATTTTTAAACGTAGTCGGTCATACGCTATCAAACTTTTCAGTAGCTGGAGCTATTGAACTCCCCGCCCCTCTGCGTGCCACCACTCAGTCGGCCGCCGCTTGCGCCAAAAGGTAAATTTGCTATTTGCGCAAACTGAAATAGGATAAATATGACCCTTCGACATCCGCGACGTAGGACTTTTGTGCCATTTTGCGTTTTTTTATAGGATAGGGTGACAAACGAGCACACAATCCACATGATGGTAAGTGAGCCATATTCATCTACATATATCCTCAATAAAGAATCAAAATGCAGATGCGTTGTCACCCGTGAGGACTAACATGGAATGCCTCTTTTCCAGTAAAAACGGTCTCCGGTTCTCTACACTCACCATACGAAACACAGCAGTGTTAAGCTGCTATTTTATGCTGGTATTCTGTGAGAGCGTGGTCCTTCTCCGGTGGAGCCGACCCATTCGTGCTACAACTATACTACTAATATAGCTGCAGCATGGATCTACCACGTATAAAATTATTGAATATCTCGTGTTATTTTTTTTTTCAATATTTCGTGTTTCGAACATTATTGGACAACTTGGCACACATACGGCAGATATTTGGAATGTTCGTTGAAAGCTGCAAAAATGCCTATGTCTGCCTATGGAGAATACACAACCAAATAATGTTATTTGCATTCAGTGACAGATGTAAATATAGAAAATATATACGTCAAAACCGGCAAAAATTGGCATTAAAATAAATAATAAACCAGCAAAATATGGTCTTGATTGATGCAAAAACATTTTTGTCCTTTAACTCGAGATTCATGCCGGAAAGTAGTCTGAAGGACCGGACCATCTTACCATTTGATATGATGAATCGCTTGGTACAGCCCATTTAAAAAAGTGGCCATAATGTGACTTTTGATAATTGGTTCACAAGCTATGAATTAGTGTCTCATCTGCTCAAAGAACACAAGCTGACTTCTGTGGGAACAACAAGTCTCTACGCAATTTTGCAGAACTCGTGGTGTAGTAGCATATTCATCTAAGTTTAGTTGCTAAAGGACATATAACACTCGTATCTCATATTATACTAAAGAAAAACAAATTCGTTTTACTCAAATCTTCACCACGATTCTCAAATAAATTAATTGGCTGAAGAAAAAAGCAAGATAAATATGTTTATAATTCAATAAAAGGTGGAGTGGTCGTTGCAGATGAGCTATGTGACGTATGATGTAAGCCGAAATTAAAACATATGGCCTCTAGCTCTGTTCTATTCAATACTGAATATGGCTAACATAAACAATCATATCGTTCACCGATTTAAAAAAAACGTCGTAATTTCATCAAAATACTAGGCGCTGTGCTCATCAGCGAAAACTTAAGTGCCCAAAAAGAAATACAGAGAAGACTACTCTTCTCGCCAGCTCGCAGAAAGAGTTATAGAGAAATGACTGTAACTTAGTGCGCAATGTAATAAGGCCGCAGAGCCCGTCTATTAGTATACATACAAGTCATTGGTGTCGAGAAGTGAGACGTGTTTAGTCTGTACCTTTACATTTTTTCTAATAAAATTTACTTAAAATATCGATATCATTTTAAGTAGTAAAGAGATATAACTACGTTGCAGTGTGTTAACGCTGCTGTACAAATAACTTAGCTCATCCAGGAAAGAGCTCGCATAGAATACCAACGTATTATAGAAGCATAATGTTGCTGTCTTTTGTATGGTAAGTGGTGAGAAGCGAAGACTCTTTTACTGGTAATACAAAACATTGCAGTTTAGTGCTCAGTGGTGAACGCATCTGAATTTTTATTCTTAATTCAGCATAGTTCTATGCGTCTATAGTTTACAGCATCCAATTATCTTAATAATGACCTCCAGATTGAATTTCAGTCACGGCGGCCAGTCTCAAAGGAGACTAGTCATCTGTGCAGGATAGGATTATAGTGCCCAGTGTACAAATGAACTTCATCGTATCACTCTCATATTCCGATGGGACGTAAAACCGACACGACCGGAGAGAGATCAGGCGCAGGCGCAACGGCTTTACGTACTTTCTGAGGCACGAGGGTGAATCGCATCGCCAACTTCTTGACTACTGCTTGCTGAGAATTTCTCGACAGAAAAACTCAATAATTTTTGTGGCCTGACCCGGATTCGACCGGACCTCATAATCAGCAACCGAGTTTACGACCATTAGGCCAACGGGAGTCAAGAATTATACAGTATATAAGATTGTTTTAACATCGCATGGACTATTTTTTATATCCTTACATTTCGCGTAATTTTTTAACATCTAGCCTAACACTTCGAGATGTCAATCACACGATCCAGTCGATAACGCGTTTCGAAGTCGTGGCGCTGAGATAAATGGCCCGACTCAGCTCCACCCAGCGCCGCTTGTCTCGCTTCCTGCATCAATCACTTAACCCTTTAATGTGTTATTTGGGCCGAAATAGAATCCTTCCATTTGTTATGTTTCTAAAGCTAGAAGACTAGTTGCAACAAATTTACAAAGGATATTTCTAATAAAATAATGAGCTTGTTATTTATGTATGAAATAACGTTACCGTTATCGATACAGTCTATTAAGTCCACTGATAAACATAGGCCTCCTCCATAGATAGACTCATAGGAGGGATATTGGCTCCATGGCGCAGTGGCTTAGAAAGTGATTGCAGCTAAAGGCCTCGGGTTCGATCGCACACGGAACAAGTATTTGTGTGGCCTACAAATAATTGTTCCGGTCTGAATGTATGTCTGTAAATGTATGTTCAATGTATGTTTGTAAACTGCCCCGGGATGCAGGAGAAAATCCTAGTGTGGAGGTTACGTTTTAAAAAAATAATAATAATAATAAACATTTATTCATTACCACCAATAAAGATAAAATGAGTACACACAGAAATGACAAAATTACATAGTGTAGTAATGAATGGGCTCTAGCTCAGCAAAATGTTGCAGTCGCCTACAACGCTGTTATTATGTCAGCGCTCAACATGTCAACAGTACGCGCGCATCCCTGCTCGCATCGCGTTTAATCACAACTGTTCACATTAGGGTACATACCGTGGATTCCCGAGTATTAGCCAGTTCAAATTAGTAATTAATTATATATATTTTAATTATCATTATTTATTTATATTGTGTCTGTATAAAATTACTTGTTGATGACGTTCAAATAAATAACTTTTAAACCACTTGAGTGTTTCGTTAACAAAGCCACAATATTTCCGCCGGTTTCTTTCCCTTTCTTCCTAACCCTCGACCGTTTGGTTTAACTGCCGAGGGCTTCCATCTAGTTTGGTTTTTTTTTTATGTACGTTTATGTATTTATTTTATTTATGCATATTTTTCATTTTGATTTACATTTATATATTTAGACAGCCATCAAAATGAGAAATACACCCCACAATAATAATAATGATTTATTTTACTTGAAGTATATAAAGAAAAAATAATCTAACATGAAATAGTAATAATTTTAGGTTAGGCTCTGTTCTTCTTGCTAGGTTACACATGAAACATTACGTACGAATGAAATATAATTTAAGCTTCTAGGTTCCAATGTGACAAGGAAATTCCAACGCGGAGATTTGTCCTTTAGACGTAGTAAGAGGAGATTATGGAAAACGATAAAGATCTCAGTTTCCTATGGATGGCAGTTTTACCACAATCTAAGAACATAGTTAGACTGTGGTATAATCATCCATGGCCTGACCTGACCCTTGCAAATCTTTTTTTTTTGTATACAATAAAGAGTACAATTAATATTATAATTAATTAATCTACCTCTCTCTCGGAAACAGACGGATTGAATCTCAAAGCCCAGAGTCAACAATTTGACGGTGTTTACTCCCGTGCCTTGGAAAGCACATAAAGCCGTGGGTCCTGCGCCTGATCTCTCTTCAGTCTTATCGGATTGCCATCCCATCGGACTATGAGTGTAAGGGAATAAAAAGTACACCTGTGCATGGATACATTCGGGCAGGATTATACTGCCGTCATAATAAAGAAGGACGTAACTAACAAAAACGTTAAATGGAAATAAAAAATAAAAAGGTGAATTTTTCTTTCAAACCCTGCTGTGTCTAAAGTATTTTCAAATGTATCAATATGAAAATTAAAATTGATAGGTAGAAACATAAAGATTTTAAAGACGAACTTTTTTTTTCATAATTAGTTTATTTATTTAAATAAAACGGATTTTCCTTTTCATCTTAGCTTTAAAAAATAGTCCCGGCAACGCAAAAACTTCGAAGGAATGACGTATATAACTATTTGCGTCTTTCCAACCTAGTAATTAAAAAAACTGCAATTCGTTTAACATTTTGACATATCTTGGAACAGTAATTTGAAGTTGAAAGGACGCTAATGGTAATTTACTACTTTTCTTAGCAAGTTATTAGAAAAAGACAAAAAGGACAACCTAACTCTTGAGTAATGGTTTTAAAGGGTATCATACTATTTATAATATTTGAATTCATTTTTAACGAATTTCTGAGAACTTTATCATTTTTCCTATTAAAGCGCAAAGTTTCTAAAAAAAATGTTTTACAGACATTAAATTCAGTACCGGCGCTATCCAGTAAAAAGTAAGAAATAGTGTTTTGTCTGTTTAGTATTCTTTCAGCTATTTTGGGTCTCTTTGTTCGCATCGTAGAAGTATTTTGTCTTATAAAAATTATTTGTTCTGACCACGTCATATTTTAAAAAAAGATTAATTTTTTGCGCCGGTCTTCTGAAATACATGTGCTACATTTTTTTGCAGGATTCAGTGCAGTCCTTTTTTAATTGGTACTTTTCCGTTCTCTTTTTCAATATTTCAATTTGTTTTCTGGCTTTTAACGACATCTCATACATCTCATATCTCCTTCTCTTCCTTATAGTTCTTTTTTTAGTAAGTAATAAATCATTTTCTTCCTGCTCTGGCGAGTCTGGAATTATTACATTTTGACTATTATCAATAACGTCTTCCTGAGAATCTGTGTCGGAATCGGAGCGGTTTCTTTTGTAATCGGTAGGCGGTATATAATCTTTGTCTTTGACAGAATCTTCAGAGTAAAAAAAAAACATTGATCTGAAAGTATTGGGGATAATTTAGGAGATTCCTTCTCACAACAATAATTAAGCTCAGATATCTTTAGTTCTCTACTAATCTTTTTAGGTGATAGTAAATTTTCTTCATTTTCTATAGTCTCTTCAGCTGTGGGAAATTCAATTAAATCTCGAAAAATGTTGTCACTAGTCGGTAAAAGCCACTCTGAATCTCTGACATTTTTGTTCTGCATCTGACTCAACAGTCAGATTTTTCTACTTCAGCTTCCGTTGAATTTAGTGGATTTGAATCTGAACCCTGTATTACATTAGTTGTCAAATTCAATAGTTTTAAAGATCTCCTTTCTTCATTTTAGAAATGTGAAAATAAAATAAATTTAGAATAATTAGAATTACTAGACAGTTTTTCGTGAAAGGTAACAGACAGAAAGACAGACAAAAATTCTTAAAAATATAGATTCGGCCTCTATATCGAAATAATGACTATTTCAATAAGATTTAAAAAAGTAATTAATGTACAGATTTGACTCAATTTGAATTTTATTATATGTATAGATATTTTTTATTAAAACGAATTAATGGAGACTTTACAAAATATGTTCAACATGTTTAACATTCTTACCATCGTTCGCAGCGAAACGTGACGTGACCACACTCTCAACGACTTGGGTGCAACTGACGAAACATTCCCACTTCCCCTCTAACCGCTATGATGTACGAATATAGAAAAGATGCAAGTGGCTACTTGTGTCTTTTCGACTTAAGTTAAATAAATATTATAAGCTCAAGCCTATGAAAAAGTCGGAATGTCATTTGCGTCTTTTCAATTACAAAAATTTAATAGACGATATTTCTTTAAATATAGATATTTTGAAAATTAAAAAATTGAGTAGATGCGCTTTTTTTCTTACGACAGCAGTATAGTCCTGCCTTATGCATTTTACAAATCTCCGTTGAAATCGGTCCATGACCAAAATTCGGTTTGCGGACATTATTATTACTAAATTTCACCAGTACAACAGAGACAAAATAATTATACGTTAAATCAATAAGCCGTTAGGGCTACAGGATTACCACAGAAATAAATGTACACAAACATATAATTTGAATGTACTATGTTGCTATAATATATGTATGACGGGGTTTGGGCTGGATTGACAACTGGTATCACGGATACAAGTCCTTTTCGAGTTTCGTGCTTCACCACAGAGTGTTATTTTCAAGTGTATTTTCTTAAATTTATAATGTTTCTAAAACTTCATCACAAGATCTCACATCTGATGTCGAAAATATCGGAAAAACATCAGAAGGTTAATTGTTAAAAATAATAATAGTGTGAGTAGTAACTTGCTCCTACTTACGCAATTAATCATTATCAGCAATAAAACAGCGTAATGCACTATGTATTCAGTATGGAGCAAGTACAGTTTGACCATATCGTAATATGTCCTATCACACTCGCAAATTATTGTAACATAGGTGACGTAATTACATGATAATACCAAAGTATGCAAACCAGCAACACTACCCATATCACTGTAACACAGGAACAAAACCACGATACTGTCACGAGTCTTAGCACTCGTTGAATGAATAGGCGGAATCTTTCGCTCATAGTGCCTACAGTGAACTTTATGCACTGCAAACGAGTGGGGTTTGTTGATATACCCTCAATTCTACCACACCATCGATATGACACTCCGCTAGTGATGCAACCTCTAGCTCACTCGATCCATTCTGTATTTTATAGACGCACCGATATATCTTTTTATATAATACTTTTTTTTACATGTTGTGCTGCATGTTTAAAGTGGAATAAACGCATTCCTTCCTTTATTCATACACTCGAAAAATATTACAGTCGTGTAAAATACTTAATATTTCGTGTTAACTTTGTTTTTTATTATTCTAGTTGCTAAGGCTTTCAATTGCATGAATCACTGCGCTATCGAAGCAAAGCCGATCGAATCGCTAACTCACTGACACACGCTCGGTAGCGATTGAATTCCTCAAAGCGTTGAGAGAATTTCTCATTTTCTGTTTACAATACTATCGTTGTTTCAGTTTTTTGTTTCACGAACGTTTTAACAATATCGCAATAAGTCCACTCTAAGTGTTTCTCCAAAACTCGAACAATTAAATCAATCACGGACAATCATCATCATCAACATCATTACAGCCCTTCACAAGTCCACTGCTGAACATAGGCCTCCCAAGAAATGCCACAAAGCATGGTCCTGGCCACCTGCATCCATCGACTTCCTGCATGTCTTAACAGGTCGTCACTCCATCTAGTGGGGTCGCCCTACACTTCGCCTACCGGTACTGGCTGCCACTCAAGAAACTTTTTCCCCATCGTTTGTCGGTTCTTCGAGCTATATGGCTGCCCATTTGCCACTTCAGCTAACTAATCTATTGGGCTAGGTCACTCTGGTTCTACAGTGGATATCCTCATTTCTAAGTTTATCGCAGAGAAACCCTGAGCATAGCCCCTCTTATAGCTCGCTGAGCGACCTTGAGCGTCCTCATATGTCCAGCAGTGAAAGACCACGTCTCAGATCCATAAGTCATCACTGGCAGCACACTGGTTGTATAATCACGGATCACGTACAATACGGTATGGTTATACGACACGGTAAGGTAAAACAATATAGTATATGACTGCTTCGTTGGTTTAGTGGTCGCAAATGCGCTAATCATGGAGTCCTGGGTTCAATTCACCCCGTGCCTAGCAAAACCGTAGTTTCTGTGCCTGATATCTTTCTGGTCGTGTCGGTTTGCCGTCCCATCAGGCTATGAGAGTTAGGGAATAGAGTGTACCTGTATTTGCGCATATACTTGGGCACTATAATCCTGTCCTGCGCAGATGTCTAGTCTCTTTGAGACTGGCCGCCATGACCGAAATTCGGTCTGGAGTACATTATTATTATAATACGGCACGGTTGGTACGGTTCCATGAATGCAGTATCGGGCTGCAAACATGCTGAGAGAGATGAACTTATTTAGCCAGCAGTTTAACTGGCTTCCCCGATAAATCCTGACCACATAAGCATTTGTAGGTAATACAAAAGATGTTCCGTGCGTGACTAGAACCACAGAGCCGAAGCTAAACATTTATCATAAAATAAAACTAATTTTACGAATTTAATTTTAACTTTTTATACAAACAGAAAGATCCATAAAACACGCGTGAAAGAACATATCGCTAAAGTGAAACACTAACCTCCGGGAATTCTGTAGTATGTCAACATGTTTAGGATCGTCCCAACCATTATAACAGATTTGATAGACCATAAATGTTCGCAAAAGAACACCGATTCCTACTAAGGATAATTCATGAAGCTATTGAAATAAAAAAAATTCTTATTTCAATAGAAAAGATGGCTGTGTGCTACTATTTGCTTGGGATCCCATAATTAATAAATTTAAATCAAACTCAAGCATACTACTGCAAGACTTCAAGATACTGTAAGCTCGTCTGTCGTAAACGAGGTTGTACCATAATCAATCGGAAGCCTTAAATTTTTCTGGCATTTCCATAGTCGTCTTACATCTCAAATGGGAAGACATGGGATTTTTATATAACTCGACTAACATTTCGCCTAAGCCTAAGGACTGAGTAGATACCGTTTGGTTAGCAGGTGTGCAACGTCGCGTCATGATAAAGATACACCGATGTTGCATAAAAGTGCTTTTAAACAGAAGTAGGGTATTTTCTTGAGTGTCTCTGACTCGTATCAGTCCGAAAACTGTTCGCGACAGTAAAATGCAAGAGGTGTATGACATCGATCTGGTACAGCGTTCGTAAATCCGTGGCGTCTGTCAAGCATGGCGTTACGGTAACTCTTCGCTACCATTAGGAAGACTCATGTTCAGCATTGTCGGCTCCGTGGAGCAGTGGCTTAGCAATGAGTTGCAGTGCAAAGAGCCGCGGGTTCAAATTCCGCACACGGATCTGGATGTGTGTCCTTGTGAAATTTATGTATGTAATCTGCCTAGACAATCCAGGAGAAAATCTTAGTGTTGGGGTAACGTTTAAAAAATGGATCATGTTTACGTCATCATGTTTACGTGGTAGAGCCATGCTGCAGCCTATTATAGTATAGTTGTAGCACGAATGGGTCGGCTCGACCGGGAAGGACCAAGCTCTTACAGGATACCAGCGTAAAATAGCAGCTAATGCTGCTGTGTTTCATATGGTAGTGCAGAGAACCGGAGACCCTTTTGCTGGAAAGAGGCATTCCATCTTAGTCCTCACGGCTGACAACGCATCTGCATTTAAATTCGCAAACGAAGATAGATGTAGATGTCTATGGGCTACAGCAACCACGTATCATCAGGTGGACTGTGTGCTCGTTTGTCACCCTTATTCTATTTAAAAAAAATGTGGATTTCAGGCTCATTTTAGCTACCATAGTAGTTTGGAGCAGCAATAGCCTGATGTTTATGAGCACAGACTGTAAAACTAATGAACTGTGTAATAAATTCTATTATTACGTGAATAATACACAATAAATAAAAATAATTTGAGGGAGAGCCGTGGTAGCTCAGATGGTTAGCGCTCGCTGTAAGTTTCACAGTACGCGAGCTACCCGGGTTCGATCCCCGCCGGCACCAATGAAATTGTTAATTGCAATTTTAAGTGCTGTTTTACCAAGTGCTCGGCGGTGAAGGAAAACATCGTGAGGAAACCTGCATGTCTGAGAAATAAAAAAAAAATATTTTCGAAGACATGTGAAGTTCGCCAACACGCATTGGGGCAGCGCGGCGGACAATTCCTTGCCCTAAAACCTCTCAGAAATGAGGGAGGCTGTGTAACAGTGAGACGTATATAGGGTGTAACTACTTTTCTTTTAATTTGAGGACACACTTTCGTTCTGTCGCCCCCCACATAATATAATCCGACAATGTCATCGCTGTCTGCTCCTGCGTCGAGTTTGTATTTTATTTCGTTTGTAGAATTTTTTAATAAGGATAAGCAGTTGAAAAACATGCTTTATTAATTCTTTAAAAAGTAAATGAAGCCTTTCAACTTTGATTAAATTTAATATTATATTTGGATTGAATTTAATAACGCAACTTAAAACTTAGTTTTATCTGTAATTTAATTGAAACAACCAGTATAATACTCGTATGAATAGTTTCAAAATTATTTTTAGCAATTCAAATGAAAATAATTTAAAAATGGTTATTTTTTTATAGACGTAAGGATGACAGGCGTGCTCTTAAGATTATTTTACCGTGGAAAATATAAATCTTAAGGAATGTTTAACCGAGCGTCTCTGACATTCGAGGCAATATCTTCGTTTTTTAAAATAGAATAGGGAGACAAACAGCACACAGTCCACCTGATGATTAGCGGACGCTGTGGCCTGTAGACATTTTTATCATATTGGCATGGCTCTACCACAAAATATCCTCCTATAACAAAAGTATCCCACATAGTAAAACGAAACGATTTAGAAATGTGCTGCTACTTTTATGTTTATTATGTATTAGCCTTCTTAATTTGCTCTGAATGGAAAACGGCAACCTCACAAAATTAGCTTTTCGTTTCATGTAAATATTATTACATTTTACGCCTCGCTTTCGTTTGCTTTCCCTGGGATCCGTAAAGACGGACCTTTATGAGCGCTGATTCTAACAGTGTCCACACTATTAAATAAAACATGATTGTGTTTCTGTTCAAGAAAAAAAATATTCTATATGAAAAAATATTTATAATGTATAGTCGAATTAGTGGACAATAATTGTCCCATTTCACAGAACTAAATACAAGATGTAGATGTTTTTACTAACATTTGTTACAATAAAACCAGTGTTTTACTTCAACCCCGTTCGATGGTAGCCTCAGGTGGTAAATTGAAATTGTATAATAAAGCCTCATCTTTTCTATTTTTATAGTTATCCACACAATCATTTTTCTTTATATCATAGAAATAGTTTTTTTTAGAATAAGAGTGGCAAATGGCAATTCAAATTTAAATATATTTTCATTTAAGTATTTACAAATGTTTCCTTTACCGTTTGCTTGGCTTTAAGCTAATTAATAATTCAGCCACTGTGGCTGATGTTTTGAATAATTTTCATTTTGAGTGTTGAATGTCTGCTACTATTGCATCTTTAATTTATTTTATTACTTATTCATATAATAAACGGTTTGTTGATACAAACACTTATAATCCAAATAATTTGACACGAAGGAGCGAATTCGAGCTATCCACAAAATATTTATACAAACGAAATATTATAACCCTATAATTCAGGATTATTTGAAGCAGTGCCTACAGGATACTACAATGTAATGATAATCAAAACCAGATCGATCGAGTTTCGGCCTCAGCGGCGAGTCTTAACGAAGACATGGCCATCTGTGCAGGACAGGGTTACAGTACAAAAGTGTATGTGCTCGCACAAGAGCACTCTTTATTCCCTCACTACCATAGTACGATGGGACGGTAATCCGACATGTCCTGAGAGAGATCAGGCTTTACAAGACCCACGGCTTTACGTTCTTTCGGAGGCACGGGGTGAACCACTGTCAAATTCCTGACAGTCTAACTGCTACTGAGAATTTCGTGACCGAAAACCCAATAACTGTTTTGGTCCATTACTGACCACTAAGTTATATTATTTGTTTAAATGAAAGTATGTTATTTGAAGATGTTTTTGCCCATTTCGGGGACATGTTATGATATGATCAAACTGTAATTATTCTATAATGAATGTATAGTGCAGTACCTACACTGTTTTATTGTTGATAATGATTAATTGCGTAAGATATTATTATGTTTAACAATGAACCTCCTGATGTATTATCGACAGCTGCATACGATATGGCTAGATTTAATAGAAGCAAAGCCGCTGTAAGTCGATTTAGTGTGGGTGACTATGTTCTCTAAGAAAATGAGGAAAGGAATCAGACCAAGCTAGATCCAAAGTTCAAGGGTCCATTTAAAACCATAGAGGTTCTGGACAATGATAGGTACCGCTTTAAAGCCTTAAATTCTAAGTGAAAATACAAGTACCCACATGGTAGGGTGAGGTCCCTACACATGAGGTCCCGGTAGAATTGGAACAAGATGTAGAGTCAGATGATAAAAGCAGTGATCACGATAGTATATAGACACTCATGAACCGTATGTGCGGTGGCATCATGTTTGTTTTACCCTCGTCTACGTAGTGACGTAAACGGGATGAGTCGTTGTTGCAACGGCATGCTTTTACGAGTTACCCTTTCTTTCATTGTAGCGAAAGCGAGATGAGCTGTTGTTGCGGTGAAAATGTTGTTTTGCCTTATGTGTGTGTAACAAACTATTTTTTATAATCCAGTGCTAATGACTAATTTTGATTAGTTGGAAGAGATTCAAATATTCTCATCTGAGTGAAAGAGAGTAAAGACTTGCTGGAATATAAATAAAATGTCATTAACTAAATAATTAAATAATAACACAAATTTCAGTAATTAAAATATTAAAGTCATCTATTTGTAACACTAGTTAAAACTATAGTTACTAAGGACTAGTTAGTTAAGTTATATCACAGAATAAATTGATTATATTAAATTATGACGAGTGAAGTTAGTCATTTTATTATCTTTGATAGCCTAAAAATAGCGTGGCAGAGCTATAATGCAAGCATTATACTCTGCCACCTGAAGCTATCAAACTAATAAAATGCTATTATGGTTATAATATTAATTAATTAGTTGTTTTATTGAAAAATGTGGGTTTCTATGGGCCACAGTGTCCACTTACCATCAGGTGGACTGTCCTCATTTGTCACCCTTATTCTATATAAAAAAGAACCAAGGCTATATATACGGATTCATTGATATTTCGATAAAACTGGCGCCATTCTCAACGCGTGTGTCCAGTGAGAAGTACACTCTCATACTGAACGGCAGGCATGTGTGTAGAGATAGTTCAGTTATTGCCCCGATCGCTGTACACCCTAGATTGCCCCTGCGGCAGGCAAGTGAGTAGCCGCCTTAAGCGGAATTTCGGTCATGGCGACCAGTCATAACAGAGACCATATGTGCATATATAATTCGTATATATTTCATGCGAACCTTTCGGTAAAAGTAATAGTTTTCTGCAGTACCTAAGCAGTACCAAGAAGTACATTATTCTTTAATGGCGCAGGCAGTTATGGTTTCGAGTATGCGTAACACAGTGCACTTTCTATTCCTTCATTCTCAAAGTCCAATGGGACGGTAATCCGACATGAATACAGACTATTAGAGACTTAGAGATCAGACTCAGAACCAACGGCTTTACGTTCTTTCTGAGGCTCCAGGGTGTCTCCGGACTCTACTGGGAATTTCTTGATAGAAAATCAATTTGATTTGGGCCTGATCCACCTATTAATTAAAGGTTAAGAACTTATATATGTAGTCTAGTTTAATTTTTCATTTGTTGTGATAGAAGCATTATATAGATAGTTACGTAATTTCGTTCATTTTGTTAGAGTAATTAAAGTTAAAGTTAAATTATTATTATTATTAATTTTGGTATGCATGAATTGTAGCTTTCATTTCAATTTTTTGATATTAATAAGGTACCATACTACGGTGTTATTTACAGTATTACGGGTTAACCCGGCGAGGATGTTCCTGCGAGAACAAATAAGCAGGGTCAATTGACCCTGCTTATTTTTATTTAATGTATATTTTTAAACGCGTAGTCGGTCATACGCTATCAAACTTTTCAGTAGCTGGAGCTATTGAACTCCCGCCTCTGCGTGCCACCACTCAGTCGGCCGCCGCTTGCTAAAAAGGTAAAGAATGCCCAATTTCGGCCATGAGACGCCCAATAATTTGCATTTGTTAAAATCTTTTTATGGTTATTAATCGCGTATTCATTTATCCAAAAGATTGCACATGTTGCACAAAAAATACAAAGATAAAAATGAAATTAGGTAAATCCAATTCATTAGTTTGGGGATAAAATAAAAGTGTTGCCAATTACATATCTCGGTAAAAATCGATTCCCTTTTCGATCGATTTTTGGTGACATTATTATGCTAATATTATTTTTCGATGATTATTATAATGTTAATAATTAAACAAGCGAATTGCTAGTTGATTTACCATGAATTCTTTACATAAAACAAAACGCTACTGCACAATTTAACTGTTAAGGCGGATTTATTTGCCTGACGTGTTGTGTCGTGACGGGCTCTGACGTGATGGCTAGTGTTCACATCTTTATGTTGTGTTCTGACGGCCTCTGACGATATTTTGAATCAATACAGTCATAGCTCTCGGAGAGTTCATACGTTTACAATGTTTTCCCATGAATCATCCGACTCTGATTCAGATGAAGAAGATATTGAATTTTCGGTGCTGGCAACTCTTATAAAAAGAAATAAAGAGAAGAAGATTTGGGTTCATCAGTGAATAATAAAGTAAAAAGGCGAGTTTCACTGTCTCGTTAAAGAGATTGAGAACGATGCTCAAAGATTTCATCAGTATTTTAGAATGTCCAAGGCACAGTTCGAGGAAGTTCATTCATTGATTGAAGGGACATAAAAAATACATACGAAGTTTCGTAAACCTAGGGACAAAAGAAAGACTTGCTGTGTGTTTAAGGTAAGGATTTATTTGTTTTTTATTATTAGTAAAGACAGGTAATCAGTTACCATCAGAAAAGTCTGCATTGCTATAATATGATGAGATGTTATCTTCTTCAAAATTATAAAGTGTTGAGGCCGATTGTTGAGAGTTGATGTTGTCGAGTTGGTGTAGCTGGGTGGCAGCGGTTGTTGTGTGAGTAACTATCTGGTGAGTCACATTAATTGGTGTTCTAAGAATTTGTGCTTGTGTCTGAGTTTCCTTATTTCAGCTTGTGGCAAAGTGTGCAAATTCAATTTTATTTTGGTCTGATCTAGTTTCGGAAGTTTTTAACTGCTTTGCTCATGCTCAGAAAAAACAAGTCTGTTTCATCCGTCATATTATCCTGCTGCTGCTTTGAATGATGCTTATGGATTCTCAAATCGTGCGAAGACTTCATCATATCATATAGATCCTGTAAGTTTGGTTTTCTAACAGGCTGTTGGGAGTGCGAGCTACCAGTATGTGGTGTTGCTGGACGAAATTGTCTGATTGAGTACTTTCTGAGTGAAATTCTGGAGATTCAGGAGGTGATGAAAGATTTGTTGTTGTCGACCTTGATTCCATAAATGGCTGTAAAAACTCATTTGTTTTCATATTTCCATGGCGGGATAAATTGAGCGGCTTGCCCACTTTTTATTTTTACGGCGTTTCAATGCGTTGACGTAGCTATTTCGTAATTTATTCCAGTCATCTTTACATTTTCCGCTGAAACAAAAATAAATTATCTGTGTTTTTATATTACAGATTTATGGCAACTGGAAATTCTTTTCGATCATTGGGGTTCAATTACCGTATGGGGTTTGCTACAGTAAAGATCATAGTAGAACAAGTATGTAACGCAATTTGGAAGAATTTGCTATTGTAATGCCCAAGCCTACAGAACAAATGTGGAGAGTGCGAAAGGATTCGAGTATGGCATTTTCGAATTGTATTGGAGCATTGGATGGAAAACATATTTCTATAATATGTCCAATAAATGCAGGATCCACTTTTATAATTATAAAATGAGCACTCTATTACTGCTTACTTTTGATGCGCATTACAGATTTATTATGGTAGATGTAGGAGTATATGCCGAAATAGTGATGGTGGCATTTACCAAGAGTCGTTAATGGGAAAAATGTTTGAAAGCAGTCAATTAAATGTGCCACCGAATAAACCTATAAACCAAAATACAGAACCTTTACCCTACACTATTGTGGCAGACGCGGCATTCCCACTGAAAACGTATTTATTAAAACCGTACAGTAAAGCTAAATTAGTTAACAATAACCCAAATAAAATATTTAATTATCGCTTATCACGTGCTCGCCGTACTGTGGAAAATGCATTTGGAATATTACGAGCTAGATTTAGAGTGTTTCAGGGACCTTTAAAGTACAACCAAACATGGCGGACAAGATCATGCTGCCTGCTTCATAACTTTTGACCCAGACACACAGGAAACACAAGAAACTTTGATGAAGATGACGAGGTGAGCGACGGTAATGGCTTAGTAGATATCGAACCGTTAAATAGAAATCCATCTCAAGAAGCTATTCAAGTTCGTGAAGCATATAAAACATATTTTGTAAGTCCCCAGGGACAAGTTCCATGGCAAATGCAAGCTATTACACAAGGTAGAACACACGGTTTAATTAAATAAAGCAGTATAGTACGTCGCATCAGAAGCCATCACAACAGATCGCGACACACAAATATAAATCTCACCATACTAAATGTATGAAACCGATACCATTCTGATGCGTCTCAACACAACACGTCAGACAAATGTAAATCCGGCTTTATTCTTATCTGTTCTTAAAATACATTTAAAATAGCATTTAAAACATTTTTAAAGGCGTGCAGAACTTAAAGCGCCTCAAAGATTATTCTTTTAATGAAATTATAAATCGAATAAAAAATCGATATCGATTTATCCATTTATCTCTGTTAAGTGGCAACATCGAATCTGACGGATAGGTGTCGTGTCATGTGAAATCACAACTAAATAGTCACAAATCGAATTCGTTTGCGTTTGTGTTATTTTGTTTGTTTTTGCGGATTTGTTATCTAAGTAACGAATTAGCTTTCTAAATGGACTCCGACAATTCTTCGCACCCTACTGACCACGGCCTGAACATGGATCCCGCTTCCGCTTCTCACGATACCCCCTGCACGAACTTGGACTCGTTATCCACTGTTAACGATGACCCCAGCTTTCACACCGGCAGAGTTCTTCCCAGCGCTCAGTAACTTATTCAAGAGGACATTTACGCTGTGTCAATTGTGGTTTAAATGTCACGAAAATGAAGACATTTGTTGGAAATTGCAGAAGTGCGACATCTTATACAACAATGGGTTCGACCACAGCAGGTAAATAGTTGAACCATGTCACCATATGTCATGTCTTCCTCTGATGCTTTTAACTGAGTTGACTTAAAATAATATCAATATAATAATTATGGCTTCTTTATTAGGTACAAGTTTCGAGTGACAGTGTAGTGTGCCACTCGTGTTGGACTGCAGCCTGGAATCAAATACGACATCCAACTAGTGAACAGCAAAATGCACCAATTGTTAGTCCAGGACATGTATGCATCAGATGTGGCAAGTCACTTTTGAGAATAAGATCACACACTGTTCGGGTCCGATTTCCATGTGAGGAACTCATAAGGAATGAGATTGCCCATCAGATTGCACCACGTGAGGTAAGTGTTCAAGTGGTAAGGTTATAATTTATTAAGTGTGGTGCAGATATCTCATAGTGATACATATTTTTACTCTGTTTGCATATCAACCCCAGAAGTTATTTTTTTTTCACATCTGCACGCTATATTTGACAATCATTCTAGTTTATTTATACCATGGTGATAAGATAAGCCAGCTAACACCAGGTAGTTGCGGGTTAACTGCCCATTTTATCAACTACGAAATGAGACAGTTGATTTTTCATTGTTTTGGACTACTGGTAGTCCCTCAGTCATAATTATTAAATTATATAATGCACTAAGTCTGCCGTTGTGCAGTATTGTTTTACTGATAAACATTTTATTTATATTTGAGTTAAAAGTAAACAAATCTATTTTATTTTTATTTTGTTTACTTTGGCGTCATTCTTTGTTTAATATTGTTTCAGTTGCCATCATCATCTCGAGTGTGTCATAATTGCTGGCGAAGGACTGATAGAGCAGTATCACGTTCAACTGCAGAACGGGAACCATCTGATTCATCTAGTATTGTAATGTATTGCATCCAGAACAACAAAGCTTAGATCATATATCACACAGTATACTGCTCCCTAATTATGTAAGAGCACCACTAACACAAAATCAATGTTTTTCTCTGGTTGTATGATTCCAATCGACTCATTGTTCCATCAGCATTGCGGGTCGTCTTTTTAAATACAATTACTATGTACCTCCAGAATGTAGAATCTGTAACTACCATTTAAATAGCAATTCTGGATTTACTTTTAGAATCAATATATAATCCTATTAAAACATTTAGTGCAGCACAAATTGAAGATTTTGCAACATTATTGAAAGATAATATGCATCATCATATAGACTTTGAAAATATTCACAGTATGCCTGAGCATACTGTACATTAATATCTAGGCTATCAAAGGCACAATATGAACAAATTCTGTCTGAAGTTCGAGACTATCAAATAAACATAGGGTTCTTTGCACGCTGCATATTTGATGAAATTAAGAACAGGAGATAGTGACGAACGCCTGTCGGCATTATTGCAAGTACCAAGAAGCACATTAGAGCGGCTCATGAATATGGCCCATGAAATATTAAATCAAGATTTTGTTCCTATAAATGTAGGCATAAATCATATCGAGCAGAAATAGCTCAAAGAAATCTCCTTATTCCAAATGGACTTTATGGGGAGAAGATAGGAGGCCTGTCATAATTGCGGATGGTATATATATTTACATAGAAAAGAGTTCCAATTATTTGTATCAGAAAAAACTTACTCATTACATAAATATCGCAATCTTATAAAGCCTTTCCTTTTTGTGTAGTGATGGTTACATCATAGATATTCTGGGCCCTTATCCTGCAACAACCTCAGATGCGGATATTATAAATAATGGTGGTGATGAATCCAGTTCATTAAGGCAATATTTTGAATCTGGAGATGTATTCATCCTAGATAGAGGCTTTAGAGTTCATTGCCACTTTAGAACGTTGTGGTTATCAGGTTCATGTACCTTTGTCTCCAGCAGATGGTGAATATTGCAGACAACAAGCTTGGGTCCCGCGCCCTCGTCCAGTGACCGGTGAAGCGGCCACAGTCGGCGTGTGCCTGCTGTACTACCCTATGTCAGAGGAGTCACAGATAAGGCTGGCTATATTTTGAAGCGAGCTATTAAAACATACTTCAAGCCGGAAGAAGATTAGTCAATTTTTGACCATCCGTCAAGTGTAATATCCTCTACAAGATGCGAAGTGTACAAGCTTGATTGTGAATGTGGTCTCTCTTACATAGGACAAACAAGATCCATTAAAACCAATCATTCTGCGTCGGGCCAAAAATTAATATTCACTGAAGGTAGCGGGCTAACTATGACATTAGGACGTCAAACACCTCAGTCCCCGTGACCATGGGTGCTGTAAAGCACCGAAACGTCAGTAAACGCGATAAAATCCGTAAAATAGTTTTATTCAGTAAAATTATTGTTAAAAACTGTATTGTGAAAATAAAACCTTTATATTTTAAAAATCCGGACTTTTTAAATCAATTCTTTACAGTTCATTCTAATAATTGCATATTATCATTTCTATATGCTTTTATATGTGGGCACCCATGGCCGTGTCTGGGACGGTGGGCATTCCCTTTGCGCAAACTGAAATAGGATAAATATGACCCTTCGACATCACGACGTAGGACTTTTGTGCCATTTTGCGTTTTTTTGATAGGGTGACAAACGAGCACAATCCACATGATGGTAAGTGAGCCATATTCATCTACATATATCCTCAATAAAGAATCAAAATGGATGCGTTGTCACCCGTGAGGACTAACATGGATGCCTCTTTTCAGTAAAACGGTCTCCGGTTCTCTACACTCACCATACGAAACACAGCAGTGTTAAGCTGCTATTTATGCTGGTATTCTGTGAGCGTGGTCCTTCTCGGTGGAGCGACCCATTCGTGCTACAACTATACTACTAATATAGCTGCAGCATGGATCTACCACGTATAAAATTATTGAATATCTCGTGTTATTTTTTTCAATATTTCGTGTTTCGAACATTATTGGACAACTGCACATAGGCAGATATTTGAAATGTTCGTTGAAAGCTGCAAAAATGCCTATGTCTGCCTATGGAGAATACACAACCAAATAATGTTATTTGCATTCAGTGACAGATGTAAATATAGAAAATATATCGTCAAAACCGGCAAAATTGGCATTAAAATAAATAATAAACCAGCAAAATATGGTCTTGATTGATGCAAAACATTTTTGTCCTTTAACTCGAGATTCATGCCGGAAAGTAGTCTGAAGGACGGACCATCTTACCATTTGATATGATGAATCGCTTGGTACTGCTTGGTACGCTTGGACTTTTGATAATTGGTTCACAAGCTATGAATTAGTGTTTTATCTGCTCAAAGAACACAAGCTGACTTCTGTGGGAACAAGTCTCACCCAATTTTGCAGAACCGTGGTGTAGTAGCATATTCATCTAAGTTTAGTTGTTAAAAGGACATATAACACTGTATCTCATATTATACTAAAGAAAACAAATTGTTTTACTCAAATCTTCACCACGATTCTCAAATAAATTAATTGGCTGAAGAGAAAGAAAAACAGAGATAAATATGTGTTATAATTCAATAAAAGGTGGAGTGGTCGTTGCAAATGAGCTATGTGTGACGTATGATGATATGATATGTGATGATATATGATATGATAAGCCGAAATTAAAACATATGGCCTCTAGCTCTGTTCTATTCAATACTGAATATGGCTAACATAAACAATCATATCGTTCACCGATTAAAAAAAAACGTCGTAATTTCATCAAAATACTAGGCGCTGTGCTCATCAGCGAAAACTTAAGTGCCCAAAAAGAAATACAGAGAAGACTACTCTTCTCGCCAGCTCGCAGAAAGAGTTATAGAGAAATGGCTGTAACTTAGTGCGCAATGTAATAAGGCCGCAGAGCCCGTCTATTAGTATACATACAAGTCATTGGTGTCGAGAAGTGAGACGTGTTTAGTCTGTACCTTTACATTTTTTCTAATAAAATTTACTTAAAATATCGATATCATTTTAAGTAGTATAGAGATATAACTACGTTGCAGTGTGTTAACGCTGCTGTACAAATAGCTTAGCTCATCCAAGGAAAGAGCTCGCATAGAATACCAACGTATTATAGAAGCATAATGTTGCTGTCTTTTGTATGGTAAGTGGTGAGAAGCGGAGACTCTTTTTACTGGTAATACAAAAACATTGCAGTTTAGTGCTCAGTGGTGAACACGCATCTGAATTTTTATTCTTAATTCAGCATAGTTCTATGCGTCTATAGTTTACAGCATCCAATTATCTTAATAATGACCTCCAGATTGAATTTCAGTCACGGCGGCCAGTCTCAAAGGAGACTAGTCATCTGTGCAGGATAGGATTATAGTGCCCGAGTGTATGCACAAATGAACTTCGTATCCTATCACTCTCATATTCCGATGGGACGTAAAACCGACACGACCGGAGAGAGATCAGGCGCAGGCGCAACGGCTTTACGTACTTTCTGAGGCACGAGGGTGAATCGCATCGCCAACTTCTTGACCCTGCTGAGAATTTCTCGACAGAAAACTCAATAATTTTGTGGCCTGACCCGGGATTCGACCCGGACCTCATAATCAGCAACCGAGTTTACGACCATTAGGCCAACGAGGTAGTCAAGAATTATACGAGTATATAAGATTGTTTTAACATCGCATGGACTATTTTTTATATCCTTACATTTCGCGTAATTTTTTAACATCTAGCCTAACACTTCGAGATGTCAATCACACGATCCAGTCGATAACGCGTTTCGAAGTCGTGGCGCTGAGATAAATGGCCCGACTCAGCTCCACCCAGCGCCGCTTGTCTCGCTTCCTGCATCAATCACTTAACCCTTTAATGTGTTATTTGGGCCGAAATAGAATCCTTCCATTTGTTATGTTTCTAAAGAAAGCTAGAAGACTAGTTGCAACAAATTTACAAAGGATATTTCTAATAAAATAATGAGCTTGTTATTTATGTATGAAATAACGTTACCGTTATCGATACAGTCTATTAAGTCCACTGATAAACATAGGCCTCCATAGAGATAGACTCATAGGAGGATATTTGACGGCTCCATGGCGCAGTGGCTTAGAAATTGAGTTGCAGCGCTAAAGGCCTCGGGTTCGATCGCGCACGGAACAAGTATTTGTGTGGCCTACAAATAATTGTTCCGGTCTGATGTATGTCTGTAAATGTATGTTCAATGTATGTTTGTAAACTGCCCCGGGATGCAGGAGAAAACCTAGTGTGGAGGTTACGTTTAAAAAAAAGAAATAATAATAATAATAAACATTTATTCATTACCACCAATAAAGATAAAATGAGTACACACAGAAATGACAAGAATTACATAGTGTAGTAATGAATGGGCTCTAGCTCAGCAGAAATGTTGCAGTCGCCTACAACGCTGTTATTATGTCAGCGCTCAACATGTCAACAGTACGCGCGCATCCCTGCTCGCATCGCGTTTAATCACAACTGTTCACATTAGGGTACATACCGTGGATTCCTTGAGTATTAGCCAGTTCAAATTAGTAATTAATTATATATATTTTAATTATCATTATTTATTTATATTGTGTCTGCCTAAAATTACTTGTTGATGACGTTCAAATAAATAACTTTTAAACCACTTGAGTGTTTCGTTAACAAAGCCACAATATTTCCGCCGGTTTCTTTCCCTTTCTTCCTAACCCTCGACCGTTTGGTTTAACTGCCGAGGGCTTCCATCTGGTTTGGTTTTTATTTATTTATGTACGTTTATGTATTTATTTTATTTATGCATATTTTTCATTTTCATTTACATTTATATATTTAGACAGCCCATCAAAATGAGAAATACACCCCACAATAATAATAATGATTTATTTTACTTGAAGTATATAAAGAAAAAATAATCTAACATGAAATAGTAATAATTTTAGGTTAGGCTCTGTTCTTCTTGCTAGGTTACACATGAAACATTACGTACGAATGAAATATAATTTAAGCTTCTAGGTTCCAATGTGACAAGGAAATTCCAACGCGGAGATTTGTCCTTTAGACGTAGTAAGAGGAGATTATGGAAAACGATAAAGATCTCAGTTTCCTATGGATGGCAGTTTTACCACAATCTAAGAACATAGTTAGACTGTGGTATAATCATCCATGGCCTGACCTGACCCTTGCAAATCTTTTTTTTTTGTATACAATAAAGAGTACAATTAATATTATAATTAATTAATCTACCTCTCTCTCGGAAACAGACGGATTGAATCTCAAAGCCCAGAGTCAACAATTTGACGGTGTTTACTCCCGTGCCTTGGAAAGCACATAAAGCCGTGGGTCCTGCCTGATCTCTTCAGTCTTATCGGATTGCCATCCCATCGGACTATGAGTGTAAGGAATAAAAAGTACACCTGTGCATGCGGATACATTCGGGCAGGATTATACTGCCGTCATAATAAAGAAGGACGTAACTAACAAAAACGTTAAATGGAAATAAAAATTAAAAAGGTGAATTTTTCTTTCAAACCCTGCTGTGTCTAAAGTATTTTCAAATGTATCAATATGAAAATTAAAATTGATAGGTAGAAACATAAAGATTTTAAAGACGAACTTTTTTTTATAATTAGTTTATTTATTTAAATAAAACGGATTTTCCTTTTCATCTTAGCTTTAAAAAATAGTCCCGGCAACGCAAAAACTTCGAAGGAATGACGTATATAACTATTTGCGTCTTTCCAACCTAGTAATTAAAAAAACTGCAATTCGTTTAACATTTTGACATATCTTGGAACAGTAATTTGAAGTTGAAAGGACGCTAATGGTAATTTACTACTTTTCTTCTTAGCAAGTTATTAGAAAATTAGACAAAAAAGGACAACCCGCAACTCTTGAGTAATGGTTTTAAAGGGGTATCATACTCTATTTATAATATTTGAATTCATTTTTAACGAATTTCTGAGAACTTTATCATTTTTCCTATTAAAGCGCAAAGTTTCTAAAAAAAATGTTTTACAGACATTAAATTCAGTACCGGCGCTATCCAGTAAAAAGTAAAAAATAGTGTTTTGTCTGTTTAGTATTCTTTCAGCTATTTTGGGTCTCTTTGTTCGCATCGTAGAAGTATTTTGTATTATAAAAATTATTTGTTCTGACCACGTCATATTTGAAAAAAAAGATTAATTTCTTTGCGCCGGTCTTCTGAAATACATGTGCTACATTTTTTTGCAGGATTCAGTGCAGTCCTTTTTTAATTGGTACTTTTCCGTTCTCTTTTTCAATATTTCAATTTGTTTTCTGGCTTTTAACGACATCTCATACATCTACATCTCCTTCTCTTCCTTATAGTTCTTTTTTAGTAAGTAATAAATCATTTTCTTCCTGCTCTGGCGAGTCTGGAATTATTACATTTTGACTATTATCAATAACGTCTTCCTGAGAATCTGTGTCGGAATCGGAGCGGTTTCTTTTGTAATCGGTAGGCGGTATATAATCTTTGTCTTTGACAGAATCTTCAGAGTAAAAAACATTGATCTGAAAGTATTGGGGATAATTTAGAGATTCCTTCTCACAACAATAATTAAGCTCAGATATCTTTAGTTCTCTACTAATCTTTTTAGGTGATAGTAAATTTTCTTCATTTTCTATAGTCTCTTCAGCTGTGGGAAATTCAATTAAATCTCGAAAAATGTTGTCACTAGTCGGTAAAAGCCACTCTGAATCTCTGACATTTTTGTTCTGCATCTGACTCAACAGTCAGATTTTTCTACTTCAGCTTCCGTTGAATTTAGTGGATTTGAATCTGAACCCTGTATTACATTAGTTGTCAAATTCAATAGTTTTAAAGATCTCCCTTTCTTCATTTTAGAAATGTGAAAATAAAATAAATTTAGAATAATTAAGAATTACTAGACAGTTTTTTCGTGAAAGGTAACAGACAGAAAGACAGACAAAAATTCTTAAAAATATAGATTCGGCCTCTATATCGATAATAATGACTATTTCAATAAGATTTAAAAAAAAGTAATTAATGTACAGATTTGACTCAATTTGAATTTTATTATAGGTATGTATAGATATTTTTTTATTATTAAAACGAATTAATGGAGACTTGCAGCGAAACGTGACGTGACCACACTCTCGAACGACTTGGGTGCAACTGACGAAACATTCCTGCACTTCCCCCCTCTAACCGCTACGATGTACACGAATACTTAATAGAAAAGATGCAAGTGGCTACTTGTGTCTTTTCGACTTAGAAGTTAAATAAATATTATAAGCTCAAGCCTATGAAAAAAGTCGGAATGTCATTTGCGTCTTTTCAATTACAAAGAAATTTAATAGACGATATTTCTTTAAATATAGATATTTTTGAAAATTAATAAAATTGAGTAGATGCGCCATTTTTTCTTACGACGGCAGTATAGTCCTGCCTAGCGCAAATTTTACAAATCTCCGTTGAAATCGGTCCATGACCAAAATTCGGTTTGCGGACATTATTACATACAACCACCAGTACAACAGAGACAAAATAATTATACGTTAAAATCCAATAAGCCGTTAGGGCTACAGAGATTACCACAGAAATAAATGTACACAAACATATAATTTGAATGTACTATGTTGCTATAATATATGTATGACGGGGTTTGGGCTGGATTGACAACTGGTATCACGGATACAAGTCCTTTTCGGAGTTTCGTGCTTCACCACAGAGTGTTATTTTCAAGTGTATTTTCTTAAATTTATAATGTTTCTAAAACTTCATCACAAGATCTCACATCTGATGTCGAAAATATCGGAAAAACATCAGAAGGTTAATTGTTAAAAATAATAATAGTGTGAGTAGTAACTTGCTCTCCTACTTACGCAATTAATCATTATCAGCAATAAAACAGCGTAATGCACTATATATTCAGTATGGAGCAAGTACAGTTTGACCATATCGTAATATGTCCCTATCACAATCACAAATTATTGTAACATGAGTGACGTAATTACATGATAACACCAAAGTATGCAAACCAACAGCAACACTACCCATATCCACTGTAACACAGGGAACAAAACCACGATACTGTCACGAGTCTTAGCACTCGCTGAATGACTTAGGCGGAATCTCTCGCTCACGGTGCCTACAGTGAACTTTATACTACACAAACGAGTGGGGGTTTGTTGATATACCCTCAATTCTACCACCCCACCATCGATATGACACTCCGCTAGAGTGATGCAACCTCTAGCTCACTCTCGATCCATTCTGTATTTTATAGACACACCGATATATCTTTTTGCATATAATTACTTTTTTACAGGTTGTGCTGCATTCTTAAAGTGGAATAAACGCATTCCTTCCTTTATTCATACACTCGAAAAATATTACCGTCGTGTAAAAATACTTAATATTTCGTTTTAACTTTGTTTCTTTATTATTCTAGTTGCTAAGGCTTTCAATTGCATGAATCACTGCGCTATCGAAGCAAAAGCCGATCGAATCGCTAACTCACTGTCACACGCTCGGTAGCGATTGAATTCCTCAAAGCGTTGAGAGAATTTCTCATTTTCTGTTTACAATACTGCTATCGTTGTTTCAGTTTTTTTTTGTTTCACGATCGTTTTAACGATATCGCAATAAGTCCACTCTAAGTGTTTCTCCAAAACTCGGAACAATTAAATCAATCACGGACAATCATCATCATCAACATCATTACAGCCCTTCACAAGTCCACTGCTGAACATAGGCTTCCCCCAAGAAATGCCACAAAGCATGGTCCCGAGCCACCTGCATCCATCGACTTCCTGCATGTCTTAACAGGTCGTCACTCCATCTAGTGGGGGTCGCCCTACACTTCGCCTACCGGTACGAGGCTGCCACTCAACAAACTTTTTTCCCCATCGTTTGTCGGTTCTTCGAGTTATATGGCCAGCCCATTGCCACTTCAGCTAACTAATCCATTGGGCTATGTCAGTCACTCTGGTTTTACTGTGGATATCCTCATTTCTAAGTTTATCACGCAGAGAAACCCTGAGCATAGCCCTCTTTATAGCTCGCTGAGCGACCTTGAGCGTCCTCATATGTCCAGCAGTGAAGGACCACGTCTCAGATCCATAAGTCATCACTGGCAGCACGCACTGGTTGTATAATCACGGATCACGTACAATACGGTATGGTTATACGACACGGTACGGTAAGGTAAAACAATATAGTATATGACTGCCTCGTTGGTTTAGTGGTCGCAAAAGGTGCTAATCATGGGGTCCTGGGTTCAATTCACCCCCGTGCCTCGCAAAACCGTAGTTTCTGTGCCTGATATCTTTCTGGTCGTGTCGGTTTGCCGTCCCATCGTGCTATGAGAGTTAGGGAATAGAGAGTGTACCTGTATTTGCGCATATACTTGGGCACTATAATCCTGTCCTGCGCAGATGTCTAGTCTCCTTTGAGACTGGCCGCCATGACCGAAATTCGGTCTGGAGTACATTATTATTATAATACGGCACGGTTATGGTACGGTACCATGAATGCAGTATCGGGCTGCAAACATGCTGAGAGAGATGAACTTATTTTAGCCAGCAGTTTAACTGGCTTCCCCCGATAAATCCTGACAACATAAGCATTTGTAGGTAATACAAAAAGATGTTCCGTGCGTGACTAGAACCACAGAGCCGAAGCTAAACGCTTATTTATCATAAAATAAAACTAATTTTACGAATTTAATTTTAACTTTTTTTATACAAACAGAAAGATCCATAAAAACACGCGTGTAAGAACATAGCGCTAAAGTAAAACACTGACACTCCGGGAATTCTGTAGTATGTCAACATGTTTAGGATTGTCCCAACCATTATAACAGATTTGATAGACCATAAATGTTCGCAAAAGAACACCGATTCCTACTAAGGATAATTCGCGAAGCTATTGAAATTAAAAAAAAAAAACATTCTTATTTCAATAGAAAAGATGGCTGTGTGCTACTATTTGCTTGGGATCCCATAATTAATAAAATTAAATCCAAACTCAAGCATACTACTGCAAGACTTCAAGATACTAAGCTCGTCTGTCGTAAACGAGGTTGTACCATAGTCAATCGGAAGCCTTAAATTTTTTCTGGCATTTCCCATAGTCGTCTTACATCTCCAATGGGAAGACATGGGGATTTTTTCTCTTAGGCAGCTATAACTCGACTAACATTTCGCCTAAGTCTAAGGATTGAGTAGATACCGTTTGGTTAGCAGAGCGTGCAACGTCGCGTCATGATAAAGATACACCGATGTATTGCAGTAAAAGTCAGTCAAATTCAAGGTCAACATTTATCAAAACATGTATCAAAATCTACGCCGGTTCGCAAAAACAAGACCTACTCAGAAAAGAACGTACACAAACATATAAGAAAGACATTTTCAAGCTACTGGACTAGAAAGGATACGGTATCAGCATCAATGTCGAATACGTAACTCACCTTCGATTTGCCGACGATATAGTTCATTATGGCAGATCAACTGGAGGTTAGCGCTATGATCAATGACCTCAATTACGTCTCCAAACAAGACAAATAAATTGTGTAAGACCTCCGCTATACGGTTAATGGAATATCACAGAATGATAATTAAAATTAAGAAATAAAACTAAGTAAATACAAAATAACAACGTACTAGGTGGCATAATTTCTTTTCTGGCTAGGAGTCCGTCAGAGTATGTTCAACCTCTTACATATTTCTGCCACTAAGCAGCAGTGCGTGAGCTGCTGTGTTACTGTCTGAAGGGTATAGAGAGCAATTTAAATTACAAGCTGTATCCATCTTAGTCCTCAGAGGTGATAAAGCATTCTGTAGACATTTTTTTTAATTATTTGGAAGTTTATATGTACTGCAGTATCCACTTTCCATCAAGTGGACTTTAACGTCGTTAGTCATATCAATTTAAAAAAAATCTCTGATAACGGTAGGGCCTATTTTAATAAAATTATGCCAATCGAATAGGATATTATTATAATGGTTTCTTATATTTACGCGAACACTACACATTGAATAAAACTATTTTTACGGATTTTATCGCGTTTAATTTTACTAATTTTGATTCCCGACGTTTCGGGTGCTTTACAGCACCCATGGTCACGGGGGGGACTGAGGTGTTTGACGTCCTAATGTCAAAGTTAGCCCAGCTACCTTCAGTTTTTGAATATTAATTTTGGTCCGATCTACGCAGAATGAGCTTACAGTATCTTGAAGTCTTGCAGTGGTATGCTTGGGTTTGGATTTAATTTTGTTAATTATAGGATCCCAAGCAGATGGCAGCACCCATCCATCTTCTCTATTGAAATTAGGATGTTTTTTAATTGCAATAGCCTCGCGTATCATCCTTGGTAGGAATCGGTGTTCTTTGCGAGGATTTGTGGTCTATCAAATCTGATGTAATGGCGGGGACGATCTTGAACATGTTCACAGACTGCAGACTTCCAGAGCGTCGGTGCCTCACGTCAGCTATGTTCTTTCACGCGGGTTTTAATGGATCTTTTGTTTGTCCTATGTAGAGAGACCACATTCACAATCAAGCTTGTACACTCCTGCATCTTGTAGAGGATATTACACTTGACGGATGGTAAAATTGACTAATCTTCTTCGGCGGCTTGAAGTATGTTTTAATGGAAGCTCGCTTCAAAATATAGCCAACCTTGTCTGTGACTCCTCTGACATAGGGTAGTACAGCAGGCACACGTTCGACTGTGGCCGGCTTCACTCGGTCACTGTGACGTAGGCGCGGAACCCGAAGTCCCGCGGGACCAAAAATTAATATTCAAAAAACTGTAGGTAGCCGGGCTAACTATGACATTAGGACGTCAAACACCTCAGTCCTCTGCTGACCATGGGTGCTGTAAGCACGAGCATCGGGAATCAAAATTAGTAAAATTAAACGCGATAAAATCCGTAAAAATAGTTTTATTCAAGGATATTATTATGTTCTAATTAATAATATAATTTTATAATTTATAAATGGCCATCACGGGACGCCTGGCAGATGTGAAATATCAAAGTTGATGGTAGAATATATAATAAATGAAAACCAATAAGGGAATATGGAGTAAAAAAAAATACAAAGTGGGTATATAAGCGGTGAATGCGTCAAGTAGACTATAGCCGAATAGAAAGGCACACGCAATACACAACTGAAATAGAAAAGCAACGAAGTGTATGTGCCTTGTATGTGCGTGATACTCGCACGCACAAGAGATTCGAGAGCGGTAGCGTAGAGGGTGCATGCCGCCATAAGAGAGCGTCATGCCACTTGGCGTCACGGCATAGGAGTCAATTTTATTGCCAAGGCGCGCCAATAGATGCTTGACATCAAAAAACATACATTGCCTAACAATAGGTAATATTCAAAATAGCTGTCAAAACCATAAATGTTTATGAAAGGCATATTTTGGCACAAATATATGCGCAATTTCCATTTAATTAGGTTATTTAGGTATCCTAAATTACGCGGAGTTAACAGCCACGTAAATTGATATGGTGCAGATTGTTCCAGTAAGCTTCAAATTGCTTTTCAAATAGCGTGAACCACAATAAACCATATTGCTGAGTTAGTGATATTTATATTCAATACGACATTCCACAATGATACGAATTACATAGTAGTTTGTTGCATGTTGACTCGTTCGACGTGGTGGGGTTGCAAGAAAGATAATAATTATAATAAACCTGCAGCATGGCTCAACCACGTAAAAAATAATTCTGAAGTTCTCTAAGAAAATTACCAGAATTATCCCTTCTTCTATTTCATCAGTCATAAAATTCCATTAATAAACATGAGCTTCTCTCTTTGTAGTGAGTATTTGCCTTAATCATCACGCATGGCAAGTAGAATGACGATTGAAAGAAAAAAGAAAGAAATTTACAAAGAATTTAAAATAAAATTTTTGCATAATAAAGTTAGAGCAAAAGAAAAACAAACTAAATAAACTAGATGGCGCCACGGCTTCACCCATATACACAATTTTTTCCATTCTGTATAGTGAAATATCACTTTTACTTACTGTTAATTTGTACATACCCAACCTTATTTATTTCCGAAGACAATAAGAATTTTAAATTAGTAATATTTTGTACAAAAGTTTTGAAACTGCGAACATTTATAATTTTAAAAGAAATTCACAAGGGGTGTAAAACGGCGGCATCTAATTTCGCCACAGCAGCGCTCATCAATATTCATAGACCATTCTCTGTCATGCTTCGATGGCTGGAAAACCGTAAATTTATCACAACCATTCTGCACCATGACGTATCAGTCTCAGGAATATTTTCTATTTGATATTTCTATTTTAAAATCATGGGATCTTCAATATTTTAAACTAAAAAATGTCTACTTTTTCTGGTCACACTGTGTATAGAAAAAGACCCATACCAACCGCTATTTAAATGGTGAATCGCACCATCGTCCATCACAGTTAGCTACCATGGGAAAATCTTTGTTTCAGAGAGCACGAGGATCTGTGACAGAAAACATCTGGCCGCCGAGCTTCAGCACGTCGAGCAAGTATTGCAAGAAAACAAGCTTCGGGTCCCGCGCCTACGTCACAGTGACCGAGTGAAGCCGGCCACAGTCGAGCGTGTGCCTGCTGTACTACCCTATGTCAGAGGAGTCACAGACAAGGTTGGCTACATCTTGAAGCGAGCTTCCATTAAAACATACTTCAAGCCGCCGAAGAAGATTAGTCAATTTTTACCATCCGTCAAGTGTAATATCCCTCTACAAGATGCAGGAGTGTACAAGCTTGATTGTGAATGTGGTCTCTCTTACATAGGACAAACAAAACGATCCATTAAAACCGCGTGAAAGAACATATAGCTGACGTGAGGCACCGACGCTCTGGGAAGTCTGCAGTCTATGAACATGTTCAAGATCGTCTCCGCCATTACATCAGATTTGATAGACCACAAATATGTAGTAATCTTATGGTTAACTAGCGACCAACCCTGGCTTCGACTGGATAGTATCTATTGATATGGAGTTATTTAGATTTAAAATAATCAAGGACCATTTATTTTATAAAATATTCATATTTTTTTTCTCAATAAATCTCTAGGTTTTCGGATAAATGATTGCCTGGATCATTCACTTAAAACAGTAAACTTTAATTACAATACATTCAGCCATTCCGAAGATTAAGCCTGGACATAATGACAGAAATATAGACAGAAAAATAATTTAAAATTGTTGTTCACCATACTGTATCATGTAGTGGCGGTGATTAGCGATGTAAGAATATCCACTACCCCATATCATCCCGTGTTTGTCGTAAGAGGCGACGTAGAAACTAATCAGGAAATTAATAGGAAATTAATTAGGTTATTTAGGTATCCTAAATTACGCGGAGTTAATAGCCACGTAAATTGATATGGTGCAGATTGTTCCAGTAAGCTTCAAATTGCTTTTCAAATAGCGTGAACCACAATAAACCATATTGCTGAGTTAGTGATATTTATATTCAATACGACATTCCACAATGATACGAATTACATAGTAGTTTGTTGCATGTTGACTCGTTCGACGTGGTGGGGTTGCAAGAAAGATAATAATTATAATAAACCTGCAGCATGGCTCAACCACGTAAAAAATAATTCTGAAGTTCTCTAAGAAAATTACCAGAATTATCCCTTCTTCTATTTCATCAGCCATAAAATTCCATTAATAAACATGAGCTTCTCTCTTTGTAGTGAGTATTTGCCTTAATCATCACGCATGGCAAGTAGAATGACGATTGAAAGAAAAAAGAAAGAAATTTACAAAGAATTTAAAATAAAATTTTTGCATAATAAAGTTACTAAGAAAAACAAACTAAATAAACTAGATGGCGCCACGGCTTCACCCATATACACAATTTTTTCCATTCGGTATAGTGAAATATCACTTTTACTTACTGTTAATTTGTACATACCCAACCTTATTTATTTCCGAAGACAATAAGAATTTTAAATTAGTAATATTTTGTACAAAAGTTTTGAAACTGCGAACATTTATAATTTTAAAAGAAATTCACAAGGGGTGTAAAACGGCGGCATCTAATTTCGCCACAGCAGCGCTCATCAATATTCATAGACCATTCTCTGTCATGCTTCGATGGCTGGAAAACCGTAAATTTATCACAACCATTCTGCACCATGACGTATCAGTCTCAGGAATATTTTCTATTTGATATTTCTATTTTAAAATCATGGGATCTTCAATATTTTTAAACTAAAAAAATGTCTACTTTTTCTGTTATGAATATTATATGTTGTTAATGGAATAAGGGTGACAAACGATCACACAGTCCACCTAAGTAAGTGGACGCTGTGTATGTGAAGTTCGCGAACACGCATCGGGGCTGGGTGGCGGACCTTTCCTTGCCCTAAAACCCTCTCAGAAATGAGAGGAGGCCTGTGCCCAACTGTGGGACGTATGTATAGGCTGCAATATTAACTTTTAACTTTAACTACAAGCAAAAAAAAAAGCAATCATTATAAAATAATTCCATAACTTTAAGGCTGGGTGACGGTAAAAAACCGAATACGATAATCATCATCATAATCGTCATCATCAATACAGCTCTTCAAGTCCACTGCTGAACATAGGTCACCTCCAACGAATGCCACAAAGCACGAGGCTGAGGCACTGCATCCATCCACTTGTTGCATCTCTTACCCGATCGTCACTCCATCTATTGGCCCTAAGCTACGCTTACCTGCACGAGGCTGCCACTCAATAACCTTTCTTACCCATGTAATACGACAATTTAATGTTTTAAAACTTTAATACAAGAAACATATTATAATATTACACATAAATCAAAATTATTAAATATCCATAAAATCAAACATTAGATATCGCTGATCGTATGTTTATTTAATTTAATTTATTTATTTAATTTTTATAATAAGACACCTTAAAATAAGGGCGATAATGAGCGGACTTTATGCCTAATGGAATTCTCTAACAGGTGTTATAAAATTTAAATGTATACAAAATATTATGACCTCAGTTATAAATTATGCTGATAATGAATAGTATGATATTTCCATTTTCAAAATGTACACCTACATTATCACGTATGAAGACATTATTTTAAGAGCTAATGGTGTGGATAAATATCGCTTTGATCTATCTTTAGATCACGGTCTTATTTTATTTTGAGCTGGTAAAAGTAAGCAACGTGGGTGGCGATGTAATTATAATCCGCTTTTGAGATAAATTTATGTCAATTTATTAATAATACCTACATAATGAGTGTATTTTTATTACAAAACTTGCTTGGTTTAAAAAACATAATGGGACTGTGTTCTTAATTTTCACCGCTAAAAATTAAAACCAGAATTTATTTTAACATTCTGTTAGTCCTCATATTCAAATGGTATTCGATTAAAAAAAAAAAACTATTAAATAAAATAACTTTAAGGGATTTATCGTGTGAATAATTTAACTTTTAATAAAAAGTAAAAGCTGGTTTCACAGAATTAGTTATTTGAAGTCGGATTTTACTTTTAACTAAATGTTTAAATTTTGACCAACCAAAAGAGTGGAATAATTTGCCGGCGAATATCTTTCCGCCTGAATACAATCTGGGCGTCTTCACGGCAAGAGTGAATAGGCTTTTGTTACGCTCAGACAGTGCGATTTACGATCTAAGGCTACATCACCACTTACCTCCAAGTGAGATTGTGATCAAGCACTGACTTATAATAAGTAAAAAAAAACAGTATACTAAGGAATAAAAAAAGGGTAAAGGTTGAAAATATAAAATTTCACCCATTATTTTTCCATCCTTAGTGGTGGAATTTTTTCTTCAAATTTATATGGAACCACCCTGAAGTAAATAGGTTATTTAAATAGGTTATTAAATCATCAGAATCCATTCTCAGTTGAAAATATATTGCGGAACATACAAAAAAACAGGCAGTAAAGATATTATTTTTATTTCCCGACGTTTCAGCTTCACAATTATCACGTAGGGACCGAATTGTTCAACATCCTGACTAAATATCTATTTATGATCCGATCTAAGCTTGACTCAGCGATCTCTAGCTTGGTTTAAGGTTTTATTATATTAACTACAGGATTTAATTTCACTAATTCCAAACAAAATTTGGCAGCACCTAGCCATATTTTTGATTAAATCTCAATGTAATACGTTATAAGACGTTTGTACGCGGTACAAATTTGTAGCACGAATGGGTCAGCTTGACCGGGGTAGGACCACGCCCTTACAGAAATACCAGCGTAAAATGGCAGCTTGATGCTGCTGTGTGTCGTATGGTGAGTTTAGAGAACCGAAGATCCTATTAAATAGAAACAAGGCATTCTATCTTAGTCCTCAGGGTGACAAAGCATCTGCGTTTTAATTCTAATCGAGGATATATGAAGATGTCTATGGACCACAGCATCCACTTTCCATCAGGTGGACTAAGTGTGATAGTTTGTCACCCCTATTTTGTATATAAAAAAACAAGAAACGAAATTTTAACTTCATGTGTCAAAAATAAAACGATTACAATATTATATTTGCGATTTAATATCTAGACCTTCATCACCACCAAACTGAGGTGGAATTTTATGTAATGACTGGCTTACAATAAGTTAAAAAAAATAATGTTATATTTACGCGGAACTTTTACATTCAATAAAACTACTTTAACGAATTTTATGACGTTTAATGCAGACTGCACATTTCCTTGGTTCAGTCATTGTGATCATATCTAAGGCAACCCTCGCAATTACATCAGTATTGATAAACCACAAATCCTCGATAAAGAACATCGATTCCTACCAAGGATAATTCGTAAGAATATTGGAATTCAACAAACATTCTAATATCAATAGAGAAGGTGGCTGGGTACTATCATCTGCTTGGGATCCTACAATAAATAAAATTAAAACCAAGCCAAAGCGTACCATTGCAAGACTTCAAGAAACAGTCAGCTCATTCTGCGTAAATCAATTAAACATTTTTAAATGGTATAGCTAAAGGTACTCCGGTTTATCTATGACATCGGGACGTCCAATACCTCAGTCCCGTAAAGTACCTATATAGGTAAAATCCGTAAAAGTAGTTTTATTCAAAGGAATCAATATCTAAAGGTTACTTCTAGATAGTTTTACTATTCAAATAAAAATAAAAATTAAGCACAATCAAATTATACAATGAATGCAAACGTGCTCAACAGGGAAAATAAACAGTCAGCTAAATCTCGCTCTTAACTAAATAATTCGGAAGACACAGTCCATGAAATGCAATTAGGAAACAGCGAGTGATGCCCCTCACAAAGGCTTATATACACTACACTGCAGGCCAAGAAAAGAGGGCGGGGAATTTTAATATTAATCATACAATATTTATTACCATAATAAAAAAAAAAACTAAAGTTAAAAAGTTTAACTATCATACAATCTTGTTTTCAAGTTTTGAGATATACCTGACGAGAAGATGTGTCGTAATCTCCCGAACGCTGCTCAGCCGATTTGGATCCGTCAATTAACCTCTCAGTCGAAGTTCGACTTACCTAGTCTGACTATTTGTCCCAGGTAAACATACTCGTCAACAACTTCGAGCTTATTGCTCCCAACAAGTACCGGCATAGGTGTGGCATGGACATTACACATGAAAACAAGATTGTACAATCAGTACGTGTTGCCAGTGATGACTTATGGATCTGAGCTGGCTGAATGGGGAAGCTCAAGGGTCGCTCAGCGAGCTATGGAGTGAGCTATGTAAGGGGTTTCTCTGCGTGATAAACTTAAAAATTATTATATCCGCAGTAGAACCAGAGTAACCGATATAGCCCAGCGGATAAGTAAGCTGAAGTAGCAATGGACCGGCCATTCAGCGGAAGCCTCGTACCGGTAGGCGAAGTGTGAGGCGCGCCCACTAAATGGAGCGACGAACTGGTAAGACATGCAGCAAGTCAATGAATACAGGTGGCTTAGTACCGTGCTTTGTGACATTCCTTGGGGGAGGCCTATATTCAGCAGTGGACTTGTGAAGGGCTGTAATTATGATGACTATCAACTATCATACAGCCCTACTCCCCACGGTATAGTGAAAAGAAAACTGATTGCGTTTCCTTGCTGAATGACTATACTTAGCCTTTGAGCGAGAAAAGAACCATACATATCACCAGTGATGACCAGTCGCGGATACAGTTCTTTTTGGAACTTCACCGCACGTGGAACCCACTGGCCAATAGTCTCCACAGTAAATGCCACAAATATGTGTTTATCTCTAAGAACCGATCCATAAGATGATAGGCTGCTAAAGTACGCAAGTGTCATCCCATACAAGGGCTTTAGCTCTTTCCAAAGCGACCAAAGTTATACCGTCGGGTTTCTTGCCTTGGTCTCTAAATATTCCACAAGGCTCCAAAACTGAGAGAATAATTATAGAGACAAGAGTTCTTCGGATAACATTTTTAAAAGAACTGTGACAGGACAACCTAACAGTACCTTATTATGTTTTTTTTATAGGATAGGGTGACAAACAAACACACAGTCCACCTGATGGTAAGTGGTTGCTGCGACCCATAGACATCTACATCTATCCTCAATAAAGAATCAAAATGCAGATGCGTTGTCACCCGTGAGGGCTAAAATGGAATGTTTCTTTTCCAGTAACAAGGGTCTTATTAATGTATTTTTATTGTGTAAAATTGATTAATATTTTAATTTATGAAATTATTAAATGTTTCAATAGATAATCAAAAATCATAGGCCAATGTTACTGTTATGTGCATTTGTTTTTAATTTAAGTGAAATGTTTTTTATATTTTTGTTAAATTAAATATTATTATATGAAAGATATCATAATATTTTGTCCTGTGATATTTAATATTAGGGATGATTTATAACATATTAAATACGACTTACATACTATACAAATGTCACGATTGTGAATTTTAAGAAAATTGAATAAAGAAAAAGCTAGATCCAAATTTTTTGGCCTTTATATTTCACTTAGTATAACGAGTTCTAGCGAGCACTGGACAATCATAGCACTATTTAAATACTTTGTTTTGAATAAACTGTCGGCTAAAGTAACTTTGCACGTATTTTAGAGCCATGCTAAGAAAAAATAGAGGAGTTTTTGTTATTTAAGTAAGATGACAAATGAGCACCTATTCCATCTGATAGTAAATGGATGCTGTGATTCTAATAATAATAATAATAACAATAAAACAATAATCCTTTATTTCCAATCACAATGTCTCAGATGACCGTGAAAATAAACAATTACTTCACTAATGAGTGGCCATTGTGAGAGAGCGGAACCTGTACTAGGATTTATAGAATAGGATAGGATTATTAGGAAGATGCTGCTACCAGTCTCCTGGTTTGCTTCCTTCTGTCGCCTCTTATGACACCCACGGTACGATATGAGCTAGTGAACATCTCACACCGCCACTACACGGTTACTATTTAATACTATAATGTCTGAAATTATGTTATTGTATTAGCATAGGCAACGAAATATATTGCATACATACACTCCAATATACACCGGATGCCTCGTACAATAAATCCGTCAATTTATCTGCGTCGAGTCGGCCCATTTGTTCTATAATTAGTTGGAATAAAATGTCTCGTCCCCTTTGATCTGGATCTTATTAGTCTTAACATCTTAAGTAGCGTACGTTTTCGTTTTCGTATGCAAGGTGACGGATATAACGCTTTGAATGTGTCACAGTTATTGATGCGTCCGGTGCAATCAGTTATTTATTTTCTTTTTTTTTCTTTTTTTTTGAAAATCTTTGATACAGCTCGACCGATTGACTTGAAAATATAATCAGCTTGAAGTCTCAATAAACACTTTCGAACGCCGTGTCGCCCATCTCGATCGGTTGGTTCGTTCTAAAGATATCGTACGATAAAATTTTATTTACATACATACATACACACACACACGCACATACACATGGCTATGCGTGCTCGTTGGTCACCCTTATTCTTTAAAAAGTGTGCGTGTCAGCTCCTATGCGTGAATGGAGTTCACTCCCGAAAAACTACATTTATTTTTATTATTATTATTATTACAATAGGCAAAGGAAGAGCCATACTGCAGCTAAATTAGTAGTATAGTTGTAGCACGAATGGGTCGGCTCGACCGGGGAAGGACCACGCTCTCACAGAATACCCGCGTAAAATAGCAGCTTAACGCTGCTGTGTTTCGTATGGTGAATGTAGAGAACCGGAGACCCTTTTTACTGGAAATGAGGCATTCCATCTTAGTCCTCACGGGTAACAACGCGTCTGCATTTTGATTTGTAATCGAGGACAGATGTAGATGTCTGTGGGCCACAGCAACCACTTACCACCAGGTGGACTGTGTGCTCGTTTGTCACCCTTATTCTATAAAAGAATAGGAAGTAAATTATCCCATATATTTATTTATGTTGATTTTATAAAATATGTTACATTAATTATTAGTTGTATTACATAAAAATATATGACTCATATTACATTTTTCATTTTGCGTTGTGATGCACGAGTATATTGCATAAACCTTAGCCGCTTCACTTTTTGTTAACGCTTGATTTCACTACAAATCTATTTAAAAAAAAAGTAAACTAACTAAAAAGTAACCTTTAATAAACTCCAAAAAGAAAAAGAAAATAATATATTATGTTAATTTGAAGAGTCGTATCGTAAACTCAATTTTGTATCATAAAATACATTGTTAAGATCCGCGCCAGTACTCTGAATGTAGTGTTTGACATCGATGACATTGAAATAAGTATACTAACGTTACAGCATTTATACCTCCTATTGCTGAGCACAAGTCTTATCTCACTTCTGAGAGGTTTATGGAACCATTAGTCCGCTATGTAGCTTCATTGCCCGTTTTCGGACTTCACATATTCTTGAAATATTTTATTCCCCAACATGCAGGTTTCCTCACGATGTTTTCCTTCACCGCGGAGCACGAGGTTAATCAGCACTTAAAATTGCAATTGAAAGTTTCATTGGTGCCAAAAGAATGCCGGGCAATAACAATATCCTTTTCTAAATATTCAGTCCTGAAACTTTTGACGCATCCGTATGTAGCGCAGTGACTAATCGTTTAGTCGCGGCGCTGCAGGAACGCGGGTTCGAATCCTGCACAATACAAGTGTTCGCCTCGCATGGTCCGCATGGGCATGGATGTGTATTCGTGTAGAATTTATGTATGAATACTATCTCTACGATACAGGAGAAATTCCTAATAACGGCTTGTTTTAAAAAAAATGTCCTTATACCTATATAGAGGGCACGTGGTAAATCAGCAGTTAAAAGTGCAACTGACAATTCTATTGGTGCCAACGGGGAATCAAATCTAGGTTGCTCTTGTATTGTGAAATTTACAATGGGACCTATTTAGCCTATTAATTTAATTTCACAACATTATCAAACAAAATTTAAGCCAAAATAAGTTAGAAGAAGTAAGCTAAAGTTAGTTAAAGGCCGGCAACGCATCTGCAATTCCCCTGGTGTTGCAGTTGTTCATGGGCGGCGGTAGTCACTTAACATCAGGTGAACCGCAGGCTCGTTTGTCCCCTCTCCTATAAAAAAAAAGCTATTCACGTAGCAGAGCCACGCTGCAGGTATAAGGTAAGAGCATCTGTTTCCGCTGGTTTCCGCGGTATTTTTACTAAAACTTGAAGGGAGATCGAAAATTAAGCATTTATTGTACCGTTTTGAAGGTTTGGCTATTTTAATCGTAACCATTATTGTTTCTACTCTTGAAACAGAAAATGGGTTTACCTATTAGATTTTCTATTTGTATTCTAAATTAATTAAATATGAAAAGAAGTCGGGGGTGCCTTATTCCGATGTAAAAATCCTTACTCCGATGTATTTGGTTTCTAATTTCAAGTGTATAAAATGCAAAGAAAAAAGTTGGAAGGATAATGAGTTCATTATCCTACAATCAAAATTATTATAATTTAAAAAAATGTGAATAATAATCCCGTGGTTATAGACTTGACAAGTTTAATTCATTTTTAATAATGCAATAATTAATTGAAAAGGTGTTGTTGACCAATTTTGATTTTCCTTCACAAATCTACAGCGAGAAAAAATTTACGAGAAGTAATCTTTTTGTACTATTATGTAGGTATGTGAAATTTTGTGAGGATAGATGGTTTGATTGTTGTATAAGCATCCATCCTCATAATCAATATTATAGACATTCAATACTTATGAAATAAAATCCTATTATTACCTAATAGCTATATATATATATACATAGCTAATAAATTTTATTTATATTAATACTCGTCGTTTAATTACAATAGTAGTACAAACAATATGTTCAGTCGGTTCTCTCTAAAGCAAGTCATTGTGTAAAATGATATTATCTTGCTAGCTCTACTCTCTCACTTGAATATCTTGTCTTCAGCCCAGGATTGGTTCTAATCATATCTTCTTGAATTCAATGAATTAACAAAATACCTAAATAGATCACTTTTGACCAGCTATAATCAGTGAATGAAACGCAAAAGTATACATCGGAAATTGATTTTAATATTGATTGTCTTTTTAAGTTGTTGAACCCAAAACGAGAAGGGCCTGATCAAAATACAACCCTTAAATTAAAAAAGGAAATCAAGTATCTGAAATCGCTATTACGCGGTAAACGTTGGAAAAAGGAACCGGCTGAAATATCTGGCACCTAATGCCGCGGTATTTTCAAGACGTATTTTCACTTTGATTTATTCAGAGGAACATACATAAATTGAGTGATTTCGATTAAAAATATAATCCTTGAAATAATTTTACTTAAAGAGTTATACACGCGGTACAAAATAATAAAAAAATCACTATTTAAAAAAAAGGTACTCACGTGCACATGGTCCAAAATGTATGAAACTTGGGTTCGGAATGCTAACGCAAAACTAACCAATTGTTTTAAAACGTATACACTTTACTCCAGACCTTTGATGATATAACTACGCAATTTATAATCTATACTAATATAATAAAGCGGAAGAGTTTTTTGTTTTTTTGTTTGTTTAAACACGCTAATCTATGGAACTACCAGTCCGATTTCAAAAATTCTTTGTTATATTATAGCCAGATTCATGAGGAATAGTATAGGCTATCTAGCATTGGGCTACATCTCTCAGCTAGCTTTAAATATTGTTAACCCGTCAAGCGCCTGGCCATACGATACGGTTTTCATTAAAAGTGAAAAAACCGCGCTTCGGGACATTTTCTGCGCCCCCGGGAGGGGAGGGAGAGTAGGTAAAATTTTACTTTGCTCTATAACGTACATATGCCGATAGATAAAAGTACTCCGTTAATCTAGCCAAGTTTTTAGTTAAAATGATTGAACTACATGAGCGAGCTGTCATGCCAGATGCGTGATATACGCGGGTGAAACCGCGGAGCACAGCTAGTATAATATAACATCAATTGAATAAGAGATCTTGCAGTAAATAAGATCTTGTAAATCGCTCCTAAACGCAGTTGTTCTAAATACCTCGGAATATGGTGCCAATTTTAGAACCCCTCGAAGTAAGGTGTCTGTACTTTATCACTGCATTCCATCTTAGTCCTCAGGGGGGTAGATGTGTATGGGTTTCAGCATCAATTTTGTGTGACTGTGTGCTTGTTTGTCACCCTTATTCTATAAAAACGTAAAAATTATAAAAGCTCTAAATATCGTTTCAGACGCAACTTACAGAACATTTAAGTTAAGATAAAATGAATTGATCACTCGCTTAACTTCCTGTGAATTCTTCTTCCAGTTGAGGAAAAAGTGCCCACTCTGAAACTGATGACGATTGGTACTACACAAATTTCCAGTGATGAGGGTTCTTATCGGCGAACGGTGAAAAAAATATTACTTATGAAAGCTTCGAAACGAATTCTAAAACAAGATTCTCAACTTTCAAAATTACTGTTTACGGGAAAATCTTATATACATATGTATTTACGAAAACACTACATATTAAATAAATCTATTTTTACAAATTTTAAAGTTAAAGTTTAATTTTGCTTATATTTTATTCCCATGGTTAAAGTTAATAATTAATAGCTTTTTTTTTTTATAGTATCGGGTGACAAACGAGCACACAGTCCACCTGATGGTAAGTGGCTGCTGTGACCCATAGACATCTACATCTATCTTCAATAAAGAATCAAAATGCAGATGCGTTGTCACCCGTGAGGACTAAGATGGAATGCCTCTTTTCCAGCAAAAAGGGTCTCCGGTTCTCTACACTCACCATACGAAACACAGCAGCGTCAAGCCGCTATTTTACGCTGGTATTCTGTGAGAGCGTGGTCCTTCCCCGGTCGAGCCGACCCATTCGTGCTACAACTATACCAGTAATATAGCTGCAGCATGGCTCTACCACGTAAAAAAAGGTGAAGGTACTCTTGGTAAAATTTGACATCGGGACCTCAAACTCCTCAGCCCCCCGTGACCATGGCACTGCTTAGCACTCGAGACGTCGGAAATTAAAAGTAAGTAAAATTAAACGCGAAGAAATCCGTAAAAATTGTTTTATTAATAAATTCCGTAGCTCAGCAATGTGGCTTCAATTCTGCCTAGGAGTCCATCTGGGTAGTAAGTGTTGCCCCGGGGGAAGAGGGGGGGTTACGTTCCTAACGGAGATCCCGGTTTCCCTCGTTACAGTTGAATGAGGCTAATGAGCGAATAACACAATTTAAAACATATATAGATAACCTTAACGCCTCCCAGACTCAAAGCCTGTTCTCTGAGCTTGTGCAATGTAATACTTCAAGAATTTTACAGCAACCTGCAACAATAGATTTGACTGGTGACCACTCTTCCACTTCAGGAAACACAGTAAGGATTAATTGCAGCAAAACCAAATTGAAGAAGTATATAAAAGTTAATAAATACATAAGGAAAGTACAAAAATTAATAAAAAATAAGATTAATACCAAAATTATGTTAATTTATGTAAAGAAAAGCAAGCATTGATATATGAACTTAAGTTGTATTCAATTGAGGTGGATAACATAAAAAAATGTTATGAGACTGACGTAGAGTGCCTTAAATCAGAAATATTATCACTTACTAACTCCCTTCAAACTGTGTCCAATAAATATAAATCAGCCCAAAACGAAATAAAAGAACACATACTGGCTATGGATAATCTGGTAAAGACATGTAAATATAATGAGGAGAGTTTTGACTCCTTAGTTAAACATCAATGTGAGTGTCAGCATTCAATACCAGCTTCTTCAGAGTCGGTGTGTGCTGATAATATTATACCACCACCAAAACTCTATGACAGTGCCATAGCAGAGGAGCTTAAAATAAAAAATTACTCAAATATTAACAAAAATAATATAATTGTGTATAGCGATGACATGGGAAAAAATGTAGGCATAACTTTAAATAACTCTTTAAAGGGACAAAAAATTACAAATTGCTGCATGCTCGGAGCATCTTTTAGTGACATCCTAAATAAAATTATAGTTACTAAATTTTGCCCAAATAGTACAATAATAATTTTTGTTGGTAGAAGAGGCAGTGAAAACAACAAACAGTTATTAAGATATATTGAACAACTTAATAACTTAAATGTACACAAAATTGTCTTGTTCACACTGCCTTACATACAGGGATTGCCACAGGAAAATAATCTAAGACATAATTTAAATATACAAATGAATAATTTAATATGTAACAATAATTTAAATTTGACATATAATTATGATAATAATGACAAATTTCATGTAATTGACATAAATAACTTAATAAAAATATTTGGACAAAAGATAGGTATTACCTATCCAAATATAATTTAAGACTGGTAGCAAATGTGCTATCTTATTATTTACTTTTTAACTCAGCCAAGTTTTTGGCTACCAAGGCTGCTTTTATTGAGCATGATAATCATTTGACATTTAATTTGGAATCAGTTCCAACAAATTTAAATTAGTAAATGCGACAATAGAGGCAATCTCTAGCAATAATAAGAGTTTAATTAATTTTGAATGCAGCCCACAAATAAGTAATAAAAATTGTTTACACCTGGTGCATCAAAATATACAAGGCATGATGGGCAAAGAATTGGAAGTTGAATTGTTTTTAAATAGTAACAATATACATATCCTTTGTATTACTGAACATTGGCTAAAAGATTATAATTTCATGTTTAATTTCAGAAATCACCACGTAGTCAGTTCCTTCAATACAGAAAAAAGTTTACGTGGTGGCTCCTTAATATTAGCAGATAAATCATTATTATATAAAGAACGTAAGGATATTGTGAGCCTCTCTGTTGAGCGAATTGTAGAAATGGCTTGTGTCGAGCTCGAGCACCTCATTGTTGTAAGTGTTTACAGACCCCCACGTGCTACTTATGGCTACTTTGAAAGAATTGTGGAAGAAGTTTTGCTCAAACTTAGTAAACAGAACAAGTCTGTTGTAATATGTGGAGACTTTAACATCAATCTCCTTGAAACTTCTTCCATTAGTATTAAGTTTAGCCCATTGTTTAAATCGTATAATCTTGTTAATTTATTCTTAGAACCAACACGTATTGCTGGGCCTACTGCAACCTGTATAGATAATATTTTTACAGATATTAAGCGCTTGCATAAATCAATTATTTAAAATTTAAGTTCAGATCACAAAAACAGAAAAATAAGAAAGTTGTGTTTGTTCTAATAAATGACCATCGCTTGGAGAGGCTTAGAAGTAATATAATAAAAAGACTTCCATCACTTTCATTTAAAAATAGTGCTAATTATTTGTATGGTATGTTATTTAAAAATATAACTTGTGAATTTAGTACAATATTTACTTCTAAAACTTTCTCTTTTAACAGTCGCAAATCATTTAATGAATGGGCGACAGTAGGAATTTATAAAAGTAGGCGAAAGTTATATGAGCTTTATAATGAAAGATCATATAATACTAGTGTTATATTTAGAGATTATGTAAAAACATATTCTAAAATATTTAAAAAAGTGTGCTACACAGCTAAGGCTTTACATTTAAGTAACAAAATTAAAACTGCATCCAACAAAATTAAAATGACCTGGAGAATAATAAATAGTGAAACGGGCAGGTCAAACCGCACAACTCAGATTTTCAATTGAATATTAACAACAGTTTAACTCGATCTGATCAAGAAGTTGTTATGGCTTTTGAGAAACATTTTACTGATGTTCCTTTTTGACAACAAAATCATTAAATTCTTCTCCTACTGTCGCCGAATCATTGCTTAAACAAAATGTAAAGGCTTGTTCAAATACTTTTAAATTCCATAGAGTATTGCCAAAAGATATCGTTAAATATTTTAAAACAATTGATGTTAAGAAAACGGCAGACTTATGGGGGATTTCCGTTAAAGTTATTTTATCTATAATAGATATAATAGCACCTTATCTAGCCACTATATTTAATACAAGCGTCGAATCTGGTGTGTTTCCTTATTTAATGAAACATAGTAAAGTCTTAATCTTTATTTAAATCTGGTAGTACATAAGACCCCGCCAATTTAAAAACATTTAGTAAAATTTTTGAAAAAAAAATTTTAGATCAGATCTTAAGTTTCTTTAATATTAATAAATTTGCTACATAAAAATCAATTCGGTTTTACAAGGGGTCGCTCGACAACTGACGCTGGAGTTGAGCTTATTAAACATATTTTTTGTGCATGGGAGAATACGGAGGATGCTTTGGGTATATTTTGTGACCTTTCCAAGGCCTTCGACTGTGTTCACCATGAGACATTAATCAGGAAGCTACAGTACTATGGTGTCAAGAACACAGCGCTTAAACTTATTATTTCATATTTAAGTAATAGAATGCAGAAAGTTATTATCAATGGTAAAAGTTCTTCCGGGTCACCTGTACTAATGGGTGTCCTCAGGACTCGATTCTCGGCCCATTTCTATTTCTGGTGTATATTGATGACTTACCTTCCTTGTAGAGGATAATCATGATATAGTATTATTTGCTGATGATATTTCCTTGATTTTAAACTTAAAAGTCAATCATTTAAATGTGACGAAGTGAATAATGCTATATCAAAATTAATGCATTGGTTTAACGTTAATAATCTACATTTAAACGGAAATAAAACTAAATGTATTAAATTTACAACAACGAATGTTAAAAATCTGGGTACCAATGTGTTTTAAATGGGAAGAACTGAGCCCTGTTGAATCCACTGTTTTCTTGGCATCACTCTCGACGCAAAGCTTCAGTGGGGCCCCATATATCCAAACTAGCAAGCAGACTAAGTTCTGCAGCCTATGCTGTAAAAAGATTAGAGGTCTCACTAGTGTCGAGACAGCTAGACTAGTTTATTTCAGTTATTTCCATAGCATAATGTCTTATGGGATTTTGCTATGGGGAAATGCAACTGATTCAGAAACTATTTTTGTTTTACAGAAGAGGCCATTAGAGCTATTTACAACCTAAAACCGAGAGAGTCTCTTAGAGATAAATTTAAAGAAATAAATATATTAACTTTGGCCTCTCAGTATATTTACGAAAATTTAATGTTTGTTCACAAAAACAAAGGTAGTTTTAGTAAAAAAAGTGATATACATTCTGTAAACCTAGGCACAAGCACAAGCTAGTGATACCAGTTTCTCGACTCCACAGAGTCAGTAATTCATTCTTGGGGCAATGTATACGCTATTACAACAAGGTCCCGGAAAGTGTACAGGCTCTCTCTATTACCAAGTTTAAATGTTTTGTTAAGCTGAAACTGTATAAAAAGGGTTATTATAGTATAAATGAATATATAATTGATAATGACCCCTGGGAATGAGGTGGTCGCTTCCAAGCAGTTTCTAAAATAAATTTTGTACTTAAATAGTTTGTACAAATATTAATGTAAAATTTACTTTTAAAAACAAGTCCCGCTGGGTTTCTTGCTGGTTCTTCCCAGGACAGAGGTTTTTTTTCGAACCAGTGGTAAAGTAAAAAATGACTTTCAATAAGAATTACACATGTAATCTATATTGAATAAAAAATTATTCTATTCTATTCTATTCTGTTCTACGCTGATGGTGACCAACGTGGGGTTTTAACCGGTAGAAGTCCCGCATAACTTTCCCGTTGCCCTTGCAGCAAAAGGTATCCAAGAGGATTTCCCCACGTTTAAAGGAGTTAATCAGTCTGTACAGATTCCGTTACCGTTACAGCCTATCAAAGTCCACTGCTCAACATAGGCCTTCCCCATAGATTGCCCCATAAAGCCATTATTGCCACGCTTGGCAAGCGGGTTTGTAACCGCAGTTTTTTTTTTAGTCTTTATTAGGAAGAAGCTGTTGCCCATCTCTTGATATTTTTCCCTCTGTCGCCTCTTACGACACCCACGGGATGATATGGGATAGTGGATATTCTTACACCGCCACTACACGATAACACACACAGATTCCACTAATCAACAAATTTCTGTCGCCTAACAGTCGTATAACCACAGCTGCGTTCCTGTTTTAAGTGAAAAAAAGCCAGCTATATTACTGGTATATTTGTAGCACGAATGGGTCGGCTCGACCGGGGAAGGACCACGCTCTCACAGAACACCAGCGTAAAATAGCAGCTCAACGTTGCTGTGTTTCGTATGGTGAGTGTAGAGAACCGGAGACCCTTTTTGCTGGAAAAGAGGCATTCCATCTTAGTCCTCACGAGTGACAAAGCATCTGCATTTTGATTCGTAATCGAGGATAGATGAAGATGTTTATGGGCCACAGCAACTACTTACCATCAGGTGGACTGTGTGCTCGTTTTTCAACCTTATCCTTAAAAAAAATACAGTTACCGACCGTCATAAGTCGTCTAATTGACGAAAAGATAAGACATTTAATCTTAGTTAGGCTGCAATGCATCGGCGTAGTTCTTTGTTTGAAATCGGTTGCAGAAGTCCATGGTTTTCTAAAGCCACTTTCCATCAAGTGGACTATTGCTCATTTGTTACAGTAATGTGATAAAAAACCTTCAAAAAAGATACCAAATATACATAGAGCAAATTATGTATATAACAAATAATAAGGAATAAGTAATATAATAATATTTTCCTGCTCGTAAGGGCGAAGTCACACGTCGAATGAATATTTGAACGATTTATTCGTCATACATAAAAAAATGCATAATAAAGAGTAGTTACAACTACAAAGCTAACAAAAATAAATAATAATTTACACGCATAAACATTCACGCCCGTTATCCGGTAGGCAGAGGCTACGGCCTACCGTTTGGCACGAACCTGACAGACCTCTCTCGCCTTCTTTACATCCATATACCTACGTATACATGCTCATCGATTAAAGGTACTCTTAATAAGAATATACACAAATACAGAGAACATTTGTATGCTATGAGAGAATTTGAAAATTAGATTTTCTCGTTGGTCGTAAACGCAGTTGCTGGTCATGAGGTCCTGGGTTCGAATTCCGGTTCGGGCCAAAATCAATTATTGGGTTTTATTATTGCCACTGCACCGACCATTTTGTTGAAATGCTCCTAGGGGTTGGACTGGCTCTCAGGACCTGATGACTGCAAACGACGATCCTCGGAAGTGAATGGTAGAGTTTCTTGAGGATAATGACGAAGGCTTGAAGTTGTAGTTCATCAATTAAGAATCAAAATTCAGATGTGATGTCACCCCTGAGGACTAAAATAGAAAGCCTCGACCAGTAAAAAGAACCTTCGATTCTGCTGTTTCAATCTGGTAATCTGTTAGAAAATAATAACGAGTTGTCGTTATTACAGTACAGCTGTGCAAAGACAAATGTGAGCTTGTTTATTATAACAATTGTAAACTTACGCAGAGAAAAGCGAGCAAACTGAACACGCCCGAAAACATTAGGATCATGAAAAATTATTACATCTAAGCTGCTTAGCGTGGTACAAACAGAAGTGCAAATTGAGTTGGGCGTGTTTAACTAAAGGATGAGCCTCTGCCGTGTAAACACAGCTGATACACAAAATAGTATGTACATAGATATTCTTCAAATATCTGAATGTTCCTTTTTTGAATAACCATTTTTTTATGGAAGAGGAGGCAAACAAGCCTGCGGCTTACCTGATGGTAAGTGATCATCGTCGCTCTTAAACATCCACAACACCAGGAATTGCAGATGCGTTGCCGGCCTTTTAGGAAGAAGTAGTAGTTTTTGAAGGTCCCTAAGACGTATCGGTCCGGAAAAACCGCTCGCGGCATTATATTCCACAGTTTAGTTGTGCGAGGCAGAAAATTCCCCTTAAATCGAGATATTGAGGATGAAATTTTGATTGAATAAAACTACTTTTACGGATTTTATCGCGTTTAATTATAGTTATTTTTAAATTCCCGACGTTTCAGGTGCTTTCCAAAACCCATGGTCATGAAAGATTGAGGTGATTGACGTCCCGATGTCAGAGTTAACCCGGAGTACCTTCAGATTTTTTAATTATTAGTTTTGGTCCGATCTACGCAGAATGAACTTACTGTGTCTTGAAGTCTTGCAGTGGTATGCTTGGGTTTAGTTTTAATTTTATTAAGTACAGGATCCCAAGCAGGTGGCAGTACCCAGCCTCCGTCTCTATTGAAATTAGGATGTTTTTTAATTTCAATAGCCTCAATTATCATCCTTGGCAGGAATCGATGTTCTTTCGCGAGAATTTGTGGTCTATCAAATCTAATGTAGTGGCGGGGGCAGTCTAGAATATGATCACAAACTGCAGACTTCCCGGAACGTTTGTGTTTCACGATGGAATTTTGAGTTCTGTTTTAGTGTACGATGGAGAAATTCAGCAGCTGGAATTAATCCAAACAATTCCTCTGAGGACTCCCCGTGATATATGCGGTAGAAGATGCATGGAAGTGCAACGCCTCTTCGCAAAGCCAGTGGATTAAGCCGATCAAGTGGAAGGAGCTGATACTGGGGTGATCCGGCCCAGAGATGAGAACGTTATCCCATATGTGGCCAAACCTGCGCTTTCTAAAGCTGCAAGCGGTGGGCTGGCATGAAATACCGTCTCAATCTACTGAGCACACCAAGCTTTTTTAATGCCAGTTTAGCCTTCCCTTCCAAGTGATCGCGGAACTGTACGTCTCTTACGTACTTCGTCTCTGTACCTAAATTAGGAACAAAAGAAAAAATATATTGAATATATAGTTAAATACTTATTATTGACTGTATTGTTAGTCTGGTGGTCGTAAACGCGATTGCTGATTATGTGATCCCAGGTTCGAATTCCGGGTCCAAAATCAGTCATTGGATTTTTCTGTCAAGAAATTCTCAGTAGCAGCCTGGAGTCAGGAAGCTGGCGGTGTTTCACCCCCGTGCTTCGGAAAGTACGTAAAGCCGTTTATCGTGCTCCTGATGGGCACTTCTCTATTCGCCGGTACGGTGCCGATGCCTTGCCGGGAACCGGCCCGGCTGCCGGGAAAGCAAAAATGTATTAAATATATGGCATGAGTTTCCATTTACCGGCGCCGGCGCCGGCATTTGGATGACTTCCACCGGTGCTGTCGCCGGTGCCGGGACAGCGAGCTTCCCGCTCAATGCCGGCCTGTAAAACTGCACGTGTATTACGTACGTTATAGCCGTGTGCGTGTGCACGGGCCGAGGAAGATGGGACGCGTAGAGATTGAGACTCTAAATTGACTTATGAAATGATGAAATTAAGTAGTTGAAATATATTTTGGGATCCATTTTCAACTTTTCTAATGAGGTATAATATGTTCCTTCTAAGTGTCTTATTTTTAAGATTGGATGAATTCAAAATTTGATTTATGTCTTAAATGTAAGAGATATAACAAGCAAATACGACGACTTGACGAGACCATTTTTATGTGTTGTAAGACTGAAGTCTGTGTTAGTACTGTAATAACGACAAAAGCCCAAATACCGAGTGTAGATTGGCAGCGGCACCAGCCCAGTGGAAAAACGGAGCTCCGGCACCGGTGACGTGCCGGCCAGTGGAAAACCACCCGATCTCTCTCCGGTCATGCCGGATTGCCCATCGGACTATGAGACTGAGGCACAATGCGATATAACCCTGTGCTGCGCAAATGGCTAGTCTGCTTTGAGACTGTCTGTGGTGAAGCCGCGGGGGAAGAGTAGTTTAGTGTCCATACTTCGCAGCCGAAACTTGGTTGGCTGCGGAGCCATAGACCAGATCCACCGTTGGGGTCAGGAAGCCTGGCGCTTCCGAGTGCTCGACTTTCCTAGTCCCATGGCCTCCTCGTACCGGCCGCGGGTGGGGACCGCTGCGTAGGTGGAGTAAGAGACCACGGCGGAAGGCGCGCCTTGTGTTCTAGTGCGCCTGACCTGAGAAGGAGAAGGGGGAGGAGTTGTCCTCTCCCGAGGAGGGGCTGCCATGGGATGGCCGTAGAGGCCGTAGATGTGAGCGAAAGTGTTCCCGTGGCCCTGCCAATATGCGGCGTAGGTGGAAAATAACTTAATAAGACTATCTTATTAAGTTTTCATCAATCGGATCTGTGATCTTAAATAAATGAGAAACTTGAATTACAATTTTTAACCTACTGACTACTGACGGTTATTCGAATCTTACCCATAGTCATTTATTGTTTTTTCATGTGTTTGCATGTGTGTACATAGCTCCTGCGTATATGTATACAGATAAACATAACAAAAATCACATAAAAAATCTTAAAATATTTACGTAGCAAAATATGCTATTATTTAAATATCGAAATGTAAATATTTCTACCGAATTAAAATTGATAAAAATCCTTACTCAAAACATTTTTTCTTCTTTATCCTTCAAATCCATTATGAATAAATAGCGATATAGACATGATATACGCAGAAAAGACCAACAAGTGGAACTAAATAAATTCGTTTATTAAAATCATTTTTCCTATTGAAAAAGTTTTATTACTTTACTTATATGTAATGTTTATCTTATGTCAGAGAAAACACGAAGAGAAACCACTTTTTCATTACTTTGTTCTAGATCAAGCTAGGCTACGCATTACCAAGTTTTATTAAATTTAAACATTGTTTTGTTACCTAAGGTACTTGAGCATGTAAAACAATATTTGATTTAAATTAAATATTGCGCTTTATAGATAATAATAATACTTTTAAGGCCGGCAACGCATCTGCAATTCCCCTGGTGTTGCAGTTGTTCATGGGCGGTGGCAGTCACTTACCATCAGGTGAGCCGCATGCTCGTTTGCCCCCTCTCCTATAAAAAAAAATACTTCTTAGAAACTGAAAACGCCAATACATTTTACAATTAAATTACAATAAGACATGTCCGTATCATAAGGCGATATTATATTTAATTAATTCATTAATTCATTCATTCACACACACACACACACACACACACACACACACACACACACACATACAAGCGCGCTCACGCACACACGCACGCATATACGCACGTACACACGAACGCACACACGCACGCACACACACACACACACGCACACACGCATTATGATATGCCTGTATCGTAAAGCCGATATTATATTTTATTGATTTATTCTTTCATTCAGTCACTATAGCCCATCACTAGTTCTCTGCTGAACATAGGCTTCCCCAAATATTGCCACAAGGTAAGGTCCTGAGCCTTCAGCATCCATCGAAAAGCTTCATCATGTCTTCACTCCACCCAGGGGGAGACAATATTGCGCTTTCCAGTACGTAACTCTTACTCGAAAACCTTTCTTCTTTATCAGTTGTGGGTTCTTCGAGAAATATGGCCGGCTCACTGTCACTTTAGCTTAATGATCCGTTGGGCTATGTCAGTAACTCTTGTTCTTCTGCGGTTACCTCGTTACGGTTATATCCCGCAGAGAGATATCGAGCATAGCCCTTTATATCGCACGCTTTATAGCTTTGAGCTTCCTCAAACGGCCACCAGTGAGGGGCCACATAATGATTTCTTATATTTACGTGGATACTACACATTAAATGAAACTGTGTATATTTGGATAATGATTATATAACTTTTTAATTCCCAACGTTTCGGGTGCTTTACAGCATACATGGTCACGGAGGGACTGAAGTGTTTGACGTCTTGTGTCATAGTTGACGAAGGCTACCTATGACTTTAAAATATTTATCTTTGGTCCGATTTACGTAGAACGAGCTTAAATTATCTTGAAGTCTTGCAGTAGTATGCTTGGGCTTGAATTTTATTTTATTAATTATGGGATCCCAAGCCATCATCCAGCCATCTTCTCAATTGAAATTAGGTTGTTTTCTTTATTAATCTATAGCCTCGAAAATCTTACTTGGTAGGAATCGTTGTTCTTTGCTAGGATTTATGGTCTATCAAATCTCATGTAATTGTTAGGACAATCCTGAACATGTTGACAAACTGCAGACTTCCTGGACCGTCGTATTGGACCTTTATACGTCAAATTTCAGCGCTTAAACTAAGGCATCTCGTGTTTCTCGTACGAAGTGAAAGAGGAAAAAAGTTAAAAGTAAAGTTACAGCCTATATACGTCCCACTGCTGGGCACAGGCCTCCTCTCATTTCTGAGAGGGTTTTAAGGCAAGGAAATATCCGCCGCGCTGCCCCAATGCGTGTTGGCGAACTTCACATGTCTTCGAAATATTTATTTTGATTTCTCAGACATGCAGGTTTCCTCACGATGTTTTCCTTCACCGCCGAACACGTGGTAAATCAGCACTTAAAATTGCAATTAACAATTTCATTGGTGCAAAATTAATTGCAATTAACAATTTCATTGGTTAAGAGGAAAACTTAACCAAAAGATGAGGAGTAACATCTTCCTCATAACAGCATAGTAAAAAAACTGCGGTTCCAACTGTGCTTCTCAAGCGTGGCAACTATGACATATATCACATCTATGAAAGCTATAAAGAATAAACAACCCTTAGTTCCCGGTGGCCTGGCTGTACTTGGTTGCTGTCATGTAAATAGTGGGGCAGCGGGTGAAGAATCTCGGGCGGAGGTTTCGTTGCTTCAAACAAAACGATTATAGAGCTCGACGAAGAGATAGACTAGTTACGCTGTAATATTATAGGATTATCTGAAGTTTGAAGACAGTAGAAACAAAGTAATCCTTCAATCCGGTATCTTACTCTATTACCGGGAGAGCGACCATCTGTAGTCCGGCCTCCTCGTGGACTGATCCAGAATTTCGATGGCTTTCAGCTCAAGCTACAAAAGCGTTTCCAGCGCCTAGAATATTTCTATATGGACTTTATCAATGCTAATGCATTCATTAATAACAGCTTATCAAAGACCCCTGCTGAACATTGGGCTCCCCTTAGACTGACAGATAGTAGGTATATTTGCCATAGTTATTATTATTATATTAGTTGAGTTATATTAAATTATTTTTATTGTTATAACAGCCAAGTCTCCTCCCATTTATTCCAAGACGTAAAATGTATTTTAGCTGTTTTATGACTTATATAAAAATTATCCCTCAACTGGTGCATCTTTTTTTTTTATAGGATAAAGGTGACAAACGAGCACACAGTCCACCTGATGGTAAGTGGTTACTGTAGCATAGACATGTATCCTCGACTACGAATCAAAATGCAGATGCGTTGTCACCCGTGAGGACTAAGATGGAATGCCTCGTTTCCAGTTAAAAGGGTCTCCGGTTCTCTACATTCACCATACGAAACACAGCAGCGTTAAGCTGTTATTTCACGCTGGTATTCTGTGAGAGCATGGTCCTTCCCCGGTCGAGCCGAACCATTCGTGCTACAACTATAGCAGTAATATAGCTGCAGCATGGCTCTACCACGTAAAAATCTTACGCGCGCCTTCCCATTGCGTCTGGTGGACCGTTGCACACGATACCACGCCGGGTGGGAACAGATACATTCTTTCGCAGATTCCTTGATGATTTTTTAAGAATATCTATTAGCTTTACTTTAGTGATATTCCGGCTAGGTAGTGTACCGCCTATGGTCGAACCGTCATAATACATGAATAACGATCCATTTTGATTCAACAGTCCACACTAAGGCGGGATAAATGTTTCAATGGAAATATTTTGTGTTTCTTTTACAAAATTGTAGGCACAAACGAACTCAAGGTAAGCGGTTATTATAGCCTATGGAAACCTGCAACCAACTTCAAATGAAGAAGGCTACAAATCACTTGTCACCTATGATGACTAAGATGGAATGACTCACACAATCGCGGAATGATGGAATGAAACACATCAGTGCGTGACTGCTGTTTGCGGACAAAAACATACAGACAAAACACACAGACAAAAAATACAGTAAAATTAAGAAACCTTTTCCTTTTCACCATAATATTTTTTGCCCCCACACTAAGATATTCTCCTGTATCGTAGATGCAGTTGAAATACATAAATTTCACAAGCACAAACATCCAGACCCGGAACATTTTTGTAGGCCGTACAAATACTTGTTCCGGTATTCGAACCCGCGGCCCCCAGCGCCGCAACTAATTGCTAAGTCACTGCGCCACGGAGCCGTCAAAACATAAAATAACGATGTATAAATACAATATGCATTACGTATAAAATAAAACAACGTTTTCTTCTGTGAGACAGACAGCGAGTGAATGAATTTATTCCAGAACATAATTGTCATACAATCGTACAATAGTTCTTAATAACACAATAGATGGCATTACTGGTATTTTGATATAATACTAACACCCCCACTTATCAAAATAACATAGATGCCCACAATATTTTACCCCATCTAAATTAAACAAAATAATTATATTGCTTTTACATCCTGTATTCCTAATAGCTGCAAAAAATAATAATGCTTGGTATTACCCAAACCTTTAGTGACAGGTCTGCTGGCATTTTGGCTGTTTGCAAATATCTTAGTTCAATAATTTTATCAGCGATACAGTCTTTACAAAAATGGTAACGAATATCAATATGTTTGGTTCTCTTGTTAAAACTACTACTCGAAGACAGCCTAAGTGCACCCTGGTTATCATTAAATATAGTTATTGTATAGGACTCATTAATAATTTATTTGACAAGTTGTGCAAATAAATTGCTTCCTGCAAGCATCTGCTATGCCCATATATTCAGATTCTGTGCTTGAGAGAGCAACCGTTTTCTGTTTTTTAGCCTCCCATGACACTATACTACCAGCTAATTTAAAACACATACCTGTGTAAGACCGCCTGTCAATAATAATATTGTTTCCCCAATCTGCATCAACATACCCTTCTAATTTATCATTACCACATATAGTATATTTTAACCCATAATACTTATAGTCTTTTTAAATATTTTAAAATTTTTTGCATAAGCCCGTTACATTATCATAGCAATTGTTAAATTGACTAAGGAAACTTACTGAGTATGCTATATCAGGCCTGGTTAATACTGCCAAATACATGAGCCCACCTATTAGTTTCTGATAAGGTATTTGACTATCACAATTTTTATTTCCTAAATTAATATTCAATTTAGACTCTAAATGTGTATCAGCTAGCTTACAATTTGTCATGTTGAATCTATTCAATAACTGATTAATATAATTATCTTGGCTCAATGTAACAGTGCCACTAATTGTATCAATATTCACAGTCATTCCTAAACAATTTTTAACTTGTCCTAAATCTTTTAATTTGAACTTTGAAGACAGTACCTTTTTTAAATTATTACATTCAATATCATCGTTTGTAAACACAAAGAAATCATCGACATACAATGTTATTATTGTTCTCCTTTTATCCTTAATTTTAGTGTACAAACATGGTTCTAGCTTGGAGCGCTTATAACCATTTCCAATAAGACATTCGTCAACTCTCTTGTACCAGGCCCTTGAGGATTGCTTTAGACCATAAATAGCTTTATTCAGTTTAAGTACTTTATTATTATAGTTATTTTGAGAATTTGATAAGCATTCTGGTATTTCCATATAAATTGTCTCCTCAAGGTCCCCATTCAAGAATGCTGTAGTAACATCAAGATGCGTAGCATCTAAACCAAGTTTTACAGATAATGCAAACAGTAATCTCAAAGTCGAATGCCTTACTACAGGCGAAAAAATCTCTGAATAGTCCACATTTTGCTTCTGCATATAGTCCTTGGCTACTAAACGGGCACGATAGCGAACACTATTATCACTGTTCATCTTTTTACGCAACACCCACTTACACTTCACTACAGTTTCATTATTTTTTGGCATATCTACTAGCTTCCACGCATGATTGTCCTCAAAACATTTAAGTTCTTCTTTCACTGCCTGTAACCACTGTCCCTTTTCTACTCCTTGTAGCGCTTCTTCCAGACATAATCCATTAGCATCATCAAACACTTCCTCCGGAATACACATATCTGACATTCCATACCTTTCTGGTTTCATTCCGATTCTGCTGGGGCTGACACGCTGCTACGGTGAGTTATAAGCCTCTTCATACTCACTAGGAACATAAGTATCATCTGAGTTATCTGATATTTCAAGCAGTGTATCCTCATCCATAGTTATTTCATTTGAACTTGGTCTATCCTTATCAATTCTGTCCCCCACTGAACATGAGTTTTCAATAATTAGTATACTGGCAAGATTCTTCTCATCTTCCATGACTACAACATCTCTGCTTGTTGTCACACGTTTTTTTCTAGGTTTATATATTCGGTAACCTTTAATATAATCTGGATAACCCACCAGTATGTGCTCCTCTGACTTTCTGTCCCATTTCTGGCGCTTCTCTTTAGCCACATGAACCATGACCTCGCTTCCAAATATTCGCAAGTGACTTATGTCTGGTTTGCGTCCAGACCAGACTTCATAAGGAGTCTTTTCATTCAATGCAGGAAGAACAGTACGATTTTGTAAATAAACAGCAGTGTTGGTAGCCTCTGCCCAGAACTGTTTTCCTATGTTAGCATCAAATAATAAGCATCTGGCTTTACAATTGTTCGATTATTCCGTTCTGACAAGCCATTTTGTTCAGGGTATACGGGTTACTCCTTTGGTGAATGATACCTTCTTTCTTGAGAAATGAGTCAAATTCTTTGTTACAATATTCACACCCATTATCACTTCTCAATATCTTTATTTTCTTATTAGTTTGTTTCTCAACTTTTGCTTTAAACTCGGAAAACATCGGAGTGCTTCACTTTTATGTTTAATGAACCATTCGACTAAAGTCATCTATAAATAATATGAAGTACCTGGAACCTGCTAGTGATTCATACTCCATAGGTCCACATATGTCAGTGTGAACTAAATGCAGTAATTCTTTGCTTCTTGAACCTTCATTTGTGAATGGCAAACGACATTGTTTACCCTCACAGCAAATTGCGCATGACGTCTTGTCAATACCAATTTTTTCTTGGAGGTTCATTCCTTCTACTGCACTTGTCATTTTATTTAGGTATTTACCATTAACATGGCCCAATCGGCGATGCCAAGTGATCCTTGAGGCAGACAAATTAGCCACCACAATATTAGGTACTATCAACTTGTACACTCCATTATTCAACACAGCTGTGGCCACCAATTCACTATTTATATTGTATACTTCACAGCCATTTGTCGTAAACTGAACTGTATTACCGGATTTTATTAACTGGCTCACTGACAATAGGTTGGTAGTAAATCCTGGAGCGCATAATACATCCTTGACTGGTATTTCAAATTCACATTTATCGGTTTTTGTTACAATGGTCACATCTCCGGAACATAATACTTGCAACCTCTCGCTGTTAGCAACACATATATCCTTCATTTTGTGATATATAGCATTCTCAATCCACTGTTCATTAGCTGTTAGATGCATGCTCGCACCTGAATCAATGTACCAGTCATATTTGTTGAATTTGCCACTCAGAAACACAGCACTAAACGCATTACTTTGTTTTCGTTGTATTTCTTTTGTATTCGAACTGGTATAATCACTATTTGGACACTGATTCTTGTAATGACCGGGCTGTTTACACCGGTAGCATTTAACATGACTTTTAGCGCCGCCATTGAAGTTTGTTTTCGTTGCGTTCCGTTCGTTCGATTGGTATCTCTGCGCGTTGGCCATAGACAATTTATTATTTTTCTTATGTTGCCATTTCTGCGTACTGCTTGCGAATGCACCACTAACTTCATTGGATTGACCGCTTACTTCCGTTTCCACCATATCCATGAGTTTTGTTCTAATGGCGTCTGTTGTGATTTGTATGCCTGAATGTTCAATCGCCATTATCATGGGCATGAATTTTTCAGAAAGCCCCGCTAACAATAAGCAACCGATCCACTCATCACTGATATTAAATCCTGTCCCACTTAACTTTTGTCCTGTTACGACTATTTGCTTTACGTACGACTGTATGGAAACAATTTTCTAGGCGAATTGATATCAAATTACGTAAAAGAGATATTCTTCGTGTAAATCCTGAATCATCAAATAATGCCTTTAATTTGTTCCATAGCTCCAACGAAGTCTTCACGTCTTTGATGTGTACATATAACGCACTATCTATAGTCATTATTAATTTTGCCTTGGCTCTCGCGTCGTCTGCGGGTTCTATTATTTTCCCGGCTTCTGGCTTGATGCAGTGCAACTTATCCTCCAGGATCAGAAAATTCTCCGCCGCGAAGATCCACTCATTGTAGTTTTCTCGCTCTTTTAGCTTAGGAACATTTACTATGTAGTTCGTAGTCATTCTTGCAAACTTTTATTGCAAATACTGAATAACACTTTGCTATGTTTCACTGCTTTTACTTGAGAATAAACTACTAATATGAATAAAAACTAAGTAGTAAGTACACTGGGCTGGGCGCTGGGCCCATAACCTATAAAATAAAACAACGTTTTCTTCTGTGAGACAGACAGCGAGTGAATGAATTTATTCCACAACATAATTGTCATCCAATCGTACAATAGTTCTTAATAACACAATAGATGGCATTACTGGTATTTTGATATAATACTAACATTACGGTTATTTTAGGAGAAAATAAATGAATCGTTTTTTATAAAATTAAAGGTGACATAATATGAGCACACAGTCTACCTGTTTTTTTACGCCAGTGCTTAACTACCATCCCACCTGATGGTAAGTGGTGATGCAGCCGAAGATGGTATAGCGCACTGACACAACAAAGCCTATTTATTACTCTTGTCTTAAATGCGCCCACATTGTAATCTGTTTGAAAGACAGATGCTGGGACTTGTTCCTTTCCTGTACGCATAACGAACGATGAAGCAAACCGTTTGGTTGATAATAAATAGATGCCATGTATCATAAACACCTACGTCTATCGCCTACTGAGAATCAAAATGAAGAGGGCTGTCATCCCTAGGAATCAAATTGAAATATCAGTTACCAGTAAAGAAGGTTTCGTTACTCACGAAACCGCAGGTGCATGCTGCTTTTTTTTCGGTTTTCTGTGAAAGCGTGGTCCGTACCCGATAACGCCGACCCTTTTGTTCTGCAGTCACTGTACAGCCACACTGTTTCATTATCAAGTAGAATAGCAATTTAAAACAATATCAATATCAAAATCGATATCTTTCAAAATATTGAAGATCCCATGATTCTCAAATAGTTAAAACACTATATTTTGCAACATTCAAAATATAGTGTTTTAACCATTTGAAAATATTCGTGAGCCTGGTACGTCACGGTGCAGAATGGTTGTGATAAATTTACGGTTTTCCAGCCATCGAAGCATGACAGAGAATGGTCTATGAATGAGCGCTGCTGTGGCGAAATTAGAAGTCGTTTAACTTGTGAATTTCCTTTAAAATTATAAGTGTTCGCAGATTCAAAACGTTTGTACAAAATATAACTAATTTAAAATTCTTATTGTCTTCTGAAAGAAATAAGGTTGTGTACAAAGTAAAAGTGATATTTCACTATACTGAATGGAAAAAAATGAACGAAGGTGTATATGGGCGAAGCCGTGGCGCCATCTAGTTTAGTTAGTTCTTAGTAACTTTAACATGCAAAAACGTTATTTTAAATTCTTTATTACTTTCTTTATTTTTTTCTTTCAATCGTCTTTCTACCTGCCAAGCGTTAAGGCAACTACTCGTTACAACGAGAGAAGTTCGTATTTATTAATGAAATTTTATGGCTGATGAAATAGAAGAAGGGCAATTCTGGTAATTTTCTTAGAGATCTTCAGAATTATGTATTTACGTAGTTGAGCAATGCTGCAGGTATATTATAAATCGCCATGCTCTCACAGAATACCAGCGAGTTCGAAAGCGTGATTGCTGTCCCGGGTTCAAATCCCAGGTCGGGCCAAAATCAGTTAATGGATTTTGATCTCAATAAATTGCCAGTAGTAGCCCGGAATCAGAAAGTTGGCGGTGTTTTATTCCAGTCCCTCAAAAAGAAGCAAGATCTCTGGTATCCGTATGAGAGTGAACGAATAGAGAGTGCATCTGTGTTTGCACACACACTAGTGTACTATTACCCTGCCTTGCGCAGATGGCCGGTATCCGTTGAGACTGCCTGCCGTGATAGAAATTCGGTTGGGATTCTGGTCTTTAATTATTATCGTCCTCGCAGCCCATCGAACAAAACTTTTTAACGCAATTTGGGGCTTTTAAATTTTTACATATTTTAAATTTTCGACGTTTAAACGTCGAAGAAGTTTTAATTCTCTTGTGGACATTTTGGACATTGCCCATTGCCTCCTTATTTGTTCATTTTTAAATTTTTTTTACTGTCCTTAATTTGCACCTACTAACATCTTTATTTATTCCATCTTTCATAATCATAATCGTAATCTTTATTGTAATCAAATGGTAACAATATATGTGATGTTTTAAAAAATAGTCCACATTTGAACCCGATTTGGGCGTAGCAATTATAAAATATTAAAATATATTATTAAATATTATTACTAAATTACATTATTAGATTTCATTATTAAGTTACATTATTAGATTACATTATTAAGTTACATTTTTAAATTAGGTATACAATATTAGATAAATTATTGAACATTCTATAAATTCAATTCAACTAATAATCACATTGTCAAGTAAAAGAAAGAACAATGATAATAATAATTATAATAATTAAAAAAGAAAATGAAATATAATAAAATTATATAGAAAATTAAATTAAATAATAATTTCTTAGTTGATTGGTAGAGAATACCATAGGACATTAAGCCCGCCCTTTGTAACCCCTAGTTGAAGGTGTATTGCAATGAAGGATAAATAAATAAATAATATAATCATCAAGATATTTATAAAGATAATATAATAATAATGTCCTCCAGAGCGGCCAGACACAACGGAGAGCAGCAATCTATGCAAAACAGGAATATAGTAAACGAACACAACACAGGTGCACTATCTATCTATTCCCCTTACACAACCAAATAAAGTCGTTGGAGCTTTATGTGCTATCCGAGGCACAGGAGTGTAACTGCGACAGAAAAATATCTGATTTTTGGAACCGGGATCCAAAATCGAAACCATAATATATTATAATGATCGGGAGTCGCACTTACGAGCACTAGACTAATGAGGCAGACCTGTGTAAATAATTTACCTGGTAACGAAACAATCCATCTTATCCCTTATAAGTGAAAACGTACCTGCGTTTTGATTCTTAATCGAGAACAAATGCACGTATTTATGGACCAGAGCATCCACTTACCATGAGGTGGACTAAGTGCTACTTTGTAACATAAAAAGCACTGATAATTTTCAAAAATTGTTATTAAATTACTGAACTATAAAAAATACTAAGTAGAATATAAAATGTGTACAACATTTTATGTTCTACTCGCATTCTCGTATACAGTACATAAGTAGGTTTTAGTAAATTCGTATTCTAAAGAAAGTCGTTTTCAGGCCACCTGCCTTCAAAAGACTACTGCAGAGAACTGTTTGCGAAATTGTTACAGAATGAACTTAAGCTACAATTTTAAAACACATTATAATGCGAAGAAAATTTATTTTACGCTTTATTGTATTACTTTATTTTACTTTTTTAGGTATGAAATATATTCAACTAAAATATTATACCATTTGTAAACATTTAATATAAAATATAAACTTAATTATAAATTGCTTGCAAATATGTAATTGCTATAAACTTGCTTTCAATAACGATATGTAATTGTACACTTACTTTTCTTGTTACTCTCAACATTGCAAGAAGATTGTGCATATCCAGGTAGATAATAGATCATTTACAAGTACCTGCCGTTCTTCATAAGTTCATGTATTTAGTATCTTAGATTAACTTGTTATTTCTCATGATAAGTGAATTGTATTCTTTTTGAGGAATAAATGTCTTAAACCACAACCACATACCTTTAAAAATATTACAAAGGACGAACTAAGCTTTTTTTTTGAATAAGGGTGACAAACGACCATACAGTCCACCTGATTGTTAAGTGGATGCTTTGGCCCATAGACACTACGTCTATCATCGATTAAGTATCAAAATGTAGATGCGTTATCACCTAAGATGGATAATTTCAGTGAAATATCTAAAAAAAAAAGTTACCCTCACACTAGGATTTTCTCCTGAAAAGTGGAGGTAGTTACATTACATAAATTTCACAAGGACAAACATCCCGACCCGGAACAATTATTTGTAGGCCATACAAATACTTGTTAATTTTACTTATTTTTTATTCCCATGGTTAAAGCTAATAATTAATAGCTGAAGGTACCCTGGGTAAAATTTGACATCGGGACGTCAAACACCTCAGCCCCCCGTGACCTGCTGCTTAGCACTCGAGACGTCGGGAATTAAAAGTTAGTAAAATTAAACGCGAAGAAATCCGTAAAAATTGTTTTATTAATAAATTCCGTAGCTAAGCAATGTGGCTTCAATTCTGCCTAGGAGTCCATCTGGGTAGTAAGTGTTGCTCCGGGGGAAGAGGGGGGGGGGGGTTACGTTCCTAACGGAGATCCCGGTTCGCCTCGTTTACGCTGATGGTGACCAACGTGGGGTTTTAGCCGGTAGAAGTCCCGCATAACTTTCCCGTTGCCCTCGCAGCAAAAGGTATCCAGGAGGATTTCCCCACGTTTAAAGGAGTTAATCAGTCTGTACAGATTCCGTTACCGTTACAGCCTATCAAAGTCCACTGCTCAACATAGGCCTTCCCCATAGATTTCCCCATAAAGGGGATATTTGCCATTGTTGCCACGCTTGGCAAGCGAGTTTGTAACCGCAGTTTATTTTTATTTTTAGTCCTTATTAGGAAGAAGCTTTTGCCCACATCTTGATTTCCTTCCCACTGTCGCCTCTTACGACACCCACGGGATGATATGGGGTAGTGGATATACTTACACTGCCACTACACGGTAACACACACAGATTCCACTAATCAACAAATTTCTGTCGCCTAACAGTCGTATAACCACAGCTGCGTTCCTGGTTTAAGTGAAAAAGAGCCAGCTATATTACTGGTATATTTGTGGCACGAATGGGTCGGCTCGACCGGGGAAGGACCACGCTCTCACAGAACACCAGCGTAAAATAGCAGCTCAACGTTGCTGTGTTTCGTATGTTGAGAGTAGAGAACCGGAGACCCTTTTTACTGGAAACGAGACATTCCATCTTAGTCCTCACGAGTGACAACGCATCTGCATTTTGATTCGTAATCGAGGATAGATGTAGATGTTTGTGGGCCACAGCAACTACTTACCATCAGGTGGACTGTGTGCTCGTTTTTCAACCTTATCCTTAAAAAAATACAGTTACCGCCCGTCACAAGTCGTCTAATTGACGAAAAGATAAGACATTTAATCTTAGTTAGGCTGCAACGCATCGGCGTAGTTCTTTGTTTGAAATCGGTGGCAGAAGTCCATGGTTTTCTAAAGCCACTTTACATCAAGTGGACTATTGCTCACTTGTTACAGTAATGTGATAAAAAACCTTCAAAAAAGATACCAAATATACATAGACCAAATTATGTTTATAACAAATAATAAGGAATAAGTAATATAATAATATTTTCCTGTTCGTAAGGGCGAAGTCACACGTCGAATGAATATTTGAACGATTTATTCGTCATACACAAAAAATGCATAAT